>JAWPHD010002143.1:0-50000 GCA_037043455.1 Cyrtodaria siliqua | reverse complement strand
GCATTATATGAAATTTAAATCGTACTTAGATTGACACCCATCATTCTTCCAGATCGTCTACAGTCCCTTTATGGATTAAAAAGGACTAACACACATCTGTACTACGATTATAACGCTTTATTAAATATGATTTACTACCAATATACAACTACTATAAAGAAAACTATTACGACTGTAAACATAAAGGATTATATACTGATATAACACACTTATTAGCTCGGATCTTTAGTAAAATTTAAATAATGACATTTCTATTATAAAACTATTGCGAAAAACAATATGAGAATGAAAGTACGATTGTGAAAACTAATACTATCAATCGACGACAACAAGTATATGTTAACTAATGTTACAGTAGCAATATGAGTGCAAAATAAAGAGACGTTGTGATTTAACACTTAAAATTATTAAACATTCAAGATTCTTTATCAATAGGAAAAGACAATAATTAAGCTTTGGTGTTACAGACCCAGTTGCGTTCAAGTACCCAAAATAATTGCAGAACGAACGCTGAACAGATGGAAAATGAACGCAGAATGAACGCAGAATAAACACAGAATGAACGATGCACACAATATATACACTGAACGCAAAGCGAACGCTGAGTGCATTTCTATACATACAAAATGAACGATGAATGCATTTTTTAAAACGCTGAACGCTGTAAATGAACGCAACAAATGCAACGCACGAAATGCATTTTTTAAAACGCTGAACGCTGTAAACAAACGCAACAAATGCAACGAACGAAATGCATTTTTTAAAACGAACGCAATTTGCCAAATGCATTTCGATATTTTGGATAACTTCTGATATTTCGGATAACTTCTGTTATTATCCTTTTAAACGCGGTTGAGTTGATAATTAAAATCTGGATTTAATTGCAGTGAGTTTTACGGCGCACCAACACATGGAAAGTTATATGACGCCTAACAGGAATGAAGATGCCAGGCTCATCCTCCATTTACATCAAGATAAACTGGAGAATGGGCCTCGAACCTTCTACAGTTCTAATTTGCAGAACTGCAGTTGCTGCACATTCTATAGCAAACACTCCATTTACGATAGAGCCACGTTTCCACATTTGGATACGCGGTGTCATGGTGAAGACCTTAAATGAGCATGATAACAAATGAAAAAATGAACATAGATATGGGGGTGAGGGGTCCTACCTCGAAAAGACTAGAAGATTTCTGGATGGACCGACCGACCGACAGACCGACAGACAGACCGACATGTGCAAAGCAATATGCCCCACCTTTGGGAAGTGGGGCATAATAACTTGCAAGAAATGTCATATATATTTTGAAACCTCTGGATTTAACGTTAATCTTGGTGAATTTGACCTTGTTACATTGACAGATGACCCCAAGGGTCATACTCTGCATTCTCATTATTTATGCAGTAGTTTTATATTATTGCAATTAACAGTATTGAATATCGAATGATAAAGGTGCATGTTTGTGAATTTATACATACCGCCTGTACATGTCTTATCTAAATTGATAGATAATATATTTAGCTTTCTAACGGTATATACTGCATGTGTATCCTCTTTTAACATCCACTATCATTTTGTTTGATTATATATATTTTTTTGATGTATAGGATTTCTACAGGATGTAAATTGAGTACTATCCTGATTAACATTTGTTTATATAAACGACGTATACATGGGTCTTTATATGACACCAAAATATTAAGACCCAAGAAAATTAGCAGCTTAAGGCACAGCAGTAATTATTTCAATATCCATATTGCAACGCAATATTGGCTATTTTGATACGTATGAACCCTTTAAACTATTTGATACCATGGTTATGTCTATTTTGACACACGGTTCCCAGATTTGGGGTTATGAATATTGTCATCACAATAAAACCGACCGACCGACCGACCGACCGACCGACCGACAGACCGACCGACAGACCAACATGTGCAAAGCAATATACCCCACCTTTGGGAAGTGGGGCATAATAACATGCAAGAAATGTCATATATATTTTGAAACCTCTGGATTTAACGTTAATCTTGGTGAATTTGACCTTGTTACATTGACAGATGGCCCCAAGGGTCATACTCTGCATTCTCATTATTTATGCCGTAGTTTTATACCATTGCAATTAACAGTATTGAATATCGAATGATAAAGGTTTATGTTTGTGAATTTATACATACCGCCTGAACATGTCTTATTTAAATTGATAGATAATATATTTAGCTTCCTAACGGTACATACTGCATGTGTATCCTCTTTTAACATCCACTATCTTTTTGGTTGATTATTTATTTGGACACTAATTAATACTTGCCCCTCTTACAGTAGCTATTCGTCATGCGTTCGTACTGACAGAACGTGTCATACAGATATTTTTTTGATGTATAGGATTTCTACAGGATGTAAATTGAGTACTATCCTGATTAACATTTGTTTAAATATACGACGTATACATGGGTCTTTATATGACACCAAAATATTAAGACCCAAGAAAATTAGCAGCTTAAGGCACAACAGTTATTATTTCAATATCCATATTGCAACGCAATATTGGCTACTTTGATACGTATGAACCCTTTAAACTATTTGATACCATGGTTATGTCTATTTTGACACACGGTTCCCAGATTTGGGGGTTATGAATATTGTCATCATAATAAAAATGCCCATTGAACTCATTTCTAGATACTATACTATCAGATATGTATTTTGTAACATAAATACCATCCCATCAAGGGTGGAAAGCGCGTTTGATGAAATTCTGATCAAAATCTATTTATTAGTGTAACTGTGTTATAGTTCACATATGAGTAAAACCAGGTACCCCATTTGTTTGTTTGTTTGTTTGTTTGCCTGCTTGCTTGCTGGCTGCCTGCTTTACTTTAATTTACTTTACTTTACTTTACGTTACTTTACGTTACTTTACTTAACTTAGTCTTTTGGCTGTTACTTGTGATACGCAGGCTTCATAACCGCTGCTCCCAGCTAAATTCCATTATGTTTATTTCGCTCTTCGAGGCATTTAATTTTATTAGATACTGGCACCATACGCCGTACGACATGGGGATGCGATAAACTCCATGTCCACCGCCGTATGCATGCCATCTTCGGGATGGTTAAAATGGTGTATTATTGATTTTATGAATATTGAGTTCTGCTCAACCCGGGGCTAGAGGGCGTGAGCGGTAGCTAGCATATTTCACTACCGCTCATGAACAGTCTCAATCAAACCGAGACTGCAATATTTCGTATGTGCCGTTTCCAAAGGTCCATTATTATACTCTTTTTTACTTTATTTTACTTAAATTTACTTTTCTTTACTTTTCTTTACTTTACTTTACTTTACATTACTTTACTTTACTTGGTTGCTTGCTTGCTTGCTTGTTCGCTCGCTCGCTCACTCGCTCGCTCAAAATCTATTTAATATTGTAACTTAATTTCTGTGTGTATGGTTCACATATGAGTAATACCAGGTAACCCATGTGTGTGTTTGTTGGCTGGCTGGCTGACTGGATGACTGTCTGCTTGCCTGCTCTGCTCTGCTCTGCTCTGCTCTACTCTACTCTACTATACTCTACTCTACTCTTTACTTTTTTACTTTAGTTTAATTTAATTTACTTCTTTACTTGACTTGACTTGATTGACTTGACTTACTTGACGTGATTTGATTTGACTTGACTTGACTTTACTCTTTACTTGTACTGTACTGTACTGTACTGTAATGTACTCTACTCTACTCTACTGTACTGCACTTGTACAGTACTCTACTGTACTCTACTGTACTCTACTGTATTCTACTGTACTCTACTGTACTCTACTGTACTATACTCTATTCTAATCTACTCTAATCTACATTAACTTACTTTACATTACTTTACCTTACTTTACTTTGCCTTGCCTTGCCTTGCCTTGCCTTGCCTCTCCACTTCACATCACTTTACTTCACTTTACCTTACTTTTACTTTTACTTTTACTTTACTCTTACTTTTCTCTTTACGTTACTTTACTTTACTTTAATTTACGTTACTTTACGTTACTTTACGTAACGTTACGTTACTTCACTTGCTTGCTCGCTCGCTCGCTTGTTCCTTCGTTCGTTCATTCTTTTGTTTGTTCGTTCATTCAACTATTTGTTTTCATTTTTGTTCAGAGTATTCGAGCTCAAATATGCGAAATTGCATTATTGTTCATTTCAATCAAAATTGTCCTCAAGAAAGAAAATTACCTAACCCTTCAAATCCAGTTCTTCTTTATTTAGTCCAAGATGTTTTTATTATGTTTTAGACGAGCATTATATTTTGTATTTATGAAGTATTGCTTATGTCTTATCATTTCATATATAGAGGATCTTACAAGTGTGACTGTGTATTATTGATTTCAATAAAGTCAAGAATACACAGTCTTGAATGTAAGATCCTTTTTATCACATGACACACCTAAGATAGATGATAGTTGATAGAAATCATGGCGTTTACACGACTTCAGCTACGTTACTCGGCTGTAACGCTAGTGACCCGGTCCTCATTTGCATCTATAGTACACTAGTGTATTATCATATGTAGGAAATGGCTTTATTACACTCCCAGAAGCTATGTTATGTGATAAATAAAGACATCATTGCAATAGTAATTACAAAATGTAATTTATCCGTCAGCTACTCAGCGATGTTCTATACATCCTGAGCATTCGTATTTGCTGAATGTCTTATCGGAAATGTGTATTAAAATGCATGAATACATTTCCAACCTCTGTGATTGTCGTCTTTATAATTCGTATTATTAGCAACATTTCGCAGAAAGCTCATATAAATCAATAACAGTATTTTTATATTCACGTTTCTATCCAGTGCATATTTTATGCCTCTTGCGATAACTCATTTTAGCATTTTTGTTTAAAGGCATTTGCTGTAGTTTTCCATGCGCAACTTTTTTGGGCGACTTCTCTTCTAAAACTATTGGATGGATTTTCCTACAAATTTACAGGAATGTTCCTTTTGATGTCTAGTTGTACGTTTTGTCTTTTTTTAAAAAAAAATAATTCTTTTTTTTAATTTCTTTTTTTTTAATTCTTTTTTTATTTTTTTTATTTTATTTTTTTTGTCTTTATTTAAATAAAGGCCTATTATTAGATACGTAAAATAAGAAAAATATAGCATTTTATAAAATTTCCAACAAAATTAAAAAAATTAAGCATAATGGTACGGTTCAAAAAAACAACATTTAATCTCAATATGCAATTAATTGAATATTTTGTCTAAATATATGTTCAAATAAGTGCCTAGGAAGTTTGAACAAATTCTGTTATTAGGAACAAAAAAGGAAAATATACCATTTCTATATAATTTCATGCAAAACTTGGCCTTTTAGCATAGGGGTAGGGTTTAAAATTCTTTTTCTAACCAAGCATGGGGACCTACAATTATTTTTGCCTTTTCTGTCTATATATATATATCAGACTTACTTAAAAAGTTTAAAGAAAATCTGTTATGCAGAAAAATCTATAGAAAATGTCTTTAACTGTATTCTAGACTTCAATGTCTAAATAAGGTCCGTATGACCGGAGCCATCTTCAATGGATGGCCACGCCGTATTTTCTATTTGGCGTAGACATAAGGTCAAGGGATCCAGACGTGCTTGTCCATATATAGACAACAATAATGGTGACCTAACTAATTCGGAAATGGCATCACAGACATCACGAGTTGGCTTCTGCAGAACGGCTAGTGAATAACCACCATCAATCTCGCTGCAAAAGACTTTGAAGGTTCCGTGAAACACGCTCACTTTTGTGTAAAGGAATTTCACATTTTCATTAAATTCAGCTATAATTTTCTGATCGTTTCGCAACCTTTCTATTTCATTTTCAGTTTGCTTTATGTTCTTCTTTAACTTACTACTCTCACTATTTAGTGTCTGTAGTTGATTTTGAATTGTTTCTTTGCTCATTTTAGCATCTGTTAACGCTCTCTCGCTCGATGTTACCCCATTTTGCACTGAGTCTACGAGTCCGGATCTTAACTGAACTGCATCTTCCATTACTGTATGGCCTGCAACGTTAGCCACAGTACCTCCGACAAGGCCCAGCACACCAAAAGGGAGAAAAAATGGTAATAATATTGTAGACACAATTGTAGTTGTCAATCCTGCATCTTTCGTAGCCTGTTGAGTTTTTTTTTGCCTCCTCAAGCTTTTGTTTTGCATCAGATAAATCGGATTCGGCGTCAGATAATTGCTTTATCTTAATTACAAATATTTTTTCGGCATGACAAACTGCTTCAGTTTTGCCTTTCATCTCTTGATCTAAACAAGCAATTTTCTTTTCTAGCTTTTGTCGTTTATCGTTGTTCTTTTTCATATCGACAACACTAGCTTCTAAATCTCTACTCACTTGGCTGTTCAGTGCTTTTACCTGTTCCATCATTTGTTCAAAATAGTGTTTTATCCTGTTAACTTGTGGCATAAGAATACGTTTTATATAATCGATAGCATTGCCTGGATGAGAACGTGTAAATGTAGATTGTAACTCTTGTTGAAAATAGTGTTTTATCCTGTTAACTTGTGGCATAAGAATACGTTTTATATAATCGATAACATTGCCTGGATGAGAACGTGTAAATGTAGATTGTAACTCTTGAACAAACGGTAGTATATTTTGGAGACCATTCTGTAGGTTGAACAACACAGCGTCACAACCTGGTGTATATATATGTAAACGTGTCGCATGTGTTACATCCATGTTCATCTATAACAAAATAAAACTTTAGTTAACATATGTATCGAAGCATTATCTAGAGATATGACACATATTGTATAACCAACATTTGGTTTTTGGATCGTTGGTACGAGTCTATTTCGTATCTCTAATAAATAATAATTGGCCTTTTTTTTCGCTTTTCCCGGAATGGTATAACTTTCAATTTTGTATGAAAAACTTAAAATAAAAAAAAACCTGCCTCATCAATTCAAATTCCACAAAATATCTCTTCCTTTTTAAGATCTAAACCATATGTATGCCTTTTAAATCTTCATTCGGCAACCTCTGTTCACGTTCCATCAAACTGGTGCACGCTTAAATCTGGATTAAACCCCTAGAGGTCATTTCGCCACTACGTGTTCCAAGGCGTTATACCTATTATCAACCATTTCATGTATGTGATGTCGCATGGCTTGTCTTTTGTTTGTTCTTGTTATTGTTGTTTATTTCGAGACGTGTTTGCGGTTGACTGTGGCCCTTGAATGCTACATTTTCTGTTCGACTTTTATATCTACTTTAATACTTCGTATATACGCAGGTTTCTTTAAATTAAACGTACGCTCGAATAATTAATATGGCAAATTAATTAATCTCCGGGAACAAAACTCTCATTTTGTGTAGCAATACTTCCTCTTCTGCAAAACATTAGCTTTGGATGTCATGAGCTGAGTTAACTCAGCGGTTATATGTATAGTATCATAACGTTTGACACTTAAGTAAAGTATGGTTGGTATACTTTACGAGCGCAATCAATGCGATTGAATTCACTAAGAGCTTATTAAAGACGTTTTCTAGGTAAACATAATATCATTATTAGTAATTAACATCTGTTTTAAATGCTACTATTACTACTACTACTACAACTACTACTACTACTACTACTACTACTACTACTACTACAAACACTACTACATATAATAATAATAATAATAATAATAATAATTCTACTGCTACTACTTCTGCTTCTGCAACTACTGCTGCTGCTACTACCACTGCTACTACTATTCCTACTATACCTCTTACATGTACTACTGCTACTAATATCACTACTACTACTACTACTACTACTACTACTACTACTACTACTACTCCTACTACTACTACTATTACTACTACTACTACGACTACTACAACCACTACTACTTATAATAATAATTAATAATAATAATAATAATTCTACTACTAGGTATGAAAACCATATGTTTTAAAATTGTGCTACATATGTAATCTACACATGTATTTCATATGAAAGTAACACATGTGTAATAAATACGAAACATATTTTTTTACTAATTAACATCGAAACTTTTTATATAAATGCTATATGTAGCGAATATGTAGTAGTTCCATATGAAATATATATGTACACAGGTGTATTATTTTAACATGAAACATATATGTGGTACATACGTGCCACATAATTATGTATCATAAACATGTGTGGCACATATATAAATAACACGAAGTACATATGGAATTAGCATGCAAAAAATAAAAAAGTAACACATATGTGGCACATGTCACGACATCTTTCCTGTATTTCTACTACTACTGCTACTTCTTCTTCTAATACTGCTGCTACTACTACTACTACTACTACTATTACTACTGCTGCTGTTATTACTGCTACTACTACTATTACTACTACAACTACTACTAATAATAATAATATTACTACTACTTCTACTACTACTGCTAATTCTGTATAACTGTAACGGATATATAACAATGTTAAGTGGATTTTAATATAAAACGCACGCGTGCATATCTTCAAGTTCATATTTACCATTGTTTTATAAAATAAACATTTTATTTCCTCAAATCGATGTTATGAAGCCAATTTAACGCATCAATGTAACTATTATTATAGTTTACTTCGAACAGTTTAGATAAGCGTAAGAAACAGCTGGCGTGATTTTCTTTTAATAAGACCCAATAATATGATTGCATTTATTCGGACTACCCAATATAAGTAAATGGAGTGCGTGGTCCAGTGGTAGAGCGCCGAACTCCAGATCAAGAGGTCGTGGCTTCGATCCTCGCCGCGGCCACGTTATTTATCCTGGAGCAAGATAGTTAATCCACATTGCTTGCTTAGTACTGGTTCTACACAGGAAGCCATCGAGAGTGATTAATCTGAGTTGCAAGAACTTGTTTCGCAATCGATGTAAAATAAATATGTTTAAAACTAAAACATAAGTAAGAACGAAGTGTCCTCTTTGTTTAAGATAATTTAACCTAAATATGGGGCTACAGGTGACATATCGAATATGTGTTCACAAGGATTCCGTCGCATGTGGAAATCGGGCACACATATTGCAATAATCCCAAAGGAATACATGTCACCTAGTCAGTTTACGATGATACACTTTAAAGGGACTATAGGCGATCTGGAACAGTAATTGGTGCCTATGCAAACAAGAGAATTCATATTGTGCTGATATTGTCTGATAGCAAATGTGCCCATGAATTAAATAAACCGTATATTCAGTTCGGTGAAATTATTATTTATGAAACTGTTTGAACTAGAAAATACGACGACTCGGCGTATTGTGATGTTAAATCATCAACATTATTGTATTTGGTTCGTATTGCTTCCAGTTGTACATATTATTAAATAAAAGTGTAGTTAGCTCAAAAGACAATAATGTATAATGACCTAAAAGCATCATAATTGTATGAATTAATATCAATGTGATATACATATATGCACCAAACACTAACCGACTCGTCTAGATTTCCGGACCAAACTTTTTCATTAACAATAATAAAATCGATTCATGTATAGGGCCTATTTTGATAGTGCTTATATGCAACTGAAGCATAATATGAAATTTAAATCGTACTTGGATTGACACCCATTATTCTTCCAGATCGCCTACAGTCCCTTTAAGGATTAAAAAGGACTAACACACATCTGTACTACGATTATAACGCTTTATTAATATATGATTTACTACCATTATAAAACTACTATAAAGAAAACTATTACGACTGTAAACATTAAGGATTATATACTGATATAACACAATTATTATCTCGGATCTTTAGTAAAATTTAAATAATGACATTTCTATTATAAGACTTACAACTTTTGCGGAAAAAAATATGAGAATGAAAGTATACTTAGTTGCAAAAGAAACTGGACACTTTGAGAATATTACTTTACACCCTATCCTCTTTATCGAGCGACAGTCCCTTAATGATTCGACCTATTGAAAAACAAATGACAACATGATATTGACAATGGAATGATAAAAACTTTGGTACCAAACATGGCATATTAATTTTGGAATTTGTCAATTTAATTCTAAAAAAAACTTTAATAATTAAATCTAGACAAAACTCAGTGTCCGCTTTCTTTTGCAACTGAGTATACGATTGTGAAAACTAATACTATCAATCGACGACAACAAGAATATGTTAGCTATTATTGCAGTAGCAATTTGAGTGCAAAATAAATACGACGTTGTGATTTAATACTTAAAATTATAAAACATTAAAGAATCTTTATCAATAGGAAAAGACAATAATTAAGCTTTGATGTTACAGGTAGCCTAGTTCTATGTAAAGAACAACATGGTTTATTAAAGTTATCCAATTATGGAAAATTCATTCAGTTCTGTCACATACATACAGTGTGTCCATACATACTTTAACATACGTATTAATAATATAAGCATTGCAATTAATATAAACATAAACATAAATACAATACGCTGTAAAATAAAGACAAAGAAGCGAATAACATGTCCATTGCAAATACTGGTTTTCAATGTTTTAAAATGCAAATGAACAAGTCTTATGTATCACTTCGGGAACGGTGCCCTTCCCTTACTATCAAATATAATCATAGATGGAAGATTATGGGCATTATTAAATCTATGTATGCAGATGTGAAATAAACAGTTAAACACGGTACTTGCTTGAGTGATGAATGTACCTGCCATTTGGGAGAGTCAGACAGAGGAAATGTGTATTCCCTTTTTATTCTGCATATTTATTAATGATTTGTAGGAAGAATTTTATATCAAAAGGCATAGAATGCATAGCAGGTTTAAATTTAGAAATGATTAAAATAGTTTTATTAAATTATGCTGACGTTTTAATTTTTTTCTGAACTGCAAAGGGTTTTGATATCATATTCATGTTTTGGCGTAAACCTGTAAGATTCATATAGGTTGTAATCCATATCCAACTCAAAAGAAATCGAATGATTTCAACAAAAAAATCAATTCCATATCTTGTTACTTTTCAATGCATGATCTAATAGGGCGAGCAATCCATCTACGGAGCAATCCAAAACGTGACTTCATTTTATAACTGAATTGCGGGAATGTTTAATTGAATAAACTATATACATTTAAATATACGAGGGTCGTTAAAATAATACGTGGACTTTTTCGATATCGTACTCATTTTTTGGCGTAAACCTTTAAGATTCAAATAGGTTGTAATCCAACTCAAAAGAAATCAAATTATTTAAACAAAAATTGATTCCATATCGTGTTAATTTGCAATGAATGATCTAATAGGGCGAGAAACCTATCTACGGAACAGTCCAAAATGTGACGTCATTTTATAACTGCATTTCGGGAATGATTAATTAAAAAAAAATCGTCAGTAAAAATACACAAAATTAAAGTAGCATGATCACTGGTGTTCCACCGTTACAATTTCGAACATATGAAGAACCATGATAAATATAAATGAATAGAGACACTCTTCCTTTCTTTTGAACTGAAACTGACGACGTCATAAAAAAGCATGGAGCATTTTCTTTTTAATGCCCTCTTTATCATAGTCTTACAAAACAATATATAACACCCTAACATGTTAACGTTAATAGATTGCATGTCTTCAAACTGCCCGAAGTTAAATCACTGGTTAGTATAGCATATTTATAAATCTTTCAAATTAAGAAATGACATTTATATCGAAAGGTAGTTAAGGTTAAAAATTACACCGAAATGTAAGAACGAATACACAAATACGAGACTGATTGATTATTTGATTGATTGATTGATTGATTGGTTGATTGATTGATTGAAAAATACTTACTAGTATGTGTGGAAGTGATGCATAGAGGATCTTACATGAGTACTCATTCATTATTGAATTTATTAAAGAGTTGGCAAAATGATATAATGCGAGGCTCTTGCCGAGTATTATATCATTTTTGCTAACGAGTTTAATAAATTCAATAATGAATGAGAAAAAAAGAGTCGAGCATTATATAATATTTGCTAACGAGTTTAATAAATTCAATAATGAATGAGAACGAATGTTAGATTCTATTTATCACATAACTGACATATCGACTTTTATTGTACTTTGCCTGTCGTTTTAACACGCGAAACCGACATAAACCGTGAGAATTGGATCATAGTCATTATCGATTTTTGTTTACAGCGCCAACTAGGCCAATTTGCATACTTATATAACTAGTGGTATATCGAAAATATAGATTGGTGTTATTCCACTCCCACACCGTAAGTTATGTGATACATTTGTTTATACAGTCGTCGTATGACATGTCTAATTGAAATGGTTTATTGGTTTTGATAATATACTGCGGATTGATTAATATTACTCATATGTGAACATATGCTTGTACATTCACTTGTCTGCCATATAGTTCAATGTTTGCAACTCATAGACTCTCGTCTTTTGGTTGAATAAAAGTATCTCTCTGTAATAAACTTCTGTTTTTTAACTCAATATCCAACGGCTCCATCGACTTCGCTAGTCAAACAAGCGATGCGTAACTAAATATATACTAGATATATGATTCATCGACATCGACAAATATATCAACATGATATGAACCAATATTAGTGTACACCGATATATGAATATTTAGTATTATGAAATCATTATTACGTCTAAAGGAGATTATAAGTATTTGTTTTTAATATTTTGATTAGGATACGAATAATAATAAACTATAATTGTTGGAAGTTTGTACATAAGCAAATTGAAAGATTGTATTGTAATTCTAAATCAATAAAGGAAACGGATCTTACAGAACAGAACAGAACATCACTTTATTAAACTCAAATCACAGGTGATACAAGAGTATACAATACAAACGTTCTTGTAATAATACACATGACATGGTGTTAGTGTTTACATTGTTAAATATAATAGGAATAACAAATATAATGCAATCACTTATATTTTATGGGAAAATCAAAAAAAAAAAAAGAAGAAAAAGGTTTATATGTGTGTGGTGGTGGTGCGGGGGGATTCTTTACAAATATTAACCTATTCGTGGTTGCTAATTCTTTAGCTGGTTAGTTTAAACAAAACGGGTCGAAATGTACATTGAACTAGTAGTGACAGGTGTTGACCTTTTTCGGTGCAGGTTTTGTTATGAAACAGACAGTACTTATTGTAGTAGGTGGCACGTGACGAACGTGCCTAACAGTTTTGAATGGTCTGTCGTCTGGTCACTTTGACCTTGATTTAATAGGTTACGTTATGTCAGTATAGTCTGTGTCGTGTTCATTCTAAAGTCGTGTGTTTTGTGTTCGGATATTATATTTCATAAGAAAAAGGAAATGTGTGTTGGATTTAACTATTGTTTTGGATATAGATACTCATTTAAGAGGTAAGTGCATTTTGTACAATAATGAGTGGGTATATGCCACTGTATGTGATTAAGCGTTCTGAGTTAAATGTTTAGCATCATCATTTGCATAACAGGAGAAACATTTAAGCGTTTTGTCACTTTAGATATATTAAATAAATTAAACACAGTTCAGCGTTTGAACGTGTCTAATAATATTTTTACAAACTTACAGATATTTTGTAAATGCGTTTTTGATGAGAGCGTTAGCAGAAGTTTTAATTTTAAAATGCTTGGTCTTTGAAAATAGTATCTTTGTATAAACCTTTTCCTTTCATTATTGAAGAAGGGGCATTTTAAGAGATAATGGAATTCATCACCAACATCATTAAGGGTGCATAGTTGGCATTTTCTTTCAGAGACTTCTATACCCTGCCAGCGGCCGGTTTCCACCGGAAAATAATGGTTACCGGTCCTGAATTTAACTAGATTTATATAATCAGGCTTATTCAAAATCAGAAAGTAGTTTTCAAGCTGTATATTTTCCTTAAAGATTGAGTAATTTCTACCTTTTGTTGAATTTTGGAGTGAATCGTGCCAGTTTTGATAATTTTGATCCATTAAAATTTGTTTTATTTTATATTTTAGGGTTTTGCTTTGTATTTCATTTTGGTTTAACCAGATATCCTGTCTGCCTGTTTGATCTAATATTTGCTTGATATAGTTTATCCATTTTGATTCGAAATTTGGTAACCTGAGCATATATTGGTATATTTTAAGTGATATTTTACTTTGGTTGTCTAAAATAAGTCTATTCCAGAATCCTATCATCCTACATTTTATAGTTATATTAATTGGGTATCTTCCTGACTCAGCATATAGCATATATAGTGGAGTACTTTTCCTTAAGTTTAGAACTTTCCGTATAAATTCACAATGTATTCTTTCTAAAAGTATAGTGTTCTCATACCCCCAAATGTCTGATGAATATGTTAGTATTGGTAATAGTGTATGATCAAAAAGTTTGAAGATAAGGTCAAGTGGTAAATTTAGGTTATGGATTCTTCTGAAGAGTAAATACATTGCTTTCTTTGCTTGTTGTGCCAGGTGTTTTCTTGTATTAAGGAAACTTCCTGATTTTGAGAAAAAAATGCCTAGGTATTTGTATGACTTCACAATTTCTAGCTGGAGATCGTTAATTGTGAATGAATAATTTCGGTCGGATCTTGAACCAAATATAACAACTTTAGTTTTTTCTGTATTGATATTTAGATTCCATATTTTACAGTACTCTACAAAGTCATTCAGACAGTTTTGAAGGTGGTTTGCATCTTCCGAAATGAGGACAGTATCATCTGCGTAAAGTAAGACAATAATTTTAAGGAAAATATTTATTTCATTATCTACATCATTGAATTGAATTCCTGTGTGGTTTTTAGATTCAAGATAACTTTCCAAGTCATTAAGGAATAATGAAAAGAGGACAGGCGAAAGGTTTTCGCCTTGGCGAACTCCACAATTACATTAAAAAAAAGCAGATTTTTTGTTATCTTGAGAAACACATGATTTTATGTTTGAGTACATATTTTTTACTACTCTAAAAAAATTACCATTTATATTATATTGCATTATTTTTGACCACAGACCAACTCTCCAGACTGAGTCGAATGCTTTCGAAAAATCAATAAATATACAAAAAATCTTCTTTTTCTGACTTCGTAATATTTCGACAATTGAATTTAACGTAAAAATATGATCCAATGTGGAGTAATTTTTTCGGAACCCAGCTTGATTTTCTTCAAGTATATTATTTGATTCTAAAAAGGTACTTAATCTGTTATTTAGCAATGAGGTAAATAGTTTACTAATACAGCTTAAAAGGGTTATCGGACGATAATTTTCGGGGTCTTTAGAGTCTCCTTTGTTTTTAAAAATAGGTATTATTATACCTTCAGACCACTGTGTGGGTAGGATACCTGTGTCTAGAATTATATTAAAGTAGGAAACATATATGGGCATCATGTACATTTTAGTACACTTTATATATTCATTTATAACCTTATCAATTCCAGCTGATTTATTATTTTTCAGTGAGTTTATACATTTTTCTACTTCCTCAATTGATATTGAGTACTCATTCATTATTGAATTTATTAAACGAGTTGGCAAAATGATATAATGCGAGGCTCTTGCCGAGCATTATATCATTTTTGCTAACGAGTTTAAAAAATTCAATAATGAATGAGAACGACTGTTAGATTCTATTTATCACATAACTGACATATCGACTTTTATTGTATTTTGCCTGTCATTTTAACACGCGAAACCGACATAAACCGTGGGAATTGGATTATAGTCATTATCGATTTTTGTTTACAGCGCCAACTAGGCTAATTTGCATACTTATATAACTAGTGGTATTTTGAAAATATAGAATGGTGTTATTCCACTCCGACACCGTAAGTTATGTGATAAATTTGTTTATACAGTCGTCGTATGACATGTCTAATTGAAATGGTTTATTGGTTTTGATAATACTACTGCGGATTGATTAATATTACTTATATGTGAATATATGCTTATACAGTCACTTGTCTGCCATATATTTCGCAACTCATAGACTCTCGTCTTTTGGTTGAATAAAAGTATCTCTCTGTATTAAACTTCTGTTTTTTTTTAACTCAATATCCAACGGCTCCATCGACTTCGCTAGTCAAACAAGTAATGCGTAACTAAAAGATATATGATTCATCGACATAATATTTGGTTACACAGTTATACAGAATATTAACTAAAAATAAAACAAATATATCAACATGATATGAACCAATATTAGTGTACACCGATATATGAATATTTAGTATTATGAAATCATTATTACGTCTAAAGGAGAGTATACGTATTTGTTTTTAATATTTTGATTAGGATACGAATAATAATAAACTATAATTGTTGGAAGTTTTTACATAAGCAAATTGAAAGATTGTATTGTAATTCTAAATCAATAAAGGAAACGTTTTATTGCGAAAGTATTAAAGACCTAAACTTGGCTCTATATAAATGCACCCCCGTAATTAAACATTGGCCACTGAAAAAGCCAAGCCTGCTAATAAAAACACATTACAAACGTGATGGTTAAATCCTGGCATGGCCCCAAGGCCCGTATCGAAAGCAAAGACAGTGTTATACAATTTTAGACTAGTGTTTTTAGGGATTTATTTGACAATTTGACAGATTGCATTGTTAAATGAGCTGTCTCACAGAAAAATGCATCATAGACACATAGCAGATATGGCAAAACAAAATCCGAATAATACTTTGAACCGCTTAACATCAATTGTAGCATGGTCGGTGACATTTCCTTTGATGAATTCAAAGCATTAAATCGATTAAGGGTAACTAAATGGGCGTGGATATACCGTACTACAACTACCAGATAGAGGAATTTAGAGCACGGACGTCACTCTGACGTCACAGTGTTACTAAGTACACCATACTACAAAGCAGGTAGTGTCTGGATCAGCTCGTTGGTTATTTAAACACCTCGATGGGCTACATCTGAGACCAGACTGTATCTATTACATAACGGTTACGCAATACAACGTGGTCCCGCCTTAATACCATATACAATTAAGGTTATATTAGCATGATTTTATAACGGATATTTCGACATTAAAACACTTTAAAAATATTTTACTGAGAAAAGCCGATAACCTGTTTAAAATTACCTGCTAACTTTTTACGCCGAAATTAAGGTTTTAAAATCAACTATCAATTAAATCAACCCCGTTTTCGCTTCTTGGAGAAGGGGTTGGATGGGGTATGAAAGTTAATACTCGGACCACGTAATGAAAACAGATTAAAAATGGATATACACAATGCGGTAAATACGGACTGATTATAAATGCCAAATGTCGGGACGTACATGCATTAAATAAAGTTTTATTTTATATCCCAGCCAAACCCGTTTCCGCTTCTTGGGGATTGGGTACTGTCCGTTTGTACATGTCCGTAACGTTCACGTAGCTTTGAAATTTGGCAATATATATAAAAGGTAATATTGTTAACACAAAAATAGATTTAGAAACGCACATAAAATTAAGACTAAAAGTTTTCAAGGCAATACTTGTCGAACAATGGAATCAAGGGTCTTATTATATATGCGATCAGTGTAGACCCTGACCATGCATAACACATTAAACGTTCAGTCAACTCTGGTTGCCATAACTTTACATGTAAAATACTGTATCAGCGATTTCGGGTTATGCTGTATAATAGTGGTGCATGGAAGGATCGCCGATATTTACAGAGGAAAATAGCTTCCATAATAAAGCCATCACCACCTGGAATGGCAGAAAATTATGCCCGATTGTGTCCTTCTGCAATGCAGGCAATTATTGCCAATCCAACCGAACATTCTTACAATTTGTGCCCCATGTTTAAATAATAAAATACTGATCCTGAACTCGTTTCATATTATTGTCTGTCAGGGCCTCTATTTTCACTCCCTAAACGTCTTAACATAATCGTGAATTGACGTTATATTGTGACTACTTCATGCCAATCTCTACCCAGAGTACACTCGTTCCTCATTTGACTCTTTCAACGTCAAAGAAAGTAGGGCGAACGGTTAGGTCACGTGATTATTCAAAAAAGTTATGACGATGTTTATAATCCTTTCGCGTGATCTGCAAAGATATAGTATAGACCTATATTAAATAATTTTTATTTTTATTTCTATGAGTTATTTTTGTTTAGTAATTTTCTGCTATCGAGCTTTGGTTTTAAATGTTTGCATATGCGTTTTGATTGAGGAGACCTAAGTACGTATTATTTTTATAGTAAAATAGTCCCGATTAAAACTAAATTGTTTTCAAGCATTATTTCAAATCTTACAACATCTAATTTGCAGATATTCTGAAAATTATATTTACACAAGAAATGAATAAGTTTCAGGCAAACATTTTCCAATTTAACATGTTTTACCAAAATCTTGTAATTTAGTAGTTAGCAGAGATATATGTGAGTGCAAGGAACGATAACTCTGCGTGGAGATTGACTACATGCGTTTGAATAACTGCAGTCTCAAAGTACCGGTAAGTTTAGGTTTTTAAGCATATAATTTCCCGTAAACACGTCCACTGAAGTCCAAATCTGCATCTATTTGCCATATATCACTGCCTCATAGTGTTCATTTACGCAGAGTGTGTATCTACTAGAAGGAAAACAACTATTTAAATGTTAAAATGCCACTATTTCCTTTTTATGACGGATTTGGCTTTTAAGCTTTCTTCATCGATTGCATTGTTGTTGAGTTATTGTTACTTCTAATACAATGACCGATTTTCAATGTTCATGATTCTTTGCGATCGAGCTGTTATTCCTGTTAAATAAATAGTGTCTTCTTGCCGTTCATGATTTAACGTACGACAACTGTTGTGACATTGTTAATCGTTTAACTAGTACTGCAATGATATATATTTTGACAAAACGGCTGTAGCGTTAAGCGTATTCTGGTCTTTAATAGTAAGCATGTTGCCACAATGGACACCTATTTGATTGTCTATACCATGTCATCCAATTCTTCGTCAGCGAAACCTTCCGACACTGTTTGTTGGATTTCACGTATCTTGGCTGGTTCAATGGCAGGCATTTTAGCCTCTAGTTCTGCTATTTTTGCTATCCTTTCATCTATCCGTCTACTAAATTCTTCTTTCTGTTTCTTCACAATTGACTGAATTTCCTGTTGCGCTTTCTGGCAGCCACTGTGCAACTCTTCTCTTCGTTGCATTATTTCACGTTGATCTTTTTGCGGATCGAGCGCAATCAAACCACCAAGAGACGTAATCCTATCCATTAAATGCTTGTCTGATATTTCAACGTACGTAGCTGCAATTGTGTGAACGACGTATGCTACCTGACTTGCCTTAGAGGCTTGCTCGAAAATAACATCGCGAAAGATGTTTGATAGCGGTGCTGCTGTGGTACCCATTTGTAGCTTCCTACCAACGTTTGCTTGGTCTACAAAATGTGTTAAAGAAGAGTGAAGACAACACTTAATAAGGTTGGACAGCATCTGAAAAAATCTCACAAGTTTTCCCCATTGTTCTCTTACTTGTGCTAAAGCCTTGATGCCCTTAACAAGTGTTTCACGGATGGCGTCAAACTCGATTTTCGTCAAATCTAATTTTGCCATTTCTTTAAGAACCTCGATAAGTTTTTCGTTTGATTTCGCCATTTCTTCGGAAGCCTTTTCCTGTCTACGTTTAGCATCTTTCAATGATTCTTTTGCAAGTTCGGTTTTATAACGAGATTCTTCTACGGCAGCCTTTACCACGGATGCACTTGAACTTGCCGGCTTCATTTTGGCTAGATGGGGTGACTTATTGTCCAATGGATTTTTACCTATTTGCTTGCTTGCCTGGCAATTTAGTTTCTGTGATTGTTTGCTTATTTTCTTTGTCTCTTCAACAGCGTTTTCAATGCGTGTTTCTTTATCTTCAACTGTCATTTGTTTTACAATGTGATCCAGAGTGGCGCATACTCCAATCGCCTGTTCGCACAACATTAAAACGTCTTGTCGGATTTTACGGCTGCTTTTCTCACTTTCAACGTTATGACGAGACTTTTCCAGAAATTTCTTTACACTCGATGCGTCTCCCTTTGAAATGCGATGAAAGTCGGGCGATTGCCTTTGCTGCTCATCGATGTTTTCAGTTGCTAGCTCTTCAAGCATCATTATTTGTTGATGGATACTTCCAATCTGGACATAAACACGATATTCGGATAATTCAGAGTCGAGGAATTCTTCGTCGTGTTCTTTTACATTTTCTTCATCATCAACAACACCTGACACTCTTCTCTTTATGGAACTTTTTATCAAATTTGGAATACTGGTCACATTTCGTATGCCTTCAATCAACGCCTCGCCAGCCGCAAGTCCCAGTAAAGAAGCGCCGGTGGGAATGTTTTCCATTGCTGCCTTAAAGTCTGCTTGGGCTTCGCTAACTTCCTTTGACATATTTTCATACCTGCGTTTAGACTCTTCTTTTTCCCTTTGTCTTGCTTCTTCCTCTACTTTAGCAACATGTATTGCTCTTTCTGTTTCTTTGGTCTTCTCATCATAAGCGCCTTTCGTGCTGGTACAGGCTTCCAAAAGTTCCCCAGTAAGTTCCATTACCCCTACGAACTTACCTTCAATAGCTTCTGCTAGCCTCAGACATTCGTCTGCGATATTCTGTATTTTGTTTAAAGACATGGGTAACATATGTTGCACTTCTTCTGGAGTGCCTTTCATTAAAAATTGAACCGCTGCTTTGACATGGTTGTCAACATTTCCAGTATGCAGACGGATTTGGTCCATGCTTGTATGGGCTTCGTTGAATGCGGTCCATCCGGCATTGCTTACTTGGACAAGTGATGCACGGAACGAGTTTGGATAACGAAGAAGCCTGAATCCGTCCTTCGGTGGTTTGTCCTCCAGACTGAAATCTGTGTCAGCAGAAATTAATATCAAGTCTCCAAGAATAGCTATCGCACAGGGAGCTGGTATCAAAAACTGATCCCAGTTACTTTCAGGCGCCATCAACATCATTGCGTCATCTTTTTTGTCCACTCCTCTGCAAAGCCCAGACAGGGATTTTTCTATTTCGCCTGTAGAATTCATGGTGGTTTTCTCTGCCTTGAATTTCTGTTAAAAAACAAGTTTATTTCAGATTGTTTCAATTGATTATGTCTCTTCGAAAGAGATTTCAGAAATACTGAAAATGAGATCCCTTGGAAGCAACAAACACAAACACACATTCAGAAGATGTGTTCAAACGCCAAGAAAAATGTTCGTATACAATAAAAGTGGATGGGTTAATATCGACGCTAACATCATACCGGTATCTGATTTTATGTAGACAGGGTAAAAAATGACAGTAAGTTCGTTTAGGCTGTTATCAACAGATGATATATTGTTGTGCCTACAGAATCAACTATATGGGATATAATTAAAGCTTTACGGTGTTGAACATATTCAGACAACTTGATAACTAGAGTGTAGACAAAAGCTCTGGTGACATCATATGGTAGGTAAAAGAGCAGCGACAATGTTGAATCATCCGGCAAGAATCATTACGACACTAATGTATCAGGAAAACAACTTAAATGTTCGTAGGGGACAAAGAGGTTCTCGGAACATAAGCTGTGTGTTTCCTTATTGGTTTCCGATGCTGAGAGAGGAACACAGGTCGTACAATGACAAGAATGCTATTAACCTTGGTGTATCACAGGACAACTTTACATGAGGTGGAATATACCGGCAGGTCGTACAATGACAAGAATGCTATCAACCTTGGTGTATCAGAGGACAACTTTACATGAGGTAGAGTATACCGGTAACATTGGATTTTCCAGGCATTCAACTCCAATGATTACACAGGACAATGAAATGACCATACACAACATCAGGAATGTCACGTGAACACATCGAGTAGAATACAAGAGCACCATTCGAGCTTTCATAAATTCATGTCCATTGGTTACACAGGACAATGTAAAAAGATTACACATCACATGACATTATTGTCGCTTGAGAGAAGCGAATTAGACGATAATTGATTTCTCATTATGTGAGTAATTCTCATAGGGGGCGCACTCTCAGTGGAGTGCAAGTGGCGTGTAGAACGCCAGTTTTTGCCATTGGGCGTTGGATGACTGACCAGTGAATACGTTCAAATTGTATACTGGGTGGTATTATGTTACACGGCAATTATACTGGGTGGTATTATGTTACACGGCAATTATACTGGGTGGTATTATGTCACACGGCAATTATACTGGGTGGTATTATGTTACACGGCAATTATACTGGGTGGTATTATGTTACACGGCAATTATACTGGGTGGTATTATGTTACACGGCAATTATACTGGGTGGTATTATGTCACACGGCAATTAAACTGGGTGGTATTATGTTACACGGCAATTATACTGGGTGATATTATGTCACACGGCAAGAGAACTATCAGCGGATACGCTAGTTCACACGGAAAAGAAAAAACTATAGGTAAGTATTGTTAATTTACAAACAGTATTTATAGGATCAGTAGTTTAGCTGGCACAGGTGTAAATATTTAATTATTTATTTGTGTTTTCTACACGAATGATTAGTCGTACATGTCTTTTCATTATGTCAGGTTTCAAAAAGCTTTGAACATGATGAATATTCTGGAATATTTATATTTACTCGGAAAATGATAATAGCAAGGAGGAGATATTGTTCATGGTTGCTGTGAATTATTGTAAAATGTTTACAACAAAATGTTAGTTGTGTATGCTGTCACACGTTAGCTTGCACGCGAACGTCATGCATGTTGTGTAAATGTGGTACAGTTTATCAGAGAGCTGGTAAATAAATGGTTAGTACAGTGTGACTGGGACGTGTATCAAGTAAAGTGTCTACGGTAAAATTATGACGAGTGTACATTTGATTTCTAGATAAATTTATATCGATAGTTTTCAGAAATCCGTGATGAGATGATCCATACACAGTTTGTGAAATAGTAATGTCCTTGACAAATGATAGATTAGAATCTGGATCCTGGTTTCATGTTCCGATTGAGGAACGATTGAAGAAAAAGACGAATTTAAAAGATAAGTAGTTTGTGTGTGGTAGTGACATTCTACAGTTGGGTAATGAAAGAGAGGTTGTGCTCCTCAGTCCCGCTATACATGCAGGTTGAGTGAAGCTAAGATTGGTCTCCACAATTAAGCATTATGATTTTGTTGTCACTGAAAAGAAAGATAACTCAGTCATTATGTTTTAATGAATGAGGGGCGATCTTTCATAGTACGTGGTGGGCGTGGATGCCTGGTTTAATTGCTGGGACGATGGACGTCTCTCGGGCGTGGCTGCCTTTAAGAATTGCTGCTACGGTAAACGTCTCGGACGAATTCCCTGTTACAACTTGCGCATCATACATGTCAGGAAATTAGTTTATTTGACATATAAGATGTACATGTATTAAGAAATGCTGATAGAAAGAATGCAAAATATTTGTCTAGTATGCAGAGTACTGAAGTTGACTAAATATGGATATATCTGGAATATTGAAGCTCAATGGCGTCACATACTGCGTGAACCTCTTAATACGATGTCCGGCATAATAAACCTGTATTTTTGTGTATATACCGTGTGGGTGGTGGGCTGTTTATCCGATATCATTGATGGCTTATGCCATGTAACTTAATATGTTTATATCAGACCGTATTTGGTATTAAATGCAGGTATCTGCATACTAGTATATGAAAATACCCTGTTTCGGGTGGTAATAAAGGGCGTATGCCCGGTGCAACGAGCCGGTATCGGCTTGTTGGTAACTATGTGCGGGTATCTGCACATAAAGTTAAGTATAAATGCAAGTAGACTGATGTTTGTGATAATAACAATAATAATAATAATAATAATGATAATAATAATATTAATAAAAGAAAAAACAAAGCTTTGTAAAACGTGTCGATGATGCATGTTGAGTGATGTTGTAGTTGACATGTAAGCCATGTGAAGAAATGTGGGTTAAATGTATATGTAAATAAAGTTGATATTAGCTCCCCTGTATAGGGGTGACAAATAGCCGTATTTTGCACATAGGGTTAGATATGTGTAAATGTATTAAAGTAGTAAATAGTCAAACCTCGGGCGTAGCTGCCTATTAGAACTGCTGGGAAAAGAGACCTCTCGGTCGAATGGCCAGGTACAACGTGTTCGTGACGCATGTATAGATAAATATTTTATTTTAAAATGGGATAAGTAATAATGTATTTATGATGTATGCTGGGAGGGTATTGTATTTTAAATGCGAGATATTTGTAGAAACAGACAGTTTTAAAAGGGGGCATATACAATGAAACATATATTAAATGTTTTGAACATACCTGGAATTTATATAGATTGTCTAAAATGACTGGTTATAATCGTATTATAGGTTATTGAAATTGTATGGCTAAATATTACTTGGAACGAGTTGTTTTGGCAAAGGACGACGAGCTTGCGAGTCGTCCTGCGCCAAAACAACGATTTCCAGGTAGTATTTATCCATAAAAATTTAATAACCTTTTTATTGTATACTTTCATATTGTTTCGATCAATGTTAATTGTATGACTATTACTTTTCATTGTATTTGTGTTATTTTGATAGCTTTTGATGGAATTCCTATCTTGCCATTCAGTTTCATTTTGTGTGGATGATTATTTTGCGCGAAAACGACGTCGACGTCGGATGACGGCATTAAAAACAACAAGCGATTTTCTAAAGTTTGTTTACCATTCGATAACGTTTAAAAACAGTGGGTGAGTGACCATTTCAATTATTTAATCAATTTTTGCCATAAAAGGTTGAAAAAAAACACGTATTTTTTGGTTGACACTATAGGAAGGATTCCGTTATTTTTATTTGAAAGTAGTTCCTTATTTCTATTTCGCGGCTCTTAGCAAGCACGAGCAAAAGTTCCCGTGCAATATCAATGTGTGCAATATCGTAGAATATTGCACACTTAGCTCAATGCAAACTAAACGGGACAATATGAAAGTATACAATAAATATAATTATAGTGATGTGGCACAGTGAGAAATAATATTAATAATTGTATTGATATCATTTTAAAAATGTTTAATGCATATAATTGCAAGTAAGTTTGGTGAATGTAGTTTAATAAACAATACATAATAAATACTATTTGTTTCAAATATTTTCTTTCGATATTGCGTTCCAGAACAGGAGTGTTTTGGCAGAGAACAGTGACGCAAATTCAGATTTCAGATATTAAGATTGAAGTACCAGCCGGTTACAATTATCAATGACTGTCTTTAAACAAGTTATACGTTTTGAGAGGAGGAACACTTGCTTGTCGTGTCATTCCGTGTGATGTTATTTCGTGTGGACATGAATTTAGACTGTACGATTCAACCGTACACCTTTTTGCTACATGCAGATTGCTACATGCATGGTAAAACTTGGAACAATTGCTTGTCGAGTGATGTCATGAGGACACGTATTTAGACTGTTTGATTCAACAGTATGATATGTTGATACGAGCTGCCTTGTATAGGACACAAGAAAATATAGTCGTAAGGCATGTGGTTTTGCGTTTAAAGCATTTGACTATAATATACCCTGTTTGAGGTGGTAAAGGGCGTATGCCAGTTGCAATGAGTATTGTATTTTACTATGTGCGGGTATCTGCACGTAGGGTTAGGTATACATGCAAGGAAACTGATGTATGTGATTCATAATTTATATTGAAATCTTAGCGCCCCTATATAGGGACGGTAAACATGTTGCAACGATTCGATATCGATTTGTTTGGTTAATAATAACACATAGGGTTATAATTTATGTGAAAACATGTGATGTTAGCTCCCTTGTATATGGGTGGAAATATGCGTATACCATGTTGCAACGAATCGGTTTCAGCTTGTTGGTTACTATACTCGTATGCGGACATTTATAACGTATTTGTTGTTGTTGTCGTGTTACTCCTATGATAAGGGTGAGTGTTAAGAGAAATGACATTATTGTCGCTTGAGAGAAGCGAATTAGACGATAATTGATTTCTCTTTATGTGAGCGATTCTCATAAGGGGCGCACTCTCATTGGAGTGCACGTGGCGTGTGGAACGCCAGTTTTTGCCATTCAGCATTGGATGACTGACCAGTTAATACGTTCAAATTTTAGATTCTTAGTAAATCGTGTTGCAGTAACTTACATATTATGTATTTGAAGACATTTCAGGATATTGATATTGGTTCCATTGATTATTGAAACGTTTGTACTTTTGATAGTTAACGGTCAAGTCCGAGATCTTATCCCGAGTGATACCTTGAATAAAAATGTTATCGGATACATGTTTCTCATACGTGGGTTTTTCGCGGACGGGTCGGTATCACATTGATGGTGCTCTGTTTAAAGTACGACGTGATTCGTGGAGCTGGTGCATGGATGTCATTTTATATCTTAGAAATAATAACATTTGTCTAATACAGTTTATGTTTAATTTATCACCATTTAAAGTTGAAGTAATTCCGTCGAAGGAAAGTGTATTATATGAGGGAGAATACGGGGTTGGTTGCATGCTAAAATAGTAGATATAAAATCGTAACTCCTTTACTTATTCAGTAGTCGGGAAGTATTGCGTTTGCTTTATATGTACTGTATTGTTCGCGTAAGCGATCTGGGCTCAGTTTGGCATATGGCATGTGACAATAATAGACTGGCGCAAGTCTGTGATAAGAGATTGCAATATGTTATAGGTGTAGTTTCTTATGTATCGTAGTATAAGTTGAAGGCGAAGTGTTTGTTATTAATTAATGTTAATAAGGTCAGTCAGTCGGTCGTCCAATGGCTTATACCAATAAATAACTAGAAATTGTTATTGTCCATGGGACAAATACGTATGGCTCCCCCACTCGCCCGAACAGACATAGGTCCAACCGTTCTCTATTGATCTGAAATCGTTTTGATATTCAATATCCCTGTGACTGTATCTACTATCTGTATCAGTAAGGCCACATCAAAAAATATGTGTGGTTCAGGTAACCCGACCGATCCTATTTTAAGAGACCGACCCTAAAACTTTTTATGCAAAAATTAAAAAAAAAAAAAAAAAAAAAAAAAAATAAAAAAAATGACCAACCATCCTTCCAAGTTTGAGGACCCTAGGTCCAACCATTGTGTAGTTACTCATCGGACATCGTTTTGATAGTCACGGTCACTGCGACCTTGACGGTCACTGCGACCTTGACCTCTGACCTAGTGACACCAAAATCAATAGGGGTTATCTACTGGTCATGACCAACCACCCCTCCAGGTTTGAGGACCCTAGGTGTAACCATTGTCTAGTTATTGATAGGACATCGTTTTCATAGTGAAGGTCACCGCGACCTTGACCATTGACCTAGTGACCCCACAATCAATATGAGTCATCTATTGGTCATGACCAACCATCCTTCCAAGTTTGAGGACCCTAGGTCCAACCATTCTCTAGTTATTGATCGGACATCGTTTTGATAGTCAATGTCACCGCGACCTTAACCTTTTATCTAGTGACCCCAAAATCAATAGGGGTCATCTACTGGTCACGACCAACCATCCTTCTAAGATTGAGGACCCTAGGTCCAACCATTCTCTAGTTATTGATCGGACATCGTTTTAATAGTCAATGTCATCGCGACCTTGACCTTTGACCTAGTGACCCCAAAATCAATAGAGGTCATCTACTGGTCATGACCAACCACCCTTCCAAGTTTGAGGACCCTAGATCCAACCATTCTCTAGTTATTGATCGGACATCGTTTTGATAGTCAATGTCACCGCGACCATTGACCTAGTGACCCCAAAATCAATAGGGGTCATCTACTTGTCATGACCAACCATCCTTCCAAGTTTGAGGACCCTAGATCCAATTATTCTCTAGTTATTGATCGGACATCGTTTGTGACACAGACAGACAGACAGACAAAGCACAAAATCAATATGGCTCCCCTACCACACTTTGTGCGAGGGAGCCATAATAAATATACAGTTATAACGTTCTTGTGTTACTCCTATGAGAAGGGTGAGTGTTAACAGAAATAGTTAGTGTTGATATATAGCGTAAACGCATCAGGTAGAATAAAGAGCAACAGTGGCGCTTTCATAAATTCATCTCCAATGCTTACACAAGACAATGTAAACAAGGAATGTTGCGATATCGAGCAGTGAGATGCCATGTACGTTTTGAATAAAAACAAAAAACATATGTGTACAACAAAGAAACGATAGTAAATCTCTATTCTGTGAAAGGAGTATATCCAAGCCACCAAATTTAAATTCCATGAATTAATGGAAAAACACGATTTCAACACTTTGTTTTCAGTGTTAATTCATCGAATAAATTTCGCACGTATGTCATTTGCAGTCAACCAAATCAATAATCAGTGCCGGGAGCATTATGCCGCCAGTGGTTAGAATGTGAAAGTAGCATAATATGTAGTAACTAAGTGACCCCGCTTTGCTTAGGTCCATATAACATTCTAGGTGTAACTGCCCAGTTCATAAACTTTCATGTGGACCTCAGCACCATACGTTATTTGTTAAATATACTAGTATCGTGATGGTGAGATAATATTAATTAACTTTGTTCATGTGGATTAAGTAATGTGATTATAGAGTTTAATGTAATTGTATCTTCTTTCTTTGGAAAATAACTTATCACTCAGTAAATAATGCGCGAAGGACAATATGTAAAGGTGTTTGCTTGGAAAATATCAGATATGTTCAAATGAACGAAGACAGATATTCATTAAATCCTTATTATTACAACTACCATGTGTGTGTGTGTGTGTGTGTGTGCGTGCGTGCGTTCGTGCGTGTGTGTGTGTGTGGTTCATAGTGCATTTCGCGTTCATTCTGAATTCGTGATGCGTTCATTCTCCGTTCGTTCTGCGTTCTACATTTATTTCGGGTACTTGAACGCAGCTGGGTCTTTATATATTTGAGCAGCTGGGTCTTTATATTATAATTTGAGCAACTGCCAATTAAGCAACCATTAATCTAACACCACCAATTTAACAACTATGATGCTTGATTTCTTGTTAATAATAACATATAGGGTTATAATTTAACTGTGTTAACAAATTAACTGTTTAGATTAGTTTTAATTTATGATAGAATAGTTTTGTTTTAACGGTGTGAAATTGTGTTTAATGGCGAAGCAACAGAGAAATTGTGAATCCTACAGCTTTGCGAATTGTAGAAATAATTTATAATTACGCTCAGTTACGCAGTGAGCGAAAGAAAGAAAAAAAAAAGAAAGAAGAAAGAAAGAAACAATAAAGGAAGGAAGGAAGGAAGGAAGGAAGGAAGGGGACAGACAGACAGACAGACAGACAGACAGACAGATATTATTTAAACGTTTACAGCTTCTCATCATTACATCCATAATTTGTAATACATGATTATAACCACCTTACAGATTACACATATTGTTCGCACTCAGCTGTACTTCAATTTTCAGAGCATATAATCATTTTTTAATCATATGTTGTATCAAGCACACTTTTTAATGAATATTCCAAGGAAATCAAAAACGGAAGTATATGTGAAATAGTTTATATGCGGTTATACTTGAATATGTTTATAAAATAATATTTGGAAGAGAACATCTGACAGTAAACGCCTCTGATAAATAGTTACTTAAATTAAAAAAAAAAGTCTTCTTTGACGATTGTAGCAGCGTTACAAATTTAAACACATTTGGCCTCTGTCTGTAATATATTCTGATATATTTCTTTCTAAAATCATGATAGACTGTACAACCTAACAAAAGTGAGATTCGTCTTTGAAACACTCTTTTATTTATTTCAATCCTTTGTCTTGCGTAACGACCTGTCTCTGTGAAGATAAACGTAATTTAGTAAAAACACTTCGTTATCTTTTTGTACAGGAACTATTTAGATAATTGTCATAATAAAATTATTTTTACATGTTTATATAAATATGTTAATACTATTTTTTTTCTTGCAGATCAGTGTTCCAGTTTTGAATAAAAGCAATCCACCAACCTCTGTTTAAAGCTACATAAAAACTGTTTATGGTTCACCCTTAATTATGTTAAAGGATCATACCATACATATATACATAAATACATAGGTATTACATATAGATTTTACACTGAATAACCATTGTTTAAACCACTTTCACAATCAAATACTCTGGATTAATATACGAGTATATGATAAAATGGTAGGTTTTTAAGCAACTAAATCAACCAATAACTAACTATTCTAGTACATCTTGCGATAAACATTCGGTAAAGACATGCTCGCGGTTGAAAGATCGTTTAAGAATGAATATGTGCATTGTTCTGCGCGTTATTAATTAAAATTACAAAATTGTGCAGTTCAAGTGCAAGTGATGTGAGAAAAATGGAGTAGGTTAAAACTATTTTCAACAGCATGGAAGTGTCCCAAACAAAAAGAAAAAGAATATTTTAATTTAAAAAAAAAGAACATGTTTAAACTTGTAAACTAACAATTTAACTAACAACTCGTAACCAAAGAACGCGATACACGATGAAAGCAAAAACAATTGCTTATTGTATTAATTTTGTTGGGAAATATTAACAAGAGGCCCAAGAGGGCCTGTGAACGCTCTACTGGCTGTTATACCATTGATGAATCGAGTCGTACTACATGGTGTCTAGAGTGTAAACAAGGTTTTTCAAGTATTTGACCTAGTGACCTGGTTTTTGACCCCATGGGACCCATTTTTGAACTTGATCAAAAAATAATTAAGACAACATTTCGACAAAGTTTCATCAAGATCGGGTCAGAAATATGGCCTCTAGAGTGTACACTAGGTTTTTCAAGTATTTGACCTAGTGACCTAGTTTTTGACCCTGTGTGAACTATTTTCGAACTTTAGCAAGCTATAATTGAGACAAATATTCTGACAAAATTGCATCAAGATCGGGTCAAAAAAATATGGCCTCTAGAGTGTACACACGGTTTTTCCAAAGTTTGACCTAGTGACCTAGTTTTTAACACCATGTGACCCATTTTTGAACTTGACCAAGATATAATTAAGGCAAACATTTTGACAAAGTTTCATCAAGATTGGGTCAGAAATACGGCTTCTAGAGTTTACACAAGGTTTTTCAAGTATTTGACCTAGTGACCTAGTTTTTAACCCCATGTGACCCATTTTCAAAGTTGACCAAGATATAATTAAGACAAACATTCTGACAAAGTTGCATCAAGCTCGGGACAAAAATATGGCCTCTAGAGTGTACACAAGGTTTTTCCAATATTTGACCTAGTGACCTAGTTTTTAACTTCATGTGACCCATTTCCGAACTTGATCAAGATATAATTAAGATAAACAATTTGACAAAATTTCATCAAGATTGGGTAACAAATATGACCTCTAGAGGGTAAACAAGTTTTTTCAAGTATTTGACCTAGTGACCTAGTTTTTGACCCCACATGACCCATTTTTGAACTTGACCGAGATTTCATTGAAACAAACATTCTGACAAAGTTTCATCAAGATAGGGTTGAAAAATATGGCCTCTAGAGTGTACACACGGTTTTTCCAAAGTTTGACCTAGTGACCTAGTTTTTAAACCATGTGACCCATTTTTAAACTTGACCAAGATATAATTAAGACAAACATTTTGACAAAGTTTCATCAAAATTGGGTCAGAAATACGGCTTCTAGAGTGTACACAAGGTTTTTCAAGTATTTGACCTAGTGACCTAGTTTTTAACCCCATATGACCCATTTTCAAACTTGACTAAGATATAATTAAGACAAACATTCTGACAAAGTTGCATCAAGCTCGGGTCAAAAATATGGCCTCTAGAGTGTACACAAGGTTTTTCCAATATTTGACCTAGTGACCTAGTTTTTGATCCCACATGACCCATTTTCAAACTTGACCGAGATTTTCTTGAGACAAACATTCTGACAAAGTTTCATGATGATTGCATCAGAAATGCGGCCTCTAGTGTGTACACAAGCAAAAGTTAACGGACGGACGGAGAGCTAAAAACACTAAAGAATTGTTTTCCTAGATTCAATTTCTTTCACATTTACTTTTTGAGTTTTTTTTATGCCCTTTATGAAATTTACAACCTGCTAAGTAAATATATTCAAGGTCAATCGGCCAAATTAAATGTATTACATACGATATTTCTAGGTGGCAAATTGTCATGGATTAAATTGAACAAAATGTACAATGTACACGATAAACTAGATTTACTAATATGAGAATGTTTAATAAAATTATCCCACACATTTCAAAAATATAGATCTACTTATATTGCTTTTATTGTTAATCTACCAATAGTGAATAATATTTGCTATGTGATAAGAGTTATTTTGTTTATATTTTTAGACTAAAGTTTACGAGGAGTGTTCAATATGTAATGCAACTAGTCGTCGTATTAACGCTCGCTGAATGAACCTTTAGTGACATTTTCTGGAAGTTTTATTAAAATCAGTGAAGACATAAGTATATGACGACTGTTTGTTTGGGGCATATTCATATACACTGCCTTAAAAAGCGGCAGACAAATTTAATGAATTTGCATAGGTCGTAATGCTGGATTCATAAAAAAATGCATTTTGAAGCAAAGTAATTTATTCAAACTTTTGTTGTAACTAGAAGTATGTACAAATTACGTGAACGGTGTTTTCAATACAAAACATCAATATAGTCCAAGGCAAGAAATGCGGTTTTCTTGGAAATATAAAAGTCCTGAAAATATCAAATTCCAATAAAAATAATAGTCAATTTCAGTTTGAAGATATGACGGAAAATGGTTTTAAATACATGGGTAACGAATTGAAGGGATACTCTAAAGATTTAATATAAAATCAAAAAATTTAGCTACACCACTCCAAAAATATTAAAGCCTGAATTTGCTCTTCGTTTTTTTAGCATAAAATTTAAGCTATGTTTTGTCGCACTGACAACATTTAAGGAGCAATAACCCCAAAAATAAACACATTACAAAAACAAGAGGCCCAAGAGGGCCTGTGGACGCTCTACTGGCTAACACAGCTCTTATAACATCAATGAAGCGAGTGACTGCCATTAAAAAACAGCTTTTTAACTAAATCAAGGGCCATAACTAATCTGGTAAAGTTTGGTAAAGATCAGATGAAAATGAAGGCCCTACCATATTAACGAGGCAAAATATAGCATTTTTAACTAAATCAAAAGCCATAACTCCTCTGTTACTGGTCCGACTGGTCCAACATAGAGCTAAAAAAAAATATAAAAAAAATATAATAATAATCATTTAAAAAAAAAAAAATTTAAAAATTTAAAAAAAAAATATTCAAAATTTTTTTTTAAAAATTATAAAACAAATCATAAAAAAAAATTATAAAAATAAAAATATATAAAAAAAAAATATATAAAAGAAAGTCATAAAATCTGTTCAAAGTTTGGCAAAGATCAGTTGCAAAATGAAGGCCGTATCGTATGAAAAGGCAAATTATAGCATTTTTAACAAAATCAAGGGCCATAACTCCACTGTTACTGGTTCGATCTGGTTGGTTTTCGAACTTGACCAAGCTTTCATAGACATTAACAATCTGATCAAGTTTGGTAAAAGTCCGATGAAAAATCTTAACGAGGCAAAACATATCATTTTGAACTTAATCAAGGGCCATAACTCCGCTGTTCTGGTCCGATATGAATGGTTTTCGAACTTGTCCGAGCTTTCATTGATATTAACAATCTGATAAAGTTTGGTAAAGATCGGATTAACAATGAAGCCCCTATCGTCTTAACGAGGCAAAATATGGCATTTTTAACTAAATCAAGGGCCATAACTCCGCTTTTACTTATCCGATATGGCTGGTTTTCGAACTTGTTCGAGCCTTAATTGATATTAACAATCTGATAAAGTTTAGTAAAGATCGGATGAACAATGAAGTCCCTATCGTCTTAACGAGGCAAAATATAGCATTTTTAACTAAATCAAGGGCCATAACTCCGCCGTAACTGGTCCGATATGACTGGTTTTCAAACTTGTTTGAACTTGCAACGACATTAACAATCAGATAAAGATTGGTAAAGATCGGACGAACAATGAAGCCCCTATCATCTTAATGATGCAAAATATAGCATTTTTAACTCAATCAAGGGCCATAACTCCGCCGTAACTGGTCCGATATGACTGGTTTTCAAACTTGTTTGAACTTGCAACGACATTAACAATCAGATAAAGATTGGTAAAGATCGGACGAACAATGAAGCCCCTATCATCTTAATGATGCAAAATATAGCATTTTTAACTCAATCAAGGGCCTAACTCCGCTGTTACTGGTCCAATCTGGCTGGTTTTCAAACTTGTCCGAGCTTTCATTGATATTAACAATGTGGTAAAGTTTAGTAAAGATAGGATGAAAAACGAAGGCCCTATCGTCTTAACGAGGCAAAATATAGCAATATAGCATTTTTAACTAAATCAAGGGCCATAACTCTGCTGTTATTTGTCCGATCTGGCTGGTTTTCGAACTCATCCGAGCTTTCATTGATATTAACAACCTGTTAAAGTATGGTAAAGATCGGATGAAAAATGAAGGCCCTATCGTCTTAACGAGACAAAAGTTAACGCCGACGACGGACGACGGACAACGGACGACGGACGGACGACGGACAACTCAGCATCCCATAAGCTTTGCTGGCCTTCGGCCAGTAGAGCTAAAAACAATAGTATTTTACATGGAAGATATAAAAGTTTGTGGTTTAGGCAAAAAAAGTCCATATTGGTCGTTGAAATCTAATTTTTATTCAAAATAGTTTTTTCCGTTTTTGGCATATTCAGTATGATTTACAGGTCTTAAAAAAATGCCCTCAAAAAACATTTTTTATTGGATGGAAGTATCTGAAACTTGATAAATTAATGGGGGAAAGTTCATTTTAACATAATCAATAACTACAACAATGAACCATAATTAAATTTTAGGACCATAGTTGCATATATATTGAACGCCCCTCCTATAATGACTAATATATTATTATAGCGTACTAATCTTTCACCAATGCAACATGAGTTCGATTCCCCGTCTCGGCTTTGTGGAAGGGTACGGTGGTCATTTTATCGTTCCCGTGTTACCCCGCAACAAGACACACAATGCTATCATCCGCGCCATCGATATTTATATTATAAGTTGTGTGACTTATTTTGTACTCGATGTAAACAATAAATAGAGTATACTGTATTACACTGTAGTATATAACATGCAAGTTCTATAGCTAAAGTCCTAACTGCATGTAGTTTGATCATTATCGACGAAATACTATTGAATAAATCTTTGCAATTCATTAACATCACATACGAGATTTTAAAATAGACGTTTATTTAAACTGCTTATAGTTTTTTCAATAGCGCCGGCAATTATGGATGTATACGAGAGAACAATTACTCGAATATGGAAGAACTTTATACGCTTTAATTTGTTTCATTTTTATTTGACAAATATTTTCAGAGAAGAAGTTGTGTTACATTATCATTTTCTCTATTTGTATCTTGCTACTGCGGCACGCGTCGTGAATATTAGACGATAACAAACAATACTAACTTGCACAAGTCGAATTGAATTGAATTGAATGTTGTTTAACGGCTCATCAACACAGTATAGGTTATTTAGAGCCGCCCCAGAGAGAGGGGAAGGATACATAGGAATCCGGGAACCTGCCCTACTCTTATTATCGAATAGATTCCTATGGTTCTTTAACGTGCTCGGAGGATAGACCGATACACGGGACCGCCCGGTTTACGTCCCCATCCGACGGACGAGGCTAAGGTAAAGTGTCTTGCCCAAGAACACACCGACGGAACTCAGTGGCACCACGGAGGATTGAACCCGGGGCCTCCGGTTACAAATCCGCCGCGCTACCGACTGCGCCACGCCAGCCCCTATGCACAAGTCGACCTTGCATAATATAAGACATGTATTTAAATATGAGTTGTATATATTAGTTGCTTTAATTTGAAGTTTTATATCGACGACCATTTATGATGAAGGGCAGTTACAACAACCATCCATTCCGACCCCTACTCTCTCCTAACTGAACACCAGCACCACCCTCATCCAACTATCCCACTGGGTAATAACACTTATTAATGAATTAAAATTCAGTTACGAGAAATGTACATGTCTCTATCGTATATTTTAATTAAAATATTAACATCAGTCATGTTTGCAAATAAATACTGTTTAACAATTATTAAATTACTTAAATCACAAATGTCTGAAAAAAGTCAAACTCACCGTTTGGAAACGAACAGATAACCGAAATACTCGTTATGTTCACGCCAACTGATCTATTTGTCTTCGGCTCTGTCTTTTATTATATAGTTTTACCATGCGCATCTGCCGAACTGTAGTACGTCATCTTTGCCAACTTGTGGTAAACATATTAACCTTGAATTCTTAGTGATATCGGGAAACGCAATATCGTTTTCTGAAAACGATTTAGTACGAACCTACATGGGGCTTCTCTGAAAAGCAAATCATTTATTTCGTAGAAAACGAAAGTAGCTTCATTTTTAATAAAACAGCTTTCTATTCATTATAAAACAGTCATATTAAAAGTTCACAGTTTAACGTATTTTTGGTTAGTTCGGGGTTACATTTTGGGCAAAAAGGGTTACCTCTCGTGTAACTTGTTACCTTTTGTGGCTGGGTTAACTTTCAGGTTTCTATATTCAATTAAAATGTTTGAAAATATTTCACATACCGCTTTATACACAGGAAACATGTTGTGGCATGTGCCACATATGTGTTACTTTCTTTGTATGTTTCTTTCGTATATAAATCATGTTATTTACATATATGCCACATATGTAAATTATGTAAATGATACATATGTGTCACCTATCTGATATGTACCACATATATTGTTCATGTTAAAATAATACACATGTGCCACATATGAAATGTATACATACGTATTTCATATAAAACTATTATGCATAAAATACATAAGTATTTATAAAACAAAATGCAGAATATTGTAAAAAATGTTTTAACAACCTGTTGAAGTTTTAATTTTATTTAGTAAACTATATTTTCATATGTATTACAAATGTGTTACTTTCATATGAAATACATATGTAGAATACATATGTGGCACATATATACAACATATGAATTTCATTCCTAGATATTTTTTCTGTATACTTTACAAAGAGGCTGACTTGGTTAGCTAGGTGGACTTAAAATCCGACGGACCCGTGTTCAAGCCTCACCGGCGCCACAGAGTTTTGTCGGTGTATTCTTGGGCATGACACTTTCCACTTCCCTCGTCCGTCGAATGAGGATATAAACCGAGTGCGTAAAGTAATCTATTTAAGAGTAGGGCATATTCCTGGATTCCTATGTATCATTCCCCTCTCTATGGAGAGCATTTAAATACTATGTAAAGTGATCCTAATGTAACAAGGGCGGACCCAGTGCTCACTACCCCATCCCCACACACCCCTCTGACACTAAAACAATAGGGTAAGCATAGAGTTTTAGGGGGCGTGCACTAGGTCCACCGTTGTTCATCATGAGATTAGCAATTAAACATCTCGAAAATGCACTAGAATTCACCTTATGCCATATAGGAAAGTCGAAACGATGTTACATGCTGTACAGCACGTATCAGATTACTATGACTGTTGTTGCTATTTATAGGATTTTGTACTTTCACTTCCACTGACATTGTTTTGAAAAACATTATACATTACACACATCTAAGTTTAGGTGAGTGAGTGCATGAATTATTGTCCAATCAGTTTCTTTTGTTATTTTCTAACCATGCGCTTGTTAGACTGTCTTTAAAGCTGAATTAATTGGTCAAAACAAGGGAAATTGTCTTTTACTGTATTTTTTATATGTTCTAGCAAAATATACCTTATTCCGAGAAACATGAACAGTGATGTTACACTGTAATTATATTTTCAAGCGGTAACACATGTTTCAGAATAGATTTATTATTTGAATAATTTGCCAAAATGGTAAAACATCATTGCATTGAATAATCTGGATGCATATCAGATTCTGCAGGCATACAAGTTTCATGTTACAGATTCTTCTGTACAATATTCTAGATTCTAACGTACGTTGTTATGCATTCTCTCTTTCAGCCGTATCGAATATTTCCTTCATAGGTTCTGTTGTAATAGACTTTGTATCGAGTATTTGATTCCTCAGATACGTTTGGCTTTCGTGTGATAAATCAGAAATACGTTCAACATCTCGTTCAATCCATTTGTTGATCTCAGTCGACGTGTTTTGTATAGTTTGGATCTCTACTTCGACCTCGCCTACAGTCTTTCCGAATCCTGCTGTAATTTGTTTGCCAGCAAGACATATATCGTAAGCTTTTTAGGTTTGCCAACAATGCCACAACAGCGTCAATATTATATTCAATAACACCAGGTTTAGCACACTTTAATTCATTTGTCTTCTTCTGTGCGTTTAATGTTTTTGGATCGGGACATACGAAATTCATAATAGACACGCCAGCTTTACTTTTCACAAATAACTTTAGAGCGAAATAAGGATTGCCCGACGGCCAAGAACTGTTTCACGTCTTGAGAAAATCGTATTAATCGTGCATCACCGACAGCTGAAAATTAGATTACATCGAAAAACAGTTGCGCTGCAATATGATCGACACTGAAATCACCATTATCTACCATGTCAAAGAATGCTATCCACTCTGTCAGTCGACCATGCTCCGCTAAATGCGATGTTACAGGGGAAAGTAAATGACGTAGGCGTGAGACATTTCTTTGTATGACATCCGCATCTGCCGAAATGTCTTCCTCTCCAATGTCTTCAGTTTCGACAGGGATATCCTCACTAAGTTCAGTGAAACCTTCACTTTCCCCCAATACTTCACTACATGGATCACCTTGAGTTGCACTGAGTCCTTGATTTGACGATGTCAGTAAACAGCTGTTTATGAACTGATTTAGTGGGGGTGTTAATTTTACACATTTTTTTCAAAGCGGACTATCTGTAATTTACCAGTTATATTGTCTAATGACAAGTGACGTGGATCACATTTAATGTCTTTGTCTAACAGCTAGAAAGTCTCTTAAATTTGGTTCCTGTTAGTCTGATGTTGTAGAACACAATGCAGGACAGCTTCGTGGCTGCTTTCATACCATAATGCACAATATGCGCACTGTGTAGTCAACATTTTCACCTGAAACAGAGAGTATATGTGCAATATGCGCACTGTGTAGTCAACATTTTCACCTGAAACAGAGTGTATATGTCGCAATATGCGCACTGTGTAGTCAACATTTTCACCGGAAACAGAGAGTATATGTCGCAATATGCGCACTGTGTAGTCAGCATTTTTACCGGAAACAGAGAGTATATGTCGCAATATGCGCACTGTGTAGTCAACATTTTCACCTGAAACAGAGAGTATATGTGCAATATGCGCACTGTGTAGACAACATTTTCACCGGAAACAGAGAGCATATGTCGCAATATGCGCACTGTGTTGTCAACATGTTCACCTGAAACAGAGAGTATATGTCGCAATATGCGCACTGTGTAGTCAACATTTTCACCTGAAACAGAGAGTATATGTCTCAATATGCGCACTGTGTAGTCAACATTCTCACCTGAAACAGAGAGTATATGTGTTTGGAATCTGATTCATTCCTGTACGCGAGAATATGATGCAAACCATCAGGGTTACCGTTACCATACATTTCGAAACACCTTTGCAACATGTTATTATTGTAACCCTGAGCTACTTTTAAAATATAAAATTAATTTAATTAAAAAACACGTTATACTGACAAGAAAATGTCACGCTAAGTAAGTTCGTGTCAGCAATACTTTGATTTCAAACATAATTTAAATGACGAGATCGGCATACATCGGCATGATGATACTATAGTAAGTAATATATTCAAAGTACTGTGAGTGTATTAATTCATTCAAAGTAATGACTGTACTGCAAATAAAAACGAATATTCTAACTAAATAGCATATTACATGTATTGTCAAATTAGGTATTTATAATGTGCCATGATGTTGATCATCATCAATTGCTTATCATGTAAAGCATCATTATTAAATAATCAATACAGCCACAGTACACCCATAATATACAAAGAAACCAATATTTGTTAAACACATCAATCTCAATATTTTCTTTTTATCATGTCGAATTGTGTAATTCTGCCGAGAAGCAGGGTGCCTGAGATAAAATCTTATATCAGCAGTTACTTTCCTATCCCGTCAAGTGCACCTCTTTTGAAGACGTCAGCACCTCTTGTGATGATGTCAGAGTATATTTGATGACGTCTGGGTAGTTTTATACGGACAAAAGGTAAATTAAATGATTTTAAACGATCCACACAATAAATAGAATATCATGTTATTACCTGATCGTATCCAGTTTATCAGGTTCGGTACGAAACAAATGAAGCCCTCAGCCCCACCTGTTAAACTGGATGTGATCAGGCACTAACATGATATTCTCTATATCACTATTTCATATAAGATTCAAATTATTAAATATGCAACTGAAGCATAATATGAAATTTAAATCGTACTTGGATTGACACCCATCATTCATCCAGATCGCCTACACTGTAACAGTCCCTTTAAGTATTAACAAGAAAAGGTATAACACATATATTATACCATGGGAAGTACGGACTGCATGTAGATGTTCTGGATCAGGGATCGTTTTGATAGTGAAGGTCACCGGCACCTTGATCTTTAAATGAATAAGGATAAGGGTCATGTACTGGTCATGAACAACCATTCATCCTTTCAAGTTGGAGGACCTAGATCCATCAAGTTTGTAGTTGTTGATAGGACATCGTGTTGATAGTGAAGGGCACCGCAACCTTGACCTTCGACCTAGTGACCGGAAAATAACAAGAGGTCAATGACCTTGAAGCTCTACTGATTGATTTTGATTTCAGGAAGTAGTCGATACAAACTTGCTTTTTGAAAATCTGTTTTAGCCGTAGCGGCCATCTTGAATTTCCGGCCGACCTGAAATTTTGCTTGGATCAATTAGACATCAAGTGCAGCTTTCCTTTGAAGTTTCATGAAAATCCGTCGAGCAGTTTCAGAGTAGTAGTCTCTACAAGTTTTCATTATATAACTCTATGTAAACAAAGATGGCCGCTGAATGCCATGTTTAACATTGAATCAAAAGGATGTTCGACTCCTATAACCATCATGCCATGCTGATCATTTTAGAAAAAGTCCCATATCAATATCTCTTATAGATTTCAAGAAGTAGTCACTACAAACTTATTTTTTAAAAATCTATTTTTAGCCATGGCGGCCATCTTGAATTTTCGGCCGACCTGAAATTTTGCTAAGATCATTTAGACATGAAGAGCAACATTCATGTGAAGTTTCATAAAAATCCATCAAGTAGTTTCAGAGGAGTAGTCGCTACAAATTTTCATGATATAACTCTATGTAAACAAAGATGGCCACTGGCAGCCATGTTTAACGTCGAATCAAAATAATGTTCGACTCGAATAACCATCATGTCATGCTGATCAGTTTAGAAAAAGTCACATATTAATATCTCTTATAGTTTTCAAGAAGTAGTCACTACAAACTTATGTTTTTAAAAGTCCCATATCAATATCACTTATAGTTCTCAAGAAGTAGTCGCTACAAACTTGTATTTTAAAAATATATTTTTTGCTTTGGCGGCCATCTTGGATTTCACATCAACATGAATTTTGGCTAGGATCAACTAGACTTTATTGGGAATATTTCTGTAAAGTTTCATGAATATCCATCCAGTACTTTCAGAGGAGAGGTCGCTACAAATACAAGTTTACAGACAGACGGACGGACGCCGCACCACGGCATAAGCGATCAGTGGAGCTAAGAACAGGTTATCTACTGGTCATGACCAACCATCCTTTCAAGGTTGAGGACCGTAGGACCAACCGTTGTGTAGTTATTGATCGGACATCTTTAGATAGCTAATGTGACCGCGACAACGAACTTTGATGTATGGACCCCAAAATGAATAGGTGTCATCTAGTTGTTATGGTAAAGCGTTCTTCCAAGTTTGGGGGCCCTAGGTTTAACCATTCTGTAGTTATTGATCGGACATCGTTTCGATAGTTAATGTCAACACGACCTTGACCTTTGACCTAGTGACCCCAAAATCAATACGGGCCATCAACTGGTCATGAGCAACCATCCGTCTAAGTTTGGGTACCCTTCTGCCAACCATTCTGTAGTTATTTGGATAGTCAATGTTAGCCCGGATGTGACCTTTGACCTGGTGACACCAAAATCAATAGGGTTCAAAATGAACATGGCGCCCCGACCACACTTTGTTGTGGGGAGCAATAATTTAAAAATTGAAGGGCACTGGCTTAGTCGTTGCTGGGGTGATTTACGGAAGAATAACCGTGTGACAACCTGCCGTAAGGATGAGTATTACTAACTAGATTTAACGGTCATGATTGAATAATTGGTAGGGAACTGAAGAAGTGAAGGGACACTACAAAATCTGAATTGAATATTCCTGTGCATCCCTTTAAGTGGGGTGCATGAGATGTTGTAGATTTGGCGGAAAGTGACAAATGAAAATAGGTATGTCAACTCAGTGTGTCAGGTCCCTGCCAAGACTTGAACTTGAATCTCTTTTCTCGAAAGAAAAGTGTGTTTCCTTACACTACAGAGATCGCCCAGACATCACAGAAAGAGTGTACAAAACTAAGCGAAATTAATAAAGATGTAGATCAAAAGAATGTCAAACTAAAACTAGAAATTGTTATTGTCCATGGGACAAAAACGTATGGCTCCCCCATTGCCCGAACAGACATAATTGACAAATAGGTCCAACCGTTCTCATTGATCTGAGATCGTTTTTATATTCAATATCCCTATGACTGTATCTACAACCTGAATCAGTAATATTTATTGGTCAACCATCCTTCCAAGTGTGAGGACCCTAGGTCCAACCATTCTCTAGTTATTGATTGGACATTGTTTTGTTATTGATTGGGGATCGTTTTGATATCAATAGGGGTCATGTTCTGGTCATGACCAACCATCCTTCCAAGTTTGAGGACCCTAGGTCCAACCATTCTGTAGTTATTGATCGGATATCGTTTTGATAGTCAATGTCATCGCTACCTTGACCTTTAACCTAGTGACCTCAAAATCAATAGGGGTCATCTGCTGGTCATGACCAACCATCCTTACAAGTTTGAGAACCCTAGGTCCAACCATTCTCTAGTTATTGATCAGACATCGTTTGATAGTCAATGTCACCGCGACCTTGACCTAGTGAACATCGATTTGATAGTCACTGTCACCACGATCTTGACCTTTACCTAGTGACCCCAAAATCAATAGGGGTCATCTACTGGTCATGACCAACCATCCTTCCAAGTTTGAGGACCCTAAGTCTAACCATTGTGTAGTTATTGATCGGATATCGTTTTGATAGTCAATGTCACTGCGACCTTGACCTTTGACCTAGTGACTCCAAAATCAATCGGGGTCATCTACTGGTCATGACCAACCATCCTTCCAAGTTTGAGGGCCCTAGGTCCAACCATTGTGTAGTTATTGAACGGATAGAGTTTTGATAGTTAATGTCACCGCGACCTTGACCTTTGACCAAGTGACCCCAAAATCAATAGGGGTCATCTACTGGTCATGACCAACCATCCTTCCAAGTTTGAAGACCCTAGGTCAAACCATTCTCTAGTTATTGATTCGAATCGTTTTGATAGTCAATGTCACCGCGACCTTGACCTTTGACCTGGTGACCCCAAAATCAATAGGGGTCATCTAATAGTCGTGATCAACCATCCCCCTAAATTTGAGGACCATAGGTCCAACCATTCTCTAGTTATTGATCGGGCATCATTTGTGACACAGACAGACAGACAGCACAAAATCAATATGGCTCCCCTCCAGACTTTGTGTGGGGAAGCCATAACTATCACAGAAGGTTATTAATACCCTTGCAAACGCATAACCCATGACTTCATGTATGTGCGCAGTTCCACTTCATACTGATGCTTCTCACAATGTTTGGGGTATGACAGTGGTCACAGTGACCTTATTTTGGTATGCGACACACCGCTATCCCAAGATGTAGCAACATACCAAGTTTGGTATTTCTAAGTGTTATTGTATTGAAAATATGGTCCGGACAAGCATTTTCTATGACAGAGGTCACATGTCAAGGTCACAATTACATTATTCTGGTACGCGACACATCGCTATCCCAAGATGTATCTAAATACCAAGTTTGCTATCTCTAAGACTTAGTGTTATAGTATTGAAAGTACGGTCTGGACAAGCATTAAAGCAAAAGTACAATTTGGGGTTCACATTTCATTGATCAGAGCATTAACACATCTTTACGATTGTTCACGAATACCAATGGTTAATTTGTATGGGCTTACTAGGCCATTCGCCAAATTGCATAGACGAAAAGTATCCTGTACTGGCATATGAAAACCGTAAGAAATACACACCAAATTCGCCAGACATCGGCGGTCTGGCGAATCCAAATTTCCGACCGATTTTGTCTAAAAGATCTCAGAAAAACCCGAATTCTAATTCACAAAGTCTTTCACTGTTTCTAAGCCACTATCCCGCTGAGTGTTTTAGCTAATTAGTGACAATCAATTTAGATCGATAAACTAATTTTGTCAGCGTTTATTGAAAACCAACGTTTATTGAAAACCAAATTGTCGGTGCAATAAGACTCCGCCCACTGTTACGCCTCTTGCTGTCAATCAACTTGTTTGTGTCCCCGCGCTCAACATTATCTGTCATATAAAGTTGTGACATTATTCACAGATTTAACTGCGTGATCGAGCCGGGTAAAACATTAAATAATGTGATGCCCTCTAGCGGCCAAAATGGCTGATCAAAACAGAACATTTGAAAATGTTTGCTTACGAATTAGCCAGAGATACTCAGCCCGTCTGTGTTTTTGAACTTTACGATCACTGATAAGTGTTAAAGGAACACATGGCAATCTTGAGTTTTCAAAAACTAGCAGCGCCCCGTTAGTTTTTATCATTAATGTTAATTGTAAGAATTGTATTAAGCCATTTGTTTTTGCATATTATTATTTTTTATATTATTGCATCAGTAATATATTAAAACTTATAGTATAGTAAGACGAAATAGTGAATACTTAAAATTTGATTTATTTAAATGTAACCAGGGTAAAAGTAAAAATGATACTGGATATATAAATTGTGACACCCATTTCAAATACTGCAAGATTGTCATGTGTCCCTTTAAGTGCCTACAAATTAGTTGTACACATGGTAGCGTTAACTGGAACAATGGCAAGTGTGAACCGGTGTTAAATAAGCAGTTTCTGAATTGGGTTCATTTTATGGTTGATTGTTCAATCAACATGAAACAATACAAAAGGTGCGATTACTCAAAATAATGGTGTATGTAGCATTTCTGAATTTGCAGCGCGGTCTTTCTAGATTCTTTGGAACTCGTGTTAGTTGAACTTGTATATATGCCTCAGTTTAGCCTTACATTTTTTAAAAATATTGCTATTTATTTTATTTCTCTGCATGTTAGCATATTGAAATGCATTTAATGAAAATACTAAATGGTGAAAAGAGTCTGCATTTTTGTATTTTCTCATTATATATGCATTCATTCATTCTGTCTTTTTTTAAATTTCAGTCTTTACAATTTTTAAAAATTAAAATTACATTAAATTAAATACAATTTTTACAAAGTTCTGAACTTTTTCCCGGTATGGGAAGCATGATATTATGTCCTTTAATGGGGCATAACACCGCCAAAAGTCATTCAACTGGAACACAACAATGACATGCACAACTACACATGGCACTAATCATCCCTGCCATTGTATCAAGATACAGAAATGTGACAAAGTTTGTGTATTAAAACTTTAAAGAATTCCATATCATTAACACAACAATGGCAATGCAACTAGGCGTGGTATAGTTCTATGACATAAAACGTCACAGAACAGAGCTACAGATAAGCAACGTATTTGCGTAAATTCCCAGTTAAAACTCCCTAAATTAGGCTAAATACACAATTAAATTACTTTATTGGTGCGTACCAATTATTTGTAACAAATTTATTATGCAAAATAACCGTTTTTGTCAGCATATCATATTTTATCCATTACCGCGAAGACGGCCAATATCAAATGGAATGCATCGCCGTTTCCAGTCAATTCTCAAATAAGCGAGACATTGAGATTGGCTATATGTGACTGGTTATCAAGTTTATTTTTTTCACTCGAAAGTAAATCCTTCAGGAACAAAAATATTGTATTCAGTCTAGTCTATTTTTAATTATTCGGCATCACCGAAGCACTCAACTTTCTCTGTATGTCAACATCACTGTGGTATACCGTACCCTGGATATTGCTATGTACACTGAGTATTGGTGAGTATTATCATTGGATTTCGCGACGCCGGAGATCGAACGAGGGTAAGTTCAGTTTCAATATTTAGTGTTTTTGAGTTTGTTTGATATAAATTTGATAAAAAATTAAATCATTTGATCATTTTCCTAGTCCCTGAAAACCAGAAAATGTTTCGATATTGCTTAAAAAGGTAATAAGAAGGCAAAACTCGGCTCTTTACTCACGCAATAAATAAACTAGGGTCTGTCAAATTTGATTGTTTTGTTTATATTCTTCCGTAAACGAAAAACTTGAATCGAGCAAATTGATCATTTGATCATTTTCCTAGTCCCTGAAAACCAGAAAATGTTTCGATATTGCTTAAAAAGGTAATAAGAAGGCAAAACTCGGCTCTTTACTCACGCAATAAATAAACTAGGGTCTGTCAAATTTGATTTTTTTGTTTATATTCTTCCGTAAACGAAAAACTTGAATCGAGCAAATTGTGATCCCTAAAACCAAGTAGCTTTAGTCCAAATTTCTGAAAAAATTATGAAATTACAAAAAAGATATAGGTAAAAAAAGATACAATCAAGTGTACCGAGTATTGATTTAGTGTGTGCCGAGTATTGCATTCTAGCTCAACGTTAGTGTACCGAGTATTGTACAACATAATGAGTAAATTAGAATGGTAAAACGATAACTTTTGTCAGTTTCTTATATCTACTTATCGATTAAGTCATTTCATTGTGCTGAAAATTGTTATATGATATGTATAAAAATACTTTAAAAAATCGTTTAAAAAAGACGATATGACCGATAAAGAGGTAAAGAGAAACATGAGTTTCACTGATCAATTGGTAATTAAAATTGGCAAAGACTGATAGAAATTCTTTATTGTGTATGGTAAAACATATATGCTAATAACCTCGGACCTAGGCTACTCATGCTTGGCTGCCGGTTTGTCACGGTTACTGTCAAGTCGTACCTATTAGGGTGACACCCCTTTTTTGTACGCAGTATTCAGTCTGATTTTAGAGAGTATTCAGTACTGGTGCGCAGTACTCGCCCGACGCAAAATGTGGAGAAATCAGTACCCGGTCAGTCTCGGGTCCCGAAATTAAATGTACGCATTAATCGCCCTCAATTTTAGGGAATACTCGGTACTCATAGGGGAGGGGTTGCAATAAAATAATCAATTTTACGAAAGCAATTGCAAGTGTCAAATGCTTCAGAAGTTCTTCTATACTCCATGTCAGTATATTTTTTTTTTCTGATCGCCTGAATGTTCAATGAAAGGTTTTTATTAATTCGATCATTACAGGCGCGGATTCATGAATATTTCCCAAAGGGTGTCTTCTATATTCCAGAAGGGGTCCAAAATCGTACGAACGTCTGCTTTCATTGTGATTTTAATAAAACATACCTTATATTTTTGAAATCCCACGGGGTAGTGGTCCTAACCCATGCCGGATCCAGAGGGGGTCCGTGTGTTCAGACCCTCAGGGATTTAAGAATTCTCTTAAACTCACGTAGATATTGGACGCTGTGGATGTTATTTTCTTAAAATCACATCGAAATTGGAAGCCCGTACAGGGTTAGACCCCCCCCACCCCCCACCCCCGTGGAAAATGGTGGTATATGTTGGATCCACTCTGGTAGGTAGGAAACTCTATATTCAATTCCATTCTGAAATATGCTCAGGTCGAGTAAAAGCTAGCCATGCTGCAATCCCATCAAGGTGTTGGACTCTTTGCTTCCAGGGCGTCATTTGCGCTGCAGGTCGATTAACATCGTATGGTGTATGCCGTGGCTTAAATATGTACGAGTCGTACTTCCTAGAGATTTGCCAATTGCTCCAAATCCGCATACAATCTTAGTAGGAACGCTTTATGGCATCCATTTACTGGTAAAATGCTATATTTTCTTTACAGCACTGGGTTTGATCTTGTTTTGAATGACTTGACTTGAATGAATTTTATGGAAAACCCGTTTGTCGAAATTCATTTAATTTTTCCATTGTCCCCCGAGTGACTGTGTCAAACGATTTTTCTATCGAAAATGGCCAACTACATGTATCAATTTTATATGTGCGTACTCAGAAAACCCATCGCTATCGAACTGTATTCCGATATTTGAAAAAATATCCGTGCTTTCCTTGTCAAACCCGTTTCATGAGTGCTCACAACGAGGAACTAAAGTTGCTCGCAACATTTTAAGCGAAGTGCAATTCACACTCGTTGTGAGTTAAATGGGCGTGATTATGCTAATAGGCGACACATTTTTCTACATCTGAATGCAGGGGCGGATCCAGAACATTTTTCATAGGAGTCCGTCATAGTGGTTTTACCTAAAAAAAATGTGCAGCGCTGTTTTGTTGCTTCTCATCGTAATTTAGTCCCATTTACATCCTTTTTAGTACCTTTACTGTATTTTTCGGGTATTTAAAGGGGATTCGGGTCAAACTTTGGGGATCGGAGCCTATTCCATGGGGGTCCGGTACAAATATAAGGACCACTCTACATCCGTCAATGCAAATCATAGCTTAGATATGGCTTTCATCGGACAAACATTTACAACACTTAGTGATCCGCCGTAGTGTGATGGTAACATGCTCGCCTTAGATCAAAAAAAATATTTAAACCAGCGTAAAATAACCAATTGGACAAATACAATATTCACAATATGACCACCTATACAAAATCAATATATTTATTAAGATCTGTCACAAAAATGAATCAAACCCTTACACAATGTTTCTTGAAACCCCCAGTAGTTTGAAAAGACTCACTCCAGGACAATAAACACACGCCCTTTTGGACATTACAAAATGTTTGGTATGTGGACGATTTCTGGATACAATGAAACCCTCTAGATAAGATCCGCTCAACAACCAATGGACGAGTTTTTTTACAAATAACCACTGCTTCAATACCACACTCAAAACAAACAAAATTTCTCCATTTGATAACGATTTTGTGGATATTCTGTAATAGCCACGTAGGTCACTCAACTTCGAAATGCTTCCTTTGCATATACACTGTCAATAAGTATACACAATAATTTATATTTAACATTGAATGTGGTATATACTCTGTAAGTACTCCTTGCATTTACTCAATATTAATGGCCAATACTCGGTACACTTGAAAGCAATACTCGTGACACCGGCGAGCAACACCAAAACAATACTCGGTACACTGACATGCATATTTATTATATAAATGCACTGTCATCTGTGATTCCTTTGTTGATTAAACATTTACAACATAAACACTGATGCCGGGATCACAATTTGCTCGATTCAAGTTTTTCGTTTACGGAAGAATATAAACAAAAAAATCAAATTTGACAGACCCTAGTTTATTTATTGCGTGAGTAAAGAGCCGAGTTTTGCCTTCTTATTACCTTTTTAAGCAATATCGAAACATTTTCTGGTTTTCAGGGACTAGGAAAATGATCAAATGATTTAATTTTTTATCAAATTTATATCAAACAAACTCAAAAACACTAAAAATTGAAACTGAACTTACCCTCGTTCGATCTCCGGCGTCGCGAAATCCAATGATAATACTCACCAATACTCAGTGTACATAGCAATATCCAGGGTACGGTATACCACAGTGAACATGGCTAAAAGAGCAGGGCTCCAAGAAAATTAAAATTGGGGACTAGCCCAGGGCAAGTAGATTTCAAAAGTTCACTTGCCCTGACTGAAAATTCACTTGCCCTGA
>JAWPHD010002142.1:0-273172 GCA_037043455.1 Cyrtodaria siliqua | reverse complement strand
GAGATGGTATATGTTACTGTTTTATAATGCCCATTACTTAATGAGATGGTATATGTTACTGTTTTATAACGCCCATTACTTAATGAGATGGTATATGTTACTGTTTTATAATGCCCATTACTTAATGAGATGGTATATGTTACTGTTTTATAATGCCCATTACTTAATGAGATGGTATATGTTACTGTTTTATAACGCCCATTACTTAATGAGATGGTATATGTTACTGTTTTATAACGCCCATTACTTAATGAGATGGTATATGTTACTGTTTTATAATGCCCATTACTTAATGAGATGGTATATGTTACTGTTTTATAATGCCCATTACTTAATGAGATGGTATATGTTACTGTTTTATAATGCCCATTACTTAATGAGATGGTATATGTTACTGTTTTATAATGCCCATTACTTAATGAGATGGTATATGTTACTGTTTTATAATGCCCATTACTTAATGAGATGGTATATATTACTGTTTTATAATGCCCATTACTTAATGAGATGGTATATGTTACTGTTTTATAACGCCCATTACTTAATGAGATGGTATATGTTACTGTTTTATAACGCCCATTACTTAATGAGATGGTATATGTTACTGTTTTATAATGCCCATTACTTAATGAGATGGTATATATTACTGTTTTATAATGCCCATTACTTAATGAGATGGTATATGTTACTGTTTTATAATGCCCCATTACCTAATGAGATGGTATATGTTACTGTTTTATAATGCCCATTACTTAATGAGATGGTATATGTTACGGTTTTATAATGCCCATTACTTAATGAGATGGTATATGTTACGGTTTTATAATGCCCATTACTTAATGAGATGGTATATGTTACTGTTTTATAATGCCCCATAACCTAATGAGATGGTATATGTTATGGTATGTTACTGTTTTATAATGCCCATTACTTAATGAGATGTATATGTTACTGTTTTATAATGCCCATTACTTAATGAGATGGTATATGTTACTGTTTTATAATGCCCATTACTTAATGCTTTACATTATACGTGGACTGGTGCTTGGATGGAATTTAGTTAGAACAGTCATACAGAATCTTATAATCTTATATAGGGAAAGCTTAAAAAATCTTCTTTTAAATTGTTAGCATGGAGTTTGGGGTTTAAATTTCGGTTGAGGGTGTTGTTATGTTTTGCACGTGTAAAAAGGAATTGAAGGGAATTTAGTGATGAAACCCCTGGACATAAGAGCCATTTTGGCTTGTAGAGCATTCACACACCCTCTTGTTCTTTATTATTATTAATGATCGCTAACCCTGTCTATCAAGTTTGCTCATTTGAAGTCCCTGGGGTCAAAGATGGCTGCAACCCCTGGGTGCAAAGTTTGTATGTAGAGATTTTGCATGTTTTTACATAGACTTACATAAGGAAAGACTTAAAAACATCTTCAATCAGCATTTGCGAGAGGATAATTTCCTCAGGTGATTGATTTTGGGCCAGTTTTAAAAGTTAAGTGGGGGTGCTAATTAGAGGGGGAGCGCTATCAATACGGTTAGTATCAAATTATTTTTTTAATGAAACTCCTATTCATAATTTTGAATTAATCATCAAAATAAACTGACCAAAATTTCAGTGACCAGAAATTTGACACAGTTCTGGTAGGTCATAAACTCGGTCTTTATCCTAGATGTTCAGCCAAGTTTAATGTTAATATTAAGGTATTTACAGTGTGATTAGTTTAAAACCCTGCATATGTCATGCACATTTATGCAAATTAATTCAATATATGTATCTTTCAAAATTAAATATTAAAATAATCATATGTTTTACTCTACCAAAGATTTTTATTTTACTATTGAACCTACGGATAAAAAACGAGTAATACAATCACCGAGTTGAAAAAAAGGTAAAATCTCAACATTTTGGCAATGAAACATTATGAATTATATCAATTTTCATATGGAACCTTTTATATGAGAATTATATGTGACTGGAATTATATAAGAACGAATGCTATTTTTTGTCAAGGTTAGAAACATTGATTATCATTGTGTGAAGAATTCTTACTCTTTATTATTTGAATATATAAGTAAGTAAGTAAGTAAGTAAGTAAATAGTTTATTAAACTGACATGTGCATATACAATTCAAAATCAAACATATATGAAATAACTGGAAATTAAGCACCCGGCCCAATGGACCTATCTATAAGTCACTATCTGCCAGTAATACTATTAAGTAAATCACATGATATAAATATCAATTGTTATATAAATTGAATAATTATATATGTGCGTGTTAAACATATTTTGATTTTTAATTCATATATGTATCCACTAATTTCTTTATCTCTGAGCACAGCACACATTTGTATTTATGTAAAGCTACTAAGCTAGTTTTTAAAATAAGATTTATTATTATTCTACAAAGAAAATAGTAGAGGGACACGCAGTCTTGATTTTTTTTAAAAATGCTGCGTCCGGTTATATTTTCTACATTACCCAGTTATATTTTCTACATAACCCAGTTATATTTTCTACATTACCCAGTTATATTTTCTACATAACTGGCATATTTGAAAATGCTGCGCCCAATTATATTTTGTACATTACTGGCATATAATTGAAAATGCTACGTCCAGTTATATTTTCTACATTACTCAGTTATATTTTCTACATAACTCAGTTATATTTTCTACATAACTGGCATATTTGAAAATGCTGCGCCCAGTTATATTTTCTACATAACTGGCATATTTGAAAATGCTGCGTCCAGTTATATTTTCTACATTACTGGCATATAATTGAAAATGCTGCGTCCAGTTATATTTTCTACATAACTGGCATATTTGAAAATGCTGCTTCCAGTTATATTTTCTACATAACTGGCATATTTGAAAATGCTGCGCCCAGTTATATTTTCTATATAACTGGCATAGTTGAAAATGCTGCGCCCAGTTATATTTTCTACATAACTGGCATAGTTGAAAATGCTGGGTCCAGTTATATTTTCTACGTAACTGGCATATTTGAAAATCATTATTAATAAATATTTAAATAGTTTTAAGAACCTTTTATGGAAATATATGCCAGCAGGTTTAATTAAAGAGAACATTACGCTAGATTTATAAACAACGGCGCAAATATAACTGCTGGAGAATTATTTCAAGATTGACGTTTGTCCCTTTTAACATCTCACACCACAATTAATTTTCCATAGTCACATTGTAATGTTTTTGTTCGTGGCATAGAGATAAACACAATTAACAAAAAGTCTTTCAGCTTAAATTCATTATTGATCCAATGTCTGCAATTTAAAACATAATTAGCAAATATTTACCAGGTTGAATATTTTTTAATTTCTTGTTTGCGTGACACTTTATTACCTCCTTCATCTTTAGAGCACCATTATTCAATGCAGAAAATATTGTTGTGAGTCCTGAAAGATGGATAGTATATGTCTGATGATCGTTTATAAATACAAACACTGTCAGAGTCGATACTGATAGAAATAATAATAAATACCTTTACACTTTTCAGAAGACTTCTGCCACTTCGCCTCTATCCCTGAAGGAGTATTTTGATCGCCATTTTGGACACAGAGATTCCCAGCCATCACATAACAAATCCCCACACGGGTCCAAGTCAAAATTGAGTGGCATCAAAGGGTTGTCGCCCTCAACTGGGAGAAGCTCTTCAAAGCAGAAAAAAGAGAAACGGCCAAATAATATCAATGAAACTGCCAGTAGAAATAATAGCAGTTCCTTTGTAGATTTAAAAAGTAAAGCAAAATTGGGTGAAACTAAATTACAGAGATCAATAACTTTTGTTAAAAGTTTAACACCATCAGAGAAGACTGCAGTTCAGCCTAGCATTCCATCTAATGTACTACAAAGGACTTCAAAGACGGAGCCAAAAGAAAAAGCAGAGTTGCCAAAATTGGATAAAACACGGTTAAAATCACATTCCACAAAGACCGAAAACAACCGCGATATAGATCACGTCTTTGCTTCAAGTGGACACATGCCTAAAATTAGGGGTGATAGTTGTGAAAAGGTGCGTGATGCAGATAGAAGTCACAATGCACTAGCATGTAAAGCAGTTGATTCTGAATATTTTGACAATCCGAAAAAGGACGAAGAAACAGTGAGGCGGAGCCAGTCATCCGAGGCAGAAATATTTCAGCCTCATTTTGGGGAGAACTTGCAATCAGCGCAAAGCGTTGATAGTTTCTTCGACTCTCGAGAAGGTCAAAGGACAATAGTTCAAAGGCCCATTCCTGCACTGGAAGTTAAGTTTATAGCACCTCACGAATTCTATGAATCATTTTGATAACGTTGATATACATATATGGCATTGTCTTAATTTGTTTGTTTTATGCTTTTAGTGCTCAAATCTTAGTGTTGTGATAATAGCAAACATGCATGGCATTTCGCTTTAATATATTTTCTTACTTTTACAAACCTGTGAGATGGTTTTATTTTACTTCAGGGTTTTACATATTATTAAATATATTTATTATTTTATTATTTCATCACAATACTAATAATGTTAAGTCACTTTATACTTTATTGTATATCTACGTTCATATTGCCCCGTTTACTTTGCATTGGGGTAATTGTTCAGTGTTCTACCATACTGAACGTTGACAAGGTCGCATGTTCTCAAAATTGTTGAGTGAAAATCTCAAGCTCTATTTGAGCTCAGCTATAAGGTTTTGAAAATCGTGCTTACTGTCAGACAATTTTACACAAATAAAGACAAGTTAATATTAAAGCTGTCCGAAAAGATTTGGAATTAAAAATAGTCATTGGACAAAGTTATAGCTCAAACAAAATATTTAGTTTGAACTTGAGCATGGGATTTTGGGTGAGCAAGGTTTGAGAATGTGTGGCCTGGACTGATAAGTAACTGCTTCCAGCTGTAAAGGACTGAAACGTGCCTTGTGTCAACATGAAACAGCATGGTTTTATAAGTTTCTGTAAAAGAATTGACAAAATAATTGAAATGATCACTCACCTACTGATTAAAACACTAATATATGGTAAACAATGGTCAGTAAATTGATTGTCTTTGAATGACACCAGTCGATGTCAATGCCATATGGTGATCAGTTCGCACCATATAATAATACCCACAAAATGAAAATGAACTGAAAGATACGAACTCCATCCATATCTATAGATTACAATGGAAATTAGTAATCAAACAGTCCATATCTATTAAAAACAGTATGAAAGTATACAATAAAGATTCTTGAATTTGTATGGCAAAATATTACTTGAAACTCCTTGTTTTGGAGCAGGACGAATCACAAGCGTCGTTTGACAAAACTCTTTCTGTTAGAAACAGTCTCAAACATGTCAAACAGTGAAAACATTTCGAGTTAAACCCTTCATGTGTTAATTGTACATAATCACACTGTGATGTAGAGGATCTTTCATGAGTGCCTGTTTAATATTGAATTTATTAAACAAGTTGGATACAACTATATGATACGGGCTCTGTCAAACACCATATCAGTTTGATCAAAAATTCAATATTAAATAGACACAAATGTAAGATTCAGTTTTATATCAGATAATACTTAAAAAAAAGCCACACAACGTACAAATCTGCCTATGTAATTATGTTGCTTTGGAACATTCGAAACTGCTTCGTCGATTTCCGTAACCTGGTCATAACCGGTTTCGGAAATCAAGGATGTTATTCCAATTGCACACCAAGTTGAACAGAAAAGACAAAGTGACTATTCAACCATCATTTGCATATTTATTACACTAGTGTATTATGGTATTGATGTCATGGCTTTATTACACTCCAACACCACAAGTAATGTGATAAATTATTATGTACGGGTAGATTTTTATCAAATACAAAGCTTTATTTAACTGTTGGAACCCATGTAAGTTCTTCATCATGACTTTGCGTTTTAGACATGGTGCTGTTATAACTGGAGTGTCGACTACAGAATTTACAGCAATTCTGCAGTTCTGCTGGTGACAAGGTACTAGGTCCATTCTTCCCCCGTGTGGTTGCCGGGGTTAAATACAACCTGCTATAAAATAGCAAATCCTGCTAGAGGCAGAGGGGTAGGACCCCCACTTCATGTTCATTTTGTCATTTTGTTACCATGCTCATTCAAGGTCTTCATAACACCGCATATGCAAATGTGGAAACGTGGCTCCATCATAAATGGAGTGCCTACAGTAGAATTTGCAGCAGCTTTGCAGAACTGCAGGTTAAAAGGTGCTAGGCCCATTCTCCGTATTTTATCTAGATGTAAATTCAATTCAAAAGGTCCATTCTTCATATTTTAATTTTGATGTAAATGGAGGGTGAGCCTGGCATGTTTATTTCTGTTTAGCGCCATATAACCATTCTTATGTTGGTAATTCAGTTCAATTTTTTTAAGCATTTTCCATTTTTATTTTTTTACATATTTCTGAATGAAATAATATTAAAGTGATTTTGGAAATACACTACATGTGTTGATGATGATAGTAGTTGCTAAAAAGTATAGGTTGTTTGTTAATTAGGTCAGTGTGCTTTTATGCTTGCATGGAATCTTCCTTGGCTTTAGCTGGGTCAAATATGTATTATCATTATTGTTATTTATGGTAGATAATGACCAGTACCTGAAGATTTTGGGAGTTGTGGTAGAGTATTTATCTCTATTTTGTGGATTGATATTATAGTAAAGGGAGGGATATGATAGTGATTGCTGAGTAGTTTGCTTGGATAGTGTTATGTCTAGTTTGTGGAGTGACATTCTAGTATGGTGATGTGGTAGTGATTGCTGAGTAGTTTGCTTGGATAGTGTTATGTCTAGTTTGTGGAGTGACATGCTAGTATGGTGATATGATAGTGACTACTGAGTAGTTTGCTTGGATAGTGTTATGTCTAGTTTGTGGAGTGACATTCTAGTATGGGGATATGGTAGTGATTGCTGAGTAGTTTGCTTGGATAGTGTTATGCCTAGTTTGTGGAGTGACATTATAGTATGGTGATATGGTAGTGATTGCTGAGTAGTTTGCTTGGATAGTGTTATGTCTAGTTTGTGGAGTGACATGCTAGTATGGTGATATGATAGTGATTGCTGAGTAGTTTGCTTGGATAGTGTTATGTCTAGTTTGTGGAGTGACATGCTAGTATGGTGATATGGTAGTGATTACTGAGTAGTTTGCTTGGATAGGGTTATGTCCAGTTTGTGGAATGACATGCTAGTATGGTGATATGGTAGTGATTGCTGAGTAGTTTGCTTGGATAGTGTTATGTCTAGTTTGTGGAGTGACATGCTAGTATGGTGATATGATAGTGACTACTGAGTAGTTTGCTTGGATAGTGTTATGTCTAGTTTGTGGAGTGACATTCTAGTATGGTGATATGGTAGTGATTGCTGAGTAGTTTGCTTGGATAGTGTTTTGTCTAGTTTGTGGAGTGACATGCTAGTATGGTTGTGATTGCAGAGTAGTTCGCCTGGATAGTGTTATGTCTAGTTTTGGAGTGACATTATAGTATGGTGATATGGTAGTGATTGCTGAGTAGTTTGCTTGCTATTCAGCCAATTAGATGCACAAAGTCGAGTGCTTTCCATTTAATTGTCTTTAAGTGTCTCTGCTTTTCATCTCATTTGTATCATAATATAAACATCTATAAATATCAATGTCATATTAATATATTTGGAGATTTTGGTAGATTTTTTATTGAAAAATAGCTAATTAAAGTTCCGATGAGTTAGTATTTTTAGGAATGTAAGTGATATATTCCCCACATTTCCGTGACCCATAGACTTGGAGGCCTTCCATGGTACTGTTAAGGTTTCAAGAAATGAATGAGGCAGTTCCAATTGAGGTTAAATGTTAAGCAATAACAACTCACACCTGTGTATTATTGCTAGTTTTCACTGTTGGTTATCTATCATTCAGGTATCATTGTAAGTAATGCAATACATTCTTACTCATATGTACAACTAGCTTTAATTGTATTGTGATGTAGATTCATAGAAATGCTGTGCACTACCAATTTTGCCACGTAAGATTCACGCCTCTCACCGTTGCGGGTTGGAATCCCACTGATAGCTTGACTATTAAGTGAAAAAGTGTTGATTCTTACGGATAACGGGAGGTATACAGTACTGGTTCTATAAAGAATGGTATAAATGGGGGGGTCTGCCTCGACCACAAAAAAAAATGTCTGTGATATATGGCCTAAATGTGCTAAAAATGACGTAAAACACCATTCAAACAAACAAGCAAATCATTGAAATCCTATGCACTACCAGTTTTGCCGCATATAATTATCATATGATTCTCATACAATACCTATTATATGATACTTAATATATACTGAAAGGAAAAAGAAACGCAGGGTGCGTATTTCCGCTATATATTGTATGTTTAATATGCTACTGCTAATCAAATGGTACAGGGCGACATTAGGCCTGTCCTTTTAGAAAGAAGGTTTAAACAGCACTGAACACACCAATGGTTACCCCGTTAAAGTTTCATTATCGTCAGAATGCGCATTTGGCTCAAGCAGGTGAGCAAACTTAGGCTTTAAATGTTGCAATCACTTAACATTAAATACAGTACTGAATTGGCTCAATTTTTCAAAGAGGAACTTCAGCATTTATGAATTTCTTGTTACAACGTGTACTGTGATTAAAACGTCTACAACCTCACAGTTGTGTCCTTTCTCTAACTAACTGCACTTTTTTTTTTACAAAACATCTTGGGATTTCCTTGGAATGTATATGGAATTAAGTGTGCAGTATATGCAATATATAGCAGAAATACGCACCCTGCGTTTCTTTTTCCTTTCAGTATATAAAGGAGCAGTATATTTTTCATGAAAATCATAGAAAATGTATGTGTTTTAAAACGAATTAAATGTTGTTTAACGGCTCATCAACACAGTATAAGTTATTTAGAGCCGCCCTAGAGAGAGGGGAAGGATACATAGGATTCCGGGAACCGTGTCCTACTCTTTATTATCTATGGTTTTTTAACGTGCTCGGAGGATAGACCAATACACGGCACCTTCCGGTTTACATCCCCATCTGACGGACAAGGCTAAGGGAAAGTGTCTTGCATTTTAAAACGAAACGTTCATGAATTTATTCTCATATGACATTTACATGATACTCCTGTTACATAAATATCATATAATAGGCATAATAATCATATGATAATTATATGTGGCTCCTTTTATATAAGAATCACATGAGAATGCAATCAGTTGTTATTGTATGTATGTAATTGTATAAACATGTGTAGTATTACCACCGGTGCAATTTTATTTATTTCTGATATGTTTATTTTTATGCCCCCGATTATTTTTTTCGGGCATATAGTAATCACACCGTCCGTCAGGCCGGATTCTGTCTGTCCTTCATTCCGAAGTTTGTGTCCGGACCGTAACTTCACAACCCCTGCAGGGATTTTAAAGACGATGTGTCGCGCGCAAAACCCAGGTCCATACCTCAAAGGTCAAGGTCACACTTGAAGTTCATAGGTAAAAAACAGGTACGCAAATTCGTGTCCGGACCGTAACGTCACAACCCCTACAGGGATTTTTAAATAACTTGGCACAAGTGATCACCATAACAAGACGATGTGTCGCACGCAAAACCCAGGTCCGTACCTCAAAGGTCAAGGTCACACTTGCAGTTCATAGGTCAAAAACAGCAATTTCGTGTCCGGACCGTAACGTCACAACCCATGCAGGGATTTTAAAATAACTTGGCACAAATGATCAGCATAACAAGACGATGAGTCGCGCGTAAAACCCATGTCTTCAAGGTCAAGGTCACACTTGGAGGTCAAAAGTCAAATTGTGTGCGGTCAATAACTCTGGCATTCATGGACGGATTTTCAAATAACTTGGCACAAGTGCTCACCACAACAAGACGATGTGTCGTGCCCAAAATCCAGGTCTGTGGTCCCAAGGTCAAGGTCACATTTAGAGGGCAAAGGTCAAATTGTGTTGGGTCAATAACTTTTGCATGCCTGGACGGATTTTCAAATAACTTGGCACAAGTGCTCACCACAACCAAATGAGGTGTCGTGCACAAATCCAGGTCCATGGCTCCAAGGTCAAGGTCATACTTAGAGGTCAAAGGACACTTTGGGGGCATTTATCACTTACAGTGATATTTCTTGTTGTGTTTATTTATTTTGATAGCATTATACTTTATTGTTTAGATGTTTCTGTTTGAGTATATAAGACTATAGATTATAATGAATTTTGTTTTATTTGAGTTTGTTCAACTGGCAAAAGGTACCGCATTGGCCCGGTATATAGAACATAATGAATTTTGTTTACTTTATTTTTAGATGATTCTGTTTGAGTATATAAGACTATAGATTATAATGAATTTCGTTTTATTTGAGTTTTTTCAACTGGCAAAAGGTACCGCATTGGCCCGGTGGATAGTAGGCTCAATCGAAAACCAGAGGTAACGGGTTTGAGACTCTGATTGGCCCAGTGGATAGTAAGTTCCATCTAAAACCAGAGATAACGGGTTTGAGACTCTGATTGGCCCGGTGGATAGTAAGTTCCATCTAAAACCAGAGATAACGGGTTTGAGACTCTGATTGGCCCGGTGGATAGTAAGTTCCATCTTAAACCAGAGATAACGGGTTTGAGACTCTGATTGGCCAGGTGGATAGTAAGCTCGATTTAAAACCAGAGATAACGGGTTTGAGACTGATTGACCCGGTGGATAATAAGCTCAATCTAAAACCAGAGGTAACGGGTTTGAGACTCTGATTGGCCCGGTGGATAGTAAGTTCCATCTAAAACCAGAGATAACAGGTTTGAGACTGATTGGTCGGTTGATAGTAAGTTCGATCTAAAACCAGAGATAACGGGTTTGAGACTGATTGGCCCGGTGGATAGTAGGCTCAATCTAAAACCAGAGGTAATGGGTTTGAGTGAGACTGATTGGCCAGGTGGATAGTAGACTCAATCTAAAACCAGAGGTAACGGGTTTGAGACTGATTGGCCGGGTGGATAGTAGGCTCAATCTAAAACCAGAGATAACGGGTTTGAGACTAATTGGCCCTGTAGATAGTAAGCTCGATCTAAAACCAGAATAACGGGTTTGAGACTCTGATTGGCCCGATGGATAGTAAGCTCAATCTAAAACCAGATGTAACGGGTTTGGGACTCTGATTGGCCCGGTGGATAGTAAACTCCATCTAAAACCAGAGATAACGGGTTTGAGACTTTGATTGGCCCTGTGGATAGTAAGCTCAATCTAAAACCAGAGGTAACGGGTTTGAGACTCTGATTGGCCCGGTGGATAGTAAGCTCAGTCTAAAACCAGAGATAACGGGTTTGAGACTCTGATTGGCCCGGTGGATAGTTAGCTCTATCTAAAACCAGAGATAACAGGTTCGAGACTGATTGGCCCGGCTGACAGTGACGAGACATCATTTCTACATAAAATAAATTTATTGGTCCATATAATAGTCTATCTATCCAGCAACGAGACATCATTTCTACATAAATCTATTGGTCCATATAATAGTCTATTTATCCAGCGACGAGACATCATTTCTACATAAATCTACTGGTCCATATAATAGTCTATTTATCCAGCGACGAGACATCATTTCTACATAAATCTACTGGTCCATATAATAGTCTATTTATCCAGCGACGAGACATCATTTCTACATAAATCTACTGGTCCATATAATAGTCTATTTATCCAGCGACGAGACATCATTTCTACATAAATCTACTGGTCCATATAATAGTCTATTTATCCAGCGACGAGACATCATTTCTACATAAATCTACTGGTCCATATAATAGTCTATTTATCCAGCGACGAGACATCATTTCAACATAAATCTACTGGTCCATATAATAGTCTATTTATCCAGCGACGAGACATCATTTCTACATAAATCTATTGGTCCATAGAATAGTCTATTTATCCAGCGACGAGACATCATTTCTACATAAATCTCTTGGTCCATATAATAGTCTATTTATCCAGTGACGAGACATCATTTCTACATAAATCTGTTGGTCCATATAATAGTCTATTTATCCAGCGACGAGACATCATTTCTACATAAATCTATTGGTCCATATAATAGTCTATTTATCCAGCGACGAGACATCATTTCTACATAAATCTATTGGTCCATATAATAGTCTATTTATCCAGTGACGAGACATCATTTCTACATAAATCTCTTGGTCCATATAATAGTCTATTTATCCAGTGACGAGACATCATTTCTACATAAATCTGTTGGTCCATATAATAGTCTATTTATCCAGCGACGAGACATCATTTCTACATAAATCTATTGGTCCATATAATAGTCTATTTATCCAGCGACGAGACATCATTTCTACATAAATCTTTTGGTCCATATAATAGTCTATTTATCGAGCGATGAGACATCATTTCTACATAAATCTATTGGTCCATGTAATAGTCTATTTATCCAGCGATGAGACATCATTTCTACATAAATCTATTGGTCCATAGAATAGTCTATTTATCCAGCGACGAGACATCATTTCTACAAAAATCTACTGGTCCATATAATAGTCTATCTATCCAGCGACGAGACATCATTTCTACATAAATCTGTTGGTCCATAGAATAGTCTATTTATCCAGCGACGAGACATCATTTCTACATAAATCTATTGGTCCATATAATAGTCTATTTATCCAGCGACGATACATCATTTCTACATAAATCTATTGGTACATATAATAGTCTATTTATCCAGAGACGAGACATCATTTCTACATAAATCTATTGGTCCATATAATACTCTATTTATCCAGCGACGAGACATCATTTCTACATAAATCTATTGGTCCATATAATAGTCTATTTATCCAGCGACGAGACATCATTTCTACATAAAACTATTGGTCCATATAATAGTCTATTTATCCAGCGACGAGACATCATTTCTACATAAATCTATTGGTCCATATAATAGTCTATTTATCCAGCGACGAGACATCATTTCTACATAAATCTATTGGTCCATATAATAGTCTATTTATCCAGCGACGAGACATCATTTCTACATAAATCTCTTGGTCCATAGAATAGTCTATTTATCCAGCGACGAGACATCATTTCTACATAAATCTACTGGTCCATATAATAGTCTATCTATCCAGCGACGAGACATCATTTCTACATAAATCTGTTGGTCCATAGAATAGTCTATTTATCCAGCGACGAGACATCATTTCTACATAAATCCATTGGTCCATATAATAGTCTATCTATCCAGCGACGAGACATCATTTCTACATAAATCTGTTTGTCCATAGAATAGTGTATTTATCCAGTGACGAGACATCATTTCTACATAAATATATTGGTCCATATAATAGTCTATTTATCCAGCGACGAGACATCATTTCTACATAAATCTATTGGTCCATATAATAGTCTATTTATCCAGCGACGAGACATCATTTCTACATAAATCTATTGGTCCATATAATAGTCTATTTATCCAGCGACAAGACATCATTTCTACATAAATCTATTGATCCATATAATAGTCTATTTATCCAGCGACGAGACATCATTTCTACATAAATCTATTGGTCCATAGAATAGTCTATTTATCCTGCGACGAGACATCATTTCTACATAAATCTACTGGTCCATATAATAGTCTATCTATCCAGCGACGAGACATCATTTCTACATAAATCTGTTGGTCCATAGAATAGTCTATTTATCCAGCGACGAGACATCATTTCTACATAAATCTATTGGTCCATATAATAGTCTATTTATCCAGCGACGAGACATCATTTCTACATAAATCTATTGGTCCATAGAATAGTCTATTTATCCAGCGACGAGACATCATTTCTACATAAATCTACTGGTCGATATAATAGTCTATTTATCCAGCGACGAGACATCATTTCAACATAAATCTATTGGTCCATATAATAGTCTATTTATCCAGCGACGAGACATCATTTCTACATAAATCTGTTGGTCCATAGAATAGTCTATTTATCCTGTGACGAGACAACATTTCTACATAAATCTACTGGTCCATATAATAGTCTATTTATCCAGCGACGAGACATCATTTCAACATAAATCTATTGGTCCATATAATAGTCTATTTATCCAGCGACGAGACATCATTTCAACATAAATCTATTGGTCCATATAATAGACTATTTATCCAGCGACGAGACATCATTTCTACATAAATCTATTGGTCCATAGAATAGTCTATTTATCCAGCGACGAGACATCATTTCTACATAAATCTATTGGTCCATATAATAGTCTATCTATCCAGCGACGAGACATCATTTCTACATTAATCTATTGGTCCATATAATAGTCTATTTATCCAGTGACGAGACATCATTTCTTCATAAATCTATTGGTCCATATAATAGTCTATTTATCCAGCGACGTGACATCATTTCTACATAAATCTACTGGTCCATATAATAGTCTATTTAACCAGCGACGAGACATCATTTCTACATAAATCTACTGGTCCATATAATAGTCTATTTATCCGGCGATGTGACATCATTTCTACATAAATCTACTGGTCCATATAATAGTCTATTTATCCAGCGACGAGACATCATTTCTACATAAATCTTTTGGTCCATATAATAGTCTATCTATCCAGCGACGAGACATCATTTCTACATAAATCTACTGGTCCATATAATAGTCTATTTATCCAGCGACGAGACATCATTTCTACATAAATCTATTGGTCCATATAATAGTCTATTTATCCAGCGACATGACATCATTTCTACATAAATCTACTGGTCCATATAATAGTCTATTTAACCAGCGACGAGACATCATTTCTACATAAATCTACTGGTCCATATAATAGTCTATTTATCCGGCGATGTGACATCATTTCTACATAAATCTACTGGTCCATATAATAGTCTATTTATCCAGCGACGAGACATCATTTCCACATAAATCTTTTGGTCCATATAATAGTCTATCTATCCAGCGACGAGACATCATTTCTACATAAATCTACTGGTCCATATAATAGTCTATTTATCCAGCGACGAGACATCATTTCTAAATAAAATAAGCCATATAAAGGGCACACTTTCTGCCATATATTAAGTATTCTTTCTGATATTATGTTCACATCAATAGTGTTATATTGCTGTCATGTATGTACTTTATGGTTGACATTGTTCATGCCTAGAATATGCATTTGACCATATTCCATTCCCATGCAGAGGGGTAGGACCCCACCCCCCTTTCCCACGCAGAGGGGTAGGACCCGCCGCCTCCCAGTCTCCATATTTAATCTTGATGTAAATGGAGGATGAGCCTGGCATGTTCATTCCTGTTAGGCGTCATATAACCTTTCATGTGTTGGTGGCCTTAAAACTTATTTCAGTTCATCTTGGTGAATGATTTTAGTTTAAACTAGATGTATACAAGGGTTATGGTTACACACTATTATAATGAAACTGACACAATTTGAAAACATGGATTCGGAAAAAAGCTTTTAGCTTATATCAATCCGTTTCCATAACTACATAATGTTATGAAACACAGATATTCAGAAGCCTATACAATAATGAACCAATAGAAATATTAAAATAGTTTGGCTTTTTGTTAAGGAATTTCAAATAATAATAAGAATAATAAGAATGGATGAATAAAGAAACAAGTAGGTAGAGTTAGAGAAGAGAGTTTGTTGTGTGTTTTTCTACCGACTAGGCATTATTTATTTGAGGTAAAGCTATCTTAAAGATGGCGGATCAATAGTCCCTAATCGGGTGAAACAAAACTATTTAGAATGCTATTGATGTATTTATTCCTGATAAATAAAGACTGTAATTCACTGGATACTGTAAACTTCCATCTCGCAGAGATACAACATCCCGATCCCACGTCTGGTCACCTTGACATATCTTGCGAACGCAGGCGTATCCAGACCAATGGAGCAGTCCTTGCCGATATCGTTACGGTGGTAGAAATACAGCTCCATATCTTCTGGTTTTGTTCCCATGGAGATCTCAACATCGTCTAAAACTGTAGCAGTCGACATAATTAAAGATGTGCACAGTAAACACAATAAGGATATCAAGTATGGAGGTTCCATGAGTTATATCATCTAAAACTGTAGCAAATACATTAACTAGAACTATCACTGAAGGTGATGAATACCCCCGCTTTTTTATTCTAAGTCCAACAAAGGGCCATACTTTTGTAATGCATTAGGCAATCAGCCATGGGTGATGTAGAGGGACATACGGTCATCGGCTGATATGTAGTTTGGGAACAACCCATTCAAAACTGTTTGAGACATGCTAGTAATAACAAAGTGTTACGCGACATGACGGTACGGGACAAAAACGTGTTACGCGACGGGACGGGACAAAATGTGTTATGCGACGGGACGGGACAAAAATGTGTTACTCGACGCGACGTTACCAACAACGTGATTTCTATATAGACCCACTTCACTTTGTAAATATATGTTAAAGGGAGTACATCAGGATTTTTCTAGAAACATCTTAATTTACAAAAATGTTCCAATTCATGATAAAACACTTATATCAGTCAAAATATGATGTTAGAACCATTTATACACCATATAGCACCATATAGCACCATATAGCTATGAGGGAATCTGACGTAAAATGCTGAAATTAACCCTGGTGCGTCACCTAGGATAGCACGTATTACTGTGCAGAGTGAGTTTCTTTGCAAATAAGGGATCGTTTTAGGCTCATTCATTATGTTTAGGCCTTTAGAATAGAAAATATAATTATTTGTCAATTGTAAGTCGGACCCCTTAACCACCATTAAAAGCCTGATGTACCCCCTTTAACATAATAAGGAATGTATCACTTTCCAGTCCCACTTCTATTGGTGGTGATAGCATTTAAACCGGTTGGAGAAAAAAATTGTTTCGCTTGTTTATTGTACAGCTTTGGGGTTCCAGAAATTATTCACGATATGATAAGTAGATCAAAGGTAGTATTAAAATTGTTATATAAAACTAATATATAAGCTACTAATTTCAACATTCAAGTTCCATAAAAAATAAATCATTGGAGGTCCCTGTCATGAGTATTCAGAGGAAAGTATACATACAAACATACAAACATAACGTTTCACAGCCACTGTTACACGTGCAGAGTACACAGTTCGAATGAATTACCACGGATTGCACCAGCCTTCTTGCACCAGCACTTGCTCGTCAACGTAACTTCGTAAACATTACTCAGATTATAATACAATACATGCAAATAATATTGTTGTACTATACATGCTATATAAACAAAATTACTTTTTAAACAAGTTTTATTTATTGTATTTTTGTTAGATTTCTTAAAGATAAACAAGTTGTAGTGAACTTTTAATAGTAAACATTCAATAGCATAACTACTCATTGAGTATATATGGTATAGCAGTGACGCATGCGTGAACGCGCATGGCCTGTTTTATGTTTGATCAGTAAAACTATTTATCTGAGCTGATACCGTCGCAGACTCGGTCAGCTATAGCTTTTATAGGCAAAATAGCTTTTATAGGCAAAATAACGTTTATAGGAAAAATAACTTTTATCGACAAACTAGCCTTTACAGGCAAAACAGACCTTATAAGCAAAATACGCATACTATAAATGCAGAGCGTTTCCGTGGCCAAGGAGTTAACGACGGCGCGTTGTAAACATTCCCGCTCCCACCGCTGCGGGTTCGAATCCCACTGGAAACTCGACTTGCAAGTGAGGACGTGTCAATTCTTACGGATGGCGGGAGGTGTACAGTACTGGTTCTACCCAGGAAAAGTGGGTGGTTCACTGTAAAAAAATTGACCGTCATATATAACCTTACATGTGTTGAAAATGACGTAAAACACCATACAAACAAACAAACTGTAAACTTTATGCAAACGAACTTTAGGTATTATTTCAGAGATTTGTGTAATCCTGAACATTTCAATGTCGTAGACAAAGACAATAATAATTTTTTTTTTAATGGTGTTTTACGTCGTTTTAGCACATGTTAGGGCATATTATATGACAGTCGACTTTTGTGGTAGATGCAGATCACTCCATTTGTCCTTGGTACAACCCGCCATCAACAAGAATCAACACTTTCTCACTTGACAAGTCAGGCTCCCAGTGGGATTCGAACCCGTAGCGGTGAGAGACGATAACGTTTTAGACTCAGCGTCTTTTACTTTCCCGGCCAGGGAGGCAGTAATAAAGGGGAAATACGAGGAATTCTTGTTCAGTAGCCGTACTTACCAGTATCCACTGCACTGGACAAATACAGACCAAACACGTAATAGTTAGTGCCGAGATCCACTTGCATGAAGTTCGCACCGCCTGGTACCCCGCCTGGACGAGTATGGGCGCAGTGATACTGATTATCACGAACACCGTCAACTAGCGATTCCGGGAACTCCATGTCTTTATCATTGGTGACGTTCTTATGCAAGGCAACATTGGCAAAGCCGTTGTCCAGTGTCACTCCATGTAGGCACTCGCCTATAATGACAGGATTCCCCTCTACAAATAAAACGCAACACAATTGTCGTGAGTGTCTACTGGGGACGGACCTTTCTTGTGATATTTATACCTTTATAGTATCATTAAATACTGGAATACAAATGTGTTCTACTGGCCAAAAGGTCTTGTTTATGTACTCACAAATTTGTCATCAAGCCATATATATTGTATGCTTCTCTTTAATGTGTGTTTTTAGCTCTACAGATCAGAGATCAGCAGAGCTTATGCCGTGGTGCGGCGTCCGTCGTCCGTCTGTCTGTCCGTAAACTTTTTTTTGTAGCGAATACTCCTCTGAAACTACTGAATGGATTTTCATGAAACTTTACTGAAATGTTGCCCATGAAGTCTAGTTGATCCTAGCAAAAAATCATGTTGATGTGAAATCCAAGATGGCCGCCAGATCTAAAAATAGGTTTTTAAAAAACAAGATTGTAGCGACTACTTCTTGAAAAGTATAAGAGATATTGATATGGGACTTTTTCTAAAATGGTCAGCATGACATGTTGCTGGTCCTTGTCGAAAATTGTTTTGATTCGACGTTAAACATGGGTGCCAGCGGCCATCTTTGTTTACATAGAGTTATATAATGAAAACTTGTAGCGACTACTCCTCTGAAACTACTTGACGGATTTTCATGAAACTTCACAGGAATGTTGCTCTTGATGTCTTATTGATCCTAGCAAAATTTCAGGTCGGCCGGAAATTCAAGATGGCCTCCACGGCTAAAAATAATTTTTCAATATACAAGTTTGTAGCGACTACTTCTTGAAAACTATAAGTGATATTGATATGGGACTTTTTCTAAAATGATCAGCATGACATGTTGCTGGTCCTTGTCAAAAATTGTTTTGATTCAACGTTAAACATGGCTGCCAGCGGCCATCTTTGTTTACATAAGAGTTATATAGTAAAAACTTGTAGCGACTACTACTTTGAAACTACTTGGCGGATTTTCATGAAACTTTACAGGAATGTTGCTCTTAATGTCTTATTGATCCTAGCAAAATTTCAGTTCGGCCAGAAATTCAAGATGGCCGCCACAGCTAAAAATAGATTTTTAAAAAAGAAGTTTGTAGCGACTATAAGTGATATTGATATGGGACTTTTTGTAAAATGATCAGCATGACATGATGGTTATCAGAGTCAAACATTATTTTGATTCGACATTAAACATGGCTGCCAGTGGCCATCTTTGTTTACATAGAGTTATATGATGAAAACTTGTAGCGACTACTACTCTGACACTACTTGACGGATTTTCATGAAACTTCACAGGAATATTGCTCTTGATGTCTAATTGATCCTAGCAAAATTTCAGTTCGGCCGGAAATTCAAGATGGCTGCCATGGCTAAAAATAGATTTTCAAAATACAAGTTTGTAGCGACTACTTCTTGAAAACTATAAGTGATATTGATATGGGACTTTTTCTAAAATGATCAGCATGACATGATGTTAGTCCTTGTCAAAAATCGTTTTGATTCGATGTTAAACATGGCTGTCAGCGGCCAACTTTGTTTACATAGAGTTATATAATGAAAACTTGTAGCGACTATTCCACTGAAACTTCACAGGAATGTTGCTCTTGATGTCTAATTGATCCTAGCAAAATTTCAGGTCGGCCCGAAATTCAAGATGGCCGCCACGGCTAAAAATAATTTTTCAAAAAACAAGTCTGTAGCGACTACTTCCTGAAATCAAAATCAATCAGTAGAGCTTCAAGGTCATTGACCTCTTGTAATATTTCTTGACAAATATATTCATAGAGAGTTAAACGTTTGGTCCGTATTTATGCATTCAGGTATAAACCATGTCCATGACCACGTGGGTATGACCCCGAACATATGCTAACATTTAATACTATAGATGTTGTAAGGAGCAATTCTCAGTTAAACCCCAGCGTTCGGTAGAATCTACCACCATTATGTATATACTGTAACCAGTTAGTATTTCGTCTGCTTCAAGATAAGGGTTTCGGCATTCTGACCAATCACTGATCATTAATTTTACAGGTACTGTACAGCTAGTAATAAATGCACCAACATTCAAAATTTGACAGGAAAAAATATTTTGTTCTAGAAAGTATAGCAAATGAATACATTATATAATTATTTTGATATATCTGTATCACTCTTATCATTTCATTTCAATAAAACGGAACAGTTAAGTGTAAATAAAGAAATTCCCGCCAGGCTATATTCTCATCGAGATAAAATATGGAGAACGGGCCTAGAACCTTTTCACTCTGAACTGCAGAGTTGCTGCAAATTCTAATGTAGACACTCCATTTACGCTGGAGCAACGTTATAGATTTTCTGCCACTGCTCTAGTGATATGAGCGAGATGGAACCTGAAACAATGCAGGGGTCATGATGAAGACCTTTAATGAGCATGAACAAAAAATGATAAAATGAACATGAAATTTGTGGGTGGGGGTGGTGGTGGTGGGGGTGGGGGGGGGGGGAGTGGCCCTATTCCTTGCCCCGTAACCAAACGGGGCCCCGGGAACCACACGGGACAGCTCCAGAATTCGTCTGTCGTTACGTCAGAAGCATGCGACGTCGCATTCTTGCGTGTATTCGGTGTAACGGTGATCACATGAGATATTAGCGAGGTTTTGAAAATGTTTCTGTGTATTTGAATCGACTTAGACTGCTGAATCTGTGCTATTGTCGTTACCTTTATATTTGTTAAGTTTTGTTAATTTCGTTTTCACACATATGTTTTTAAACTGTGAATTTTTTTTTTATTATTCTGTATATTTCGATGAAATGTTGTGTGAACATCAAACAAAGATGTTATTAAAAGAAAATCATGCTACAATTGTTAGTTCTTTCTTACTGTCTCAGATTTTACAGGAAAACAAAGTGGATACTTTTTATTTTTGTTGAGTATATATACAATATATTTACATATATACATAGTTTATATTACTGCCATGTCATCCCTTGTTTGTAAATAGTTTTATCTTTATATATTTAAATAGTTTTTTAATTACTACTTCATTTTTTCATCTTTCATCCGTTTTTGCGCACAATAAGACTTATGTATGTGTCGACGTGCCGTAAAACATCATTCATTCATTCATTCATTCATTCATTCATACATTCATTCATTCATTCATTCATTCATTCAGTTACATTTGTCAATCTTGAGACTTTGTCTTTACTTCATCGAATTCAGTACAACATGTTTACAATGTACAAGAAAAGGTATGAACAGATAATTATCTCCTGTATATTGTATATGTACATGACAACATGCTTCCCATTGGTGTGTTTTAAAATGACTGGAAAATTAAAACAAAGACTTTTGCTTGTATAACAGAACATGGAACTAGTATCGTGCGACCAATCATGCGAGATTATTAGATTTGCAAGAGGTGTTCAACTTATAACGTAACATTTTTTTTTAATATATTAGTTTTCAGCGGAGGTGATTATCATAAAAGATGCGTGATTTAATTATGTGAAACTGTCACTTAGATCGTATGCTTTTAAGAATAATCTCCAATTTCAGGCGGTTCGTTTTAAATTACATTTTGAACTGGGGCCATACTATTTCCCAATTTTAAACCTATATAATTCTATTACCGTAGAGTTTTTCCTTAAAGCAAATACTTCAACAAAATGCATAATAGTATAATTGTTTAATCGTGTGTTTGCAATTTAAATGTGAATGTATGTTTTATTTTAAGACTTAAATATTAATGTTGAATTAAAAGTTGTTGTTTTTTAGCAATATTAAGAAATTGACAGATAATAGGACAGTTTGCTCGTATTTTACCTCTGATTTTAAAATTAACCAAAGCAAGCATTTTATTCATATGTTGTAAGACAAAAAATGAATAGTTATGGTTGCTGTATTTTCACATACCATAGAAAGATATCTTTTGACAACATTTATATTTTTTATCATTATTTGCAAATGTGTGTGTTTTGCCCTCCCTAAATCTTAAGTTATATATTTGTCATTTTTTTCCTTTTAAAAAAGTGGTGCAACTTATTTTTTATATAGGAGGAAATCATAACAATGTCCGCAGCTGATGTTTCGAACAAGAAGTTTTCATGAATTTAATCATTTTCAAAGTCGAATTTCATGTTAATTTTCGCTGAAATCGTGAAAACCGACAGATAGCAAAAGAAATGAATATTCCACTGTTTTACGTTAAGCCATGGACATATCAGAATACTAAAACCTTAAAAGACAATTTACAAGCACCCTTTTTAAATTTGTATTGCCGTTATTTCTATAACTGATGATGTTTGCTTCAAAACATCATTCTCTACCCTTTTTCAAAAATACAATTGCAGCAACATTATGCAGCACATACTAATTCATGTCATAATGTTTTATATTGAAGGTATCAGACATTAAACTGAAAACATGTCGTGAATGTCGGCGTGAATGTCAAGATATGTGATTCAGTCACAAAATGAAAGTGTTACGTTATAAGTTGAACACCTCTTGTATAAGTTTATTCTGTATTGTATAAATAATCCCATTACAATTTTGTAAATAATGCATGTTTTATTATAAAATTCATACTCACTAGAGTTTGTAACCGCCCATCCAACACTAGCTAGCAGAATCCAAAAGGATAGCGTCATCGTGTGTACCGCAGTTGTTTGCAGGTTGTATAACTGTGATACTTTAATACAGCCTATTCTAACATATATAAGGACTTGATTGCATACGATTTTATATTTACTAGGATTGTGATCGCGTGCCCTGTAGGTATCCGTAACAGGTTGTTGTTTGAAATGCGACAGCTTTGCAATATTTCATTTTCAAACAGGGAAATATTGAATCTCTGAAGCTGAAAAAAATATGTTTGTATTGCAAAAGTGCGACACCTTGTTAAGCTTTTTAACAAACGGAATTATATTGTGGTTTGATATATGACCCGTGTGTCTTTCTCTCAAGGCAAAATTGTATAGTCAATATCAGCTGGTGTAAACATTTAGGTTTGTTAACACAATACGCAATTAATGTAATTATTGTATCCACGTATATAATGTCCTCCTAAATGAAGTAATTAACACAATGTAGAAAATACCACTCTGCTTTTTCCAATATTTCGAACCTTAGATCTAAAGTTTCACTAGATACAGTATCGACACATTCAATCCATTACGTGGTCCGATTATTAGCTTTCATACCCCATCCAACCACTTCTCCACTTCTCTTTAATTTCGGCTAAACAAGTTTGCATATTTTAAAATTAAAATATTTAATAGGTAGTTTTAAACAGGTTATCGTATTTTTTCTGTAAAAAATGTGTTTAAACATTGTCGAAATATCCTTTATGAAATCCAGCTAATATAAGCTTTCCCATCGCTTAATGGAATTAAGGCGGGACCACGAATGATAAGGATCGATCTAAGGATCTAACTATTGGGGAAAAAATAAAGTAATAGTTGCTACATTGTGTAATTATTACATACTTGATAGTTATTCTCAATGGGGATACATCACGCTTTTCGTAGGGGTCTAGTAGGCCGACGTAATATTGACACATAATGCTATGTTTTGTCCTAAATGGCCTAAAGATAAAGAATGAGTCAAACATTGACCACTTATTTACATGAAATTCATTTTGCCAGTATTATGTGCTATCCTAGGTTACGCAACAGGATTAATTTAAGCATATTAGGCCAGATTCCATTGAAAAATGTGTTTAATTCACATTTTAGACCTCGGCAGCCGTGTGATAACACCATATTTTGACTGATATGACATGTTTAAAACTTTAGATTCTCCGGTAAATGTCGTATGTACCTCTTTTAATTTGAGAGGATTTATTTTTGACTAAATGGGTTGTTTACTCAAGCCTTTTTTGGGGTGGTGGTGGTGGGAAGGGGGCGGGGAGGGGTGTAGGGGATGGCGGGAAATGTCATAGAAAGGCCATTTATGAAATTAAGTTAGTTATCCAGTGGTTCCTGTGAGGCTCGAGCCCGTGGTATCTGGTTTCAGACTCGTACGTGCTATTCACTGGGCCATCAATCAAACAATAATGGTTTTTTATTTATACATTTTCCACGAGGAGCACGCATGTAATTATTCGTTGTTTGTCGAAAGCAAAACAATATACATTATAGCAGAGTTCTTACACACGTGCATAACGACAAGGTCGGAAAGCCGTATGGTGAGAGTTAGTTCCAATTAAAGGAGCTTGAGAGTGTTTTCTTCACTTTCAGTGACCATTCCTATTTGAACAAAGACCGTTTGCTGATTTGGAGATCATGTAATTCGGAAACAATGATCGTACTTGACTACGGTCAGTGTCACGAATGCAGCAAAATAGTGTCAGCTCTTTAACTTCGCTCAACATTCCAGTGTCCAAAGTAACATGTGTTTAGGCGTACCAGCGCCTATTGCTATCATCGTCATGTTCAAAATGGCGACAACCCATTATAGTTGAGCCCCATCTAGCGACAAGTTTGAGATAGTTTTGTGCAGTACTAGTTTCGATCATCTGCGACGCTTGCATGTTTTCAAGACAAACGTTTGTAATCACGGATGATCAAGACTAGAGCTGTACAGGTCTCGATTATTTCTATTTACTTTTTTAAACTTATCAATGATAAAGTGGAACCAAATTTTACAGTTTCGGTTAGCTTTATAATAAACACAAACACAAATACGTTTATTTATTCTGGTATTGTTAAGATTTACCGGTTACACATTTTTTCCCATTGCCTAATACAAGGACGAATCCAACAAACCCATGTCGACAGATAATGAAACCATTGGAGTTTATTTGCCTGTACCTAAGTAAAACCTCATATCTCTATGTTGTATAGCATTTATACAAGAGAATGACTTATTTCCCCATATAGCAGCTCCATATGAAATAACAGTTCAGACAAGATAATCATACGGTTTTGTATAAACATCATAGGGGATACCGCCCATACTTGTGTATTTAGCTATTAGACAACCAAAGCTCTACTGGCACATTGAGAAACGATTTAGCTGTAATAGAATAGTCCAATATAGAGTTAGACCAAGATAAACATATCGGTCAACGGTATCAACAATATTCGGTCAACACTTAACAATACAATTTGTCTTTCGGACAGAATTTGGCCTAAAAACGAACAACATTATTTTTTATTATTATTTATAGATATACTATCACTATCACACAAGTTATGAAGTAACATAAATTGAAGATCGTGCTCAATATCGGCAATTACGACAATATCATTAGCGTATAATTATATACACACCTTTTCATCATTATCCAGTTCTATACCTTTTCCCAGTGATTTCATTTTTAAAGCCGAAACACTAATAAACAAATTAAAAAGTATATGAGACAGCTGACAGCCTTGCCTTAAAACAGCATTACCGTTGAACCAGTCGGTTAAACAATTGTTTACTCTTACACGTGATGATACAGACTTATATAATGACTTAACTGCTATCAACATTTTACTAGAAACGCCACTATCTTGCAACCTCTTCCGAAGTTTTTCTCTGTTGATAAAATCATATCCTTTACGACAATCTATAAAAGAACCAAACGATGATAACTAAGCTTTTTCCTATTTCTATAATATATGTTAATAAGGCAGTATGAGTTACGCTACGACTTTTTCTAAAACCGTTTTGTTCATCGAACATTTTATTATCAGCTTCAGACAATATAGAAAGTCTATTATTCAACACTTCTTCAACACTGCTCTATAAAGTTTATACATAGACGAAGCTAATGTAATACCCATGTAAGATAGGGATCTCTTGGATCAGCGGAGCTTGTCTTTGGAATAGGATTAATAATACTTTTACTCCAAATTGTAGCATACATTAAATAAGACACGCAGAAATAATACAGATGTACCATTTTTAACACATCAATCGGTATTGAGTCACCCTCAAAAGCTTTGCCACTCCTAGCTTTATCTTTCTTCACTTCTAATAGTGAAGCATTACTATCCAACAAAGCAATATTATTCCCATCTACACCTAGCTCAATTACATCATTAACATTCGAGTTAAAGTTTCCATTTTAAAAGCACATCATTCACATCCGTTGACAAGCTAGCTACCGTCACCCAAGATGACCATTATTGGTATAGCATGTTTTTTTTAGTTTGCCCCACTCCAATATTTCCTATTTACTTCCAAAATTGGGTTTGGTTAATGTTCCTCCTCATATAATGTTTGATCTTTGAACTTGCCTGTCAAATGTCTTTCTAGCTAAACAAGTCAGACTTAAACTTAACCTTGTCAAACGAGGAAGACGACTTTAACCATTTACTTTCTAGGGTACAAACATTATTCCAGATAGTGTTTCAGTCCATCACGGCTTTCCTTTCCTCTACGCTTGTTACTCAATCCGCACTTCACTGACTTGTAAGGTAGCTTTTCATACATTTCTTTCTTAACACTGTCATACCACCCATCATATGCTACGTCTATATCGCCCTGTGCACGGAAGCTACATTCCATGCCAGCAATAGTTGTGTTTACTAACGCTAAATTTCGCCATCAAAACAAAAAAGTGACTTCGGAATAGAATCAATATTAAACTTATAATAAGAACGTAAGTTCTCGGATTATAACTGACTATACGTTTCAAAGAATGAAAGTTTAATAGTCTAAGTAATAATATAATGATCAGGAAAGTCACATGGAGCTATACTACTTACAAGACAAATTTATTTATAAAAAAGAGTATGATAATGGACCTTTGGAAACGGCCGAGCACGACACATACGAAATATTGCAGTCTCGGTTTGATTGAGACTGTTCATGAGCCGTAGTGAAATATGCTAGCTACCGCTCACGCCCTCTAGCCCCGGGTTGAGCAGAACTCAATATTCATATGGAAGAATCTTCCTCAAATCGAAATCGACTGAAAAAAACAATAATTTCACGAATTGTAACTCTTGGTGATAGATTAGTACAGATTTACCTCCCGCAGATATCGATAAAGCCGCCTCGGGCGTTATGTAATTGAGCGTGTCGGAAGTCACACTTGCACACTTTATGGGGGCCATAAAACATTGAGAATCATAATGTATCTACAGTGACCATATGGAATGAAACTATAAATGCACTTTAGTAAATTTAAGCAAAACACATTTTTAAAAAATCAGTTTAATATTTACATGAAATACTTTATTATAAACAAGCTTTTAATAAGCTATAACTGAGAATAGTTTTTTTTTAAGTGTATTTTTATGGAAATGGCATTATAATAGTGAGAACTTCCATAAAAAGCTGTTTAAAAGTTAAAAATACCATCATTTTTGATATAGCAAAAGTTTCGTTCTGACTCCTGTTTTGCCTACAATGGAAGTACCACCATTGGACAGAGAAATACATGTGTAATGGGTTTTTGCATGAATTAAACATTTATGCATACAACTCTTCATGTTATATATTTCTCCGCATCGTCTGCTTAATGTGATTATCGCAAACAACAACAACAACAACAACAATTAATAATTTAAAAAAAAATGCTATCTTTGCTTGTAAAACAGACCATCTATAATAAGTGTCATTAGCAAAAAACTTTATCAAAATAAAGATTAGTGTTTCACCTACTTAGAACCGTTTGCACCTAAGGCTTCAGTTTCGTCATTATGCGATATATTTACAATTAAAAAACACATGTTCGACATATTTTAAGAATTTTATATAGAACATATAAGGACACTAGATGGTGTATTTAAACTCGAAAACAGACCAAGCTCCTTTTAAGGATGTTGGCTGGGCAAGTTTTGACATCTTCAAGTCTAAACATTTCATTTTTTAAATCATGGTTTTATTTGATAACAGAATTGTTTCATTTTTTCCATTCTAGTAGATATGGATATAATGTAGGATTTAAGATGGTAACATATCAAATTTTAAGCAAATATTTTTTTCTTCATATTTTTTCCATCATTTGTGATCATTTTTTGTTGTCAACAGAATAGTGGGTATGGGTAGCTCTGAGTAGAATTTAAACTTTTGCTATAGAATAAATCAGATTTTTGTTTTTCAGTAGTGGAATACATATATAAAAGTAGATACTGAACTAATTTTATTTTCGATCTCCATGTCAATATTGTGTGTACAGTATTTTACATTGAAAATGTCAAAATAACTCCAAAATGGGTGTTATTTAAAGAATTTTTAATAAAAAATCATTAGAAGCCTGGTGACCTATATTTTTTTTTACTTGTTTTAAAAGAAATGTCATAGGACCTTGATATATACAAGTTTTAAAAAAAGTTGATCATTAGAACATATTTTTTTTCTTTAATTAATTTTTCGGTAAAATCAAAAGTGGGTGGGGTACGGTCCATATATGTTTCCTTTTTAAAGTAAAAAGACGAACGAGGATTACAATTGCTTTTGTATGATTTGAAAGAAATGTATATATGCAATCGAAAATTAATTGTTGTTTAACAATAAACGTAATGTTATGAAAACAATTGTGAAAATGGTCAATGACAATATTTTTCCTCTTTTTAGTGAAATTTTGAAGTTAAAAATATGTGCCTTCTTCAATGACGCCTAGTGGAAAAAAAAGCCTGGTGACCTAGCCTTTTTTTGATAATTTTGACTCTAAATTATACCAAAGAAGCTTTAAATATGAATTTTAAAAAAATCTCATCACTTCGTCCTTTCCCAGCCAACCTCCTTAACATAAAAATATGAAACTTATATCAAAATAAAGATAATAAATTGTATTTTAAGAAACCGTTTGCACCTAAGCGATCATATTTATAGAATTTCTAATATTAAACAATAATGAAATTTCCCCCTATACGCTCCATGTAAAAATCTGGCGACTCATCGAAAACCCGTTTGAGGAAGATTCTTCCATATGCATAAAAATCAACAGTACAGAATAAAGTCGACTGCTCGTATGACTGAAAATTCACTGAAATCTGGTAATTTGTCATGGGTAACTAAACAATAGTCCACTACTGAACAACATTTAACAGATATGGAAGTAAAATCGATGCAGATAGAGTTTCGACCGTTCAGCATACACATATTAATGTCAATTAAAAAATCAGTCAGCATATCACTATAAGCATTACTTTTAAAACCAACGACATCACTGCCACATATATTATCAACACCAAGTATAAAGTCAACAGAATTACCACATCTTTGACATTAAAAGATTTACTAAAAAAGAGTGTCACCTTATTTTCTCTGTTCTCGTTGACGCTTTCTAGTAAATTGCGTATAACCAAATTTAAAGATATGTCCGATAAGTTACTAGAACTTGGCTGTGCAGTCGTGATGCTATTGACTTTAGTGGTTATTTCTTCCAGACTGTCAGCAAAATCTTCACGCAATGTCTCTTTAGTTTAAACTTATTTATTTTACATCGATTCTAACGAAATCTCTATGAACTTATTTGAATCACTCTCGATGTCTTCCTGGGTAGAACCAGTACTAAGCAATGCAGATATAGTGTCTTGCTCAGGGACACAATGCATATGGCAATGGCGGGAATCGAACCCACGACTTTTGGATCATGGGTTAAAACCTCTACCACTAGACCACAGCGCTCCACAAATGTCTCTTTGAAGGTGTCCAGTCGCGTATCTATATATTTCTTAACAGTACGGGAGCAGCCTTGATATCTTTCAAATATCGCAACCACGCTTGACAACGAAAAGTAGTACGTAATCTTTCGGCAACGTCAAAAAAAAAAAATGTCCGCCATTTTGAATTTTTTAAAACACACAATTGACAATTTTTGATCATGAAATTTCATTTGCGCTTTAAGTTTCGTGATTTTCGGCTGTACCGACTTTTTTTTTAGAAGCTTTACTGCGTGATAAATGCAAACCCGCCTTGTAAAATGTCGAAGCGAGGGGCGATAACTCTAAAAGATGCCAGTTTTAGAATAAGTTTAAATTGACAACAACCGTGTGTTTTTTGTTAAATAAAATATGAGGAGATACTTGAATTGTTGTTTTAGCTCACATATTACATGAATTTTGCTGCATGTCACGAAAAGCATGTTATTTCTTTATCTAAAGTACACGAAAATACGAATTGTTTGACTCAACTGTAATTTTGACTCGACTGTCCACGCAAGAACTGCAGGCGCGTATTCGATGGAGCGGGTAGTATTGGGCACCCTCTCATATGTGGAAAGTGTACGTAACAATCGCTACTGTTCAAGATTGGAGTTGGGGTGGAGAGAAGGAGGGGGAGGGAATCTGAGCTGAGATTTAAAAGGATGCGCCCCATCCCCATCCTACCCCAACTAAAATCATGAAAGTCTGTTTTTGAAAGCTCTTGCAAGCATACATTCTTAAAGAGGCACTACATGTACCTATATCTACGCGATTTTTAATATAAAATATTAAATACTCAATATTACTGCATTTATATTTATACAAAGCTATTTTATGAGTATTCTAAGAAGAAACATGGTTCGTATTCCAGTTCTGTAAATTATTAATTATGATCAAAACAATATCTTGAATAAAATGCTGCCCTGCCGTTTATTCCTGCCGGAGAAGTACGAGTTTTTACGATTTTCTCGGACATGCGCAATGCGATTCAGTTGAACGAAAACAAACTATTCGGGGCAGTTCCAATAGTAAACTAATCGATCGGAACTCTTCGCCAAGCCGATGAGGCAGTTCCGATTGTAAACGAATAAGATCGGAAAATCTCCGCAATCTGCGTGTCCAAAACAATTACGAATACAATTTCAAACATCCGATCTTTTCAATCCTGTTTTTCCCCAGCAAAACGCATATTACATGGGGTGAAATTATTGCCATTTACCTTTTTCATAGTCCTCTTTATAATTAAGTAAAGTTTATATCAACTGGTGGAAAAAAAGATATAGGTAGAGCCTCTTTAAACATATTCAGATAATATATTTGTTGCTGTGTTTTTGACTAGACTATCCAGTGTCTAATTGTCATCCGCAACTTGGCGCAGTCAGTAGCGCAGCGGATTTGTAACCGGAGGTGGTGCCACTGAGTTTTGTCGGTGTGTTCCTGGGCAAGACACTTTCCCTTAGCCTCGTCCGTCGGATGGGGACGTAAACTGGGTGGTCCCGCGTATAGGTCTATCATCCGAGCATGTTAAAGAACCATAGGAATCTATTCGATAATAAGAGCAGGGCACGGTTCCCGGGTTCCTATGTATCCTTCCCCTCTCTCTGGGGTGGCTCTAAATAACCTGTAATGTGTTGATGAGCCGTTAAATATTCAAATGAATTCATCCGCAACTGCACTCAGCACTGTCATATATATGTACTGTAGCTGTCCCATGCTAGTATCATGAATCAACCGTGGAATATATCACCCACACATAAAAGGGTTTGAGGGCCCCATCTTACTTGTATTAGTTTAAATATAGACCATTTGTCGGTTGAAACCTAAGATGATTTTTTTATCAGACAGAAACACTGTCGTAATACTCATACTGATAGCATCGAAGGAAAGTAAAGAAGGCCATTTTTTTTACTTTATATTTTTAAAGTTGAATTGTGTTTTATGTCATTATAGCTTATTTTAGGCCATATTTCCTGGGTAGAACCAGTACTGTGTACTTTCTGCTATCTGTAAGAATCGACACTTTCTCACCTACAAGTTGAGCTCCCAGTGGGAATTGAACCCTCAGCGGTGAGAGGTGAAAATGAGAATGTATACAAATATAAAAAAGGCAACCGAACATCTCCATTACTCAATATGTCCATGGGACTTGAATGACCGCACAGAAAGCAATCCGTGGAAAATTGTACAATGCAAGAATACATATTCATAAATAAATTTTATTTTGATGCAAAATCGATATGCTGTAGATAAAGATCATGAAAAGTTTCGAAAAGATTGGTTAAAAACTGTGGAAGGATATAGACGCACAGATAACTAACACCATATGCCGCCTCACCATTCGAATTGCATCATACAATAATTGTTTTTACTTATTAAAGGGACACACAGCATTTATCAAGCATTTATCAAGTATTTATCAAACATTAAAATTTGCACCTCGATTGATTAATCAAGAATTGATTTTACACACGCTTGCATATATTTAAATTATAACATTTTGGCGTTTAAAAAAAAAAAGAATGCTGCATGTCCCTTTAATATGCGCACCTCTCCGCCTGTATTGTTTATATGGTGCAAGTCATTTTCAACATATGTGGGGTTAAATATATACATGTATCTGTTTGTTGTTTTTTTGGCGGAGACAGACCACCCACTTTTCTGGGTAGAACCAGTAATATACACCTCCTGCCATCTGTTATTCCACGAACTTTATAATCCAATAAAATTCAGAAAACATTATTTTAATCCAATGAAGAAATTGGGCATGGTCGGTCAGATTAACAGAAACACATTTTTATTTTCGTATTAGCCCTTATTTTGAGCCACTCCAATGAACTGTCCAGTTAAAATCGATATCGATCCACCTCTGTCAACAGTCAGACATGTATGTTGATATTTTGCTGAACTGGTTATCCTGGGAATTTCGAAATTAGTGGGTCCAAATAACCTTATTCCCTCAAGTCACAAATGTTACTAGACATATTTTTCTTGAAGTTGATGCTAGTACTGTCCGTATGAGGTATTCATGATTATAAAAAATAGTAATATTACTAATAATATTGTACACCGTCGCATTATTCTATTCTTGTTCGTTTAAGTATTTCTGATTCGGTTGATAATGTTGTGAAAATTTATTATAATATATGTGACGAGACACTCGTTTCAATAAAATCCTCCCATATTTTGTGACTTCAGTACTGCTGAGTTTCCCAGCATCTCAGGACATCAGGGACTCTGAAAATAAAAATGATACAGATTCTGTTTAACCATACATATTTTTCTTTCAACTTAAATAGATAACAAGTTGGTGAGTTGAAATAGATGAATAAAAAATGACTATAGAACTTGTTTTATAAGAATATAAATTGAACAGAACATGGTGGAAACAATGACCAGACAAAAAACTATAAAACTTCTAATTTTATTTTATTTTTTAAACATGATCACTGGTGGTTTCAAATGCAGGACCAAAATATGGGTATCACCGGTTACTTTGCTTACCAGTTTTTTGTGTTAAAAAAAAACCTTACAAAAATTGGGTCGGAGGGTCTAAGAACCGAAAAAAAAACACACCAAAATAACTCTGGTCTAAGTTGGATCAACAACACATATGTCATTTAGAGCCGCCCTTGAGAGAGGGGAAGGGCACATAGGAAAATTAAAAAATGATACATCTTTTGTTTACCGTAACCAGATTTTGTTTCAACTTAAATAGTTAACAAGTTGTAGAATTGAAATATGTTGATGAATAGTGATTTTAGAAAAAAATGTTACATGTAAGATGAATTAAAAAAAAATGTTTTCGGCTGATCAACACTTTACCGGTATACCTTATTTAGAGCCGCCCCAGAGAGAGGGGAAGGAGGACACATATGATAGGAATTTGAGAACCTGCCTTATTCTTACTAATGAATATATTTCTATGGTTCTTTATGGTGCTCGAAGGATAGGGAACCCCCAGTTTCAATCCCAATCTGGACAACAAACGAGGCTGAGGGAAGGTGGTGTATTGCCCGAAAACACAGACGAAACTCAGTGGTGCATGTATGACTTGAACCCGAAAGCTCCAGATTGTTATCGTCCGCCATGCTATCGCTGGGTCAATGCCAGAACATTATGTTAAGTCAGGGTCCTGGTTAAGTTTAATATTTTAGATGTAATACAAGGATGTTTTTATATTGTTCGATTCATTTTACATACGTACTATGGACAATATGACCTATTTATGTGTCGATGTGCTGTAAAACACCATTTATTCATTTTTTATTTTTAGTATAAGAAGTCTGAGACTAAGTGCAGGTCCACAATGCCACATATATACATTGATAAATTCATAGATTTTTTGAAACTGTGCTTACCTACACACTGGCTTACACAATTCTCTTGATGTAGTTATACAGATTACTGTGAGTGTGAGACTGGGAACAGGCTGTGGTAACACAATGCACACTTGCATGTCACTGCCTCATTTAAACAGACCTGAAAAATAACATATTGTTCCATTTAATTTTAATATCAATAACTATGTTCAACTTTCTTAATGCTATCAATGCCAGCTTTCCATAATAGTTTTCTTAAATCACAACTGGACTTTCTGGCCACTGTCCAAAATGTAAGACTGGCATTCATGAATAAGTAGTATTTTCAAGGCTTACATTTTCATCAATCATTCATCACTCATGTGTTCTAAAAATGATCAGAATTAAGATAATATATATGAACCACCACCATTTCACATGTTTCAATGTTAAACACTTGTCCTACACTACAGTACAGTAATTAAAAGTGTATTTACTTACACAAATCCCTACACAGCCTGTCAGGCTACAGACAATCCATGCCATGACCCATTTCATTTGCTTGCCAGCTTTGTGTGTTTCACTTATTCTCCGACATAGATGATAGATCTATTGTAAATTACGCACTCACTCAAGTCAGTCATGTAAAACTTGGAATTATATACGATCACTGTTTCGATAAAGGTCTAACAACTTAATTCCACTCCTGTACAAATGTCTATGTGTGTACACAGGGAATCCAGAGCGCTTGATCCACAAAAAAAAGTCATTTATATAATATATTGAATAGGTTTGAATCAAGCTGTATAGGCCTATGGGAATAGTTTACGACATCTGTGGACTAAAGCCAACGTTTACTATTTTACCCGTTTTTCACTCCGTGTCGATAGTACACGCACTTAAAACTATTTATCCGTGTAGCGGAAATACTAAGTATGCTACCTGACTATATGTCTCCTCTTGATATCGCGTACACAAACCACAAACCGAACAAAAAATGTAGCACAAGAATAACCAATGTTGACAGTGTTGAAAATGCCGGAAGTGGAATTTCAAGGGCAAAATAAATGACGCTTTCTGATTGGCTGAACAATGATTGTCGTTTATTATCAGCCAATCAGAAAGCGTCATCTTTCGACACGGAGTGAAAAACGGGTAAAATAGTAAACGTTGGCTGTAGTCCACAGATGTGGTAAACTATTCCCATAGGCATATACAGCTTGATTCAACCCTATTCAATATATTATATAAAGGATTTTTTTTGTGGATCAAGCGCTCTGGATTCCCCGTGTATGTGTAACACAGTATGCCTGCATCTGCATAATTTGACCTTTGAATACGTGTACACCGTGTGTGTGTGAGCTATTTTTAGCACATCGTTTGGACTGTGGCAATGGAAATAAAGCAGTTCAGTTCCATTCACAATTTAGTTTTAGTGACAGTGCAAACTTGTCCAGGGAATGGCGTGCGACTGACTGGCCCTTGGCTGGTGTTTTTCTGTGTCGCCGCCATTTTGAATAGCCTCTGAAAGAGTGAAATGCAGGTACCAACTTTCAAAACGGGCACGCAAAATGTATATTCACGAAAAAATAAGACATTTTCAAAAAAAACAGGTAATGATCTTCGACTCCTGGCAATTTCAACAATATTTAAGAATATACAATTTTTGTACCCGTTTTGAAACATTGGCAATTTCGAAGAAAACAAAAACTAGTTTTTTTCGATCTTCGCATTTGTACCGCGATTTCCGACTATGATATCTCAATAAAACCTGTCAACACGATTGTTTGATGAATCTCCGACATAATAACTGACTTCTGATAGGATTTGTTTTCTTTGCCATCTAGTATAAGCTTTAAACTAGTGCTTCTAAAAAGAGTACTATAAAATCCGCGCATCTGCACGTGCTTGCAAAATGGGAACTACGTTGCCTCCAACACCAATTATTTATGTTTGAGTTATGCGGTCCAAGCACGTGAAATGACTTGTCTGCACCCGTACTGTAATGCAACCAAGTTCTACAGTAACACGTTTATCTAGGAGCTATGCCACTTGTTTGGATATACTTTGTTGGCTTTCTTTACAGTACTTTCATTTGCTGAATTAAGCGACAAGTGTTCCCAGCGGCCGTTTTTGCCACTGACGTTCTAAGGCAGTAGCCCTATTGACAACCATTTTTGTGTTTGTGACGTCATATGCCTTTTGTCCTTATTAGCATTGCCATTCATGCTTGTCGTTTTGTTTGTTTTTGGGTTTGCTGTGTTCTGTGAAAGCTTCATTTCCTGTTCGACTTTTATACTTGTTTTCATTTGCTAAAGTAAGCGACAAGTGCCTTCTACGACCATTTCCCTGTGGTGTATCAACGCCTGTAATTCGCTAGGAAGCCATAATTGCGTCCACATAAGCGTCTGCTTTGTTTCCAGTGGTGATATTTAAATCCCTTTCAGGCGACATATTAACTCCATAGACGAGCTATCAAGTGTGAGCTATATGGCCGCCGTTATCTCTTTATTTGTGATTACTAGACCGTGACGAAGTGTGGATCAGTATTCGTGTTTTGAAAATGTACATCACAGTACCTTCATAAATACAATAGTGGAAAAATATGCATTAAACATAACACTTTAAACACTGTACAAATCCGAAATAAAAATATGTAATGTCTATGCAAACAATAAACAACTTTCTCATTAGAATATCCACCAACTTAAATTCTCTGTGACGGTCTGCGAAAAAGGCGATTTTTTTAAAAACATTTTCCAGAATTTCAAGAAACAACACTGTAAGTATTAATGTAGTAAATTTTAATTTGACATCCAATTTCATGCAAATGCACAAATATTGTTAACATGTAACCAACATTTGAATGAAATTAAACACCCAGTCATCTTGTATGGCTTATGGGTCACAGGTTACATACATATTCTGTAAAAAAAATAATGTCATTTTTGTTTCAACTTCATTTCTAAGTATAAACATGAACTTTTTTTCAATGAAGTATGTTCATTTTTATCTTAAAGTATTCTCATTTATTTGTAATTCTTTTTTTAATAAACTGTATTTCTTTTCTAACTACACAATACAAAGAGATTAATTGACCTAAGAAGATAACAATTTGAATATATAAGGTACTTTTTCTGATTACAAGTTAACATGTTTTTAATTTATGAATCCGATATGAGTATGTGCGTCATGCAAATGACGTCAAGTTAATAGTGTTTGTCATATGTCGTGCTAAATAATAAATCTGTAATATGAATCATACCAAAATAACTACGAAAAACAACAAAAAAACAACAAAAAAACAAGTGCGTAAGCGAGATATACAGTTTTTTAAATGTGTTCTATTGACATTTATGTCGCCTGCTAGGCTAAAGCTAAACTAATTTATAAAATACACCCAAACAATAAATAAAACAAAATGATGAGGAACGGCTGCCTACATTTTGATGACAATTGCCGTTTAAGGTGTTATAGTAGTATGCTGCATGATAACATTTTGTACTCTGCAATATGACAAGAGATCTTTAATGATGAAAAACGTATGAAAGGAAAAATCATCGAACACGATAAATTCAAAAAATATAGCAGTCTCGGTTTGATTGAGACTGGACAGGAACGGTAGCGAAAAGTGCTGGCTACCGTTCACGCCCTCTAGCCCCGAATTGAGCAGAACTCAATATTTAAAATGGCAAAGTACAGATATTTGAGCCTTCCCGAAGATGGTATTCATATGTGAACAGTTTATTCACTTCATCATGTACACAATACTGACATAATCAATATTAAACGTTACAATTAACATAGGCTTAGGAACACGGGTGGAGGAGGTAAACGTATTTTATCCCCTCAATATTTTGAGAAAAATGGTAGGATTTCACAAAAAGTACTTTTTACCCTATATGTTTTATGTTTTAGTCACCAGTGACGTGTGTGATTTTGGTAGGGATGAGAACTATCAATCGTATATTTCAAACTGATATTGAGAATGAGACCATTTTTGAATGTGTGTGTGTGTGTGTGCGTGTGTGAGTGTGTGTGAGTGTCCTCCCACCCTTCAACGGCTCGCCCCACAATTTGAAACGTGCCTTTGCCATTTATCGCAATCTATGTAATCAACGATTCTCAGAATAATCGCATTCCATGATTTGCAAATATAGGATCTCAGTCACGTTGTCATTTCATACAAGTTTTTATGAGAACTCGTACAAGAATTTAAGAATTTAAGCCAAATTCTTGTGAGGAATCTGATATTCGGATAGCCATATTGGACAGTGCCAAGCGGGTGTGGTACTCGAATGACGCAAACAGCGAAATAAAAGACGATGTTACACAAAGCTACAATCAAATAATATTTTTTGGGGAAATATTTGTTAATGTGAACACCGATTAATATTCCTGTACAATTAAAATGTTTCATTTACAAAGAACAAATGTCTATGGAGTACACACACTAGTCTACTTGTAAAAACTCCTAATTTGGAATTCGTAAATATGCATTAGGGTTAATATATCAAACGCTGTTCTCTTCAACTGTTGGGAACTGTTGGGTTTTGTGACGGCAATGCTAATTTCAATAAAGCGATAATTTGCTCATGGCCAATATCGAGCTTCTTGTTTACTTCAGCAACGTCCTTTTTTAAATTTGTTAAAGCTTTGTCTTTTTCGGAGCTATCCTTTTCTAACCGTCCTTGCATTTGATCAATTCTGCCGTGAATGCTGTCTATTTCCAACTGACCAATAACAGATGAAATGTGTGTTGTGCTATTTACATCTTCTCCTTTATCTATGTCCATTCCAACAGGAGACATACCAGCAAACCTTTTAAGCTGATGACTTAGTCCAAATGCCTCAAGAATGCATCGCATTGGTGTCACAAAGAAACTAGTTTTATCATTTGTTCCGCCGGTAACAATTCCAACAGCCCGCAAAACATTGGACGTATCATGCTCGGCCAATACCAACGCTCCAGAATCCCCATGGTCAGCGAATTCCGTAGGTCCTGTTGATACAACTTGCAGTTGGTTATGGAGACACAAACCAAATGCTGGAGTATATTCATTGACTTTTGTTTTTCTAACAGATGGTCCATTTAAATAAAATGCACCTTTTGTAAGTCCAGTTGCGTAACCATATTTAAATAATGCAGTATTATTTAAGTTTTTGTTTATGTCCTGGTGAATTTCTCCCGACACGTACATCATAGGATTGGCAGATGTGAAACCTGAAATGTACATGAAGCAAACGTTATAAAGCTTGAAAATGGCGAAATAATTAGTAAAATCTATGACAAGAGAGATGATTTTAATTTTAATATTGTTAATTTAGATTGGGATGTTTCCCGAGCTACTTCTTATGTGGTCTATGTTTCTCAACTTATTTGTTCTCTAGAGCTTATAGTCGTGTTGAGGACTTTAATATTCGTAATATTTGTATAACTAAAAAGCTACTCCAGCTGGGCTACCGTTATCATTAACTTCAAAAACCCTTTGCAAAATGTTATTATCGTAACCCTGATCTTACTTTAAAATATAAAAGTAATGTAAGAACACTTTTGCGACTTGAACTATCACAACCTGACTTATATGGTGATGTGATTTGCAAACTTCGTAAGATCCCTGGTCATAATCACTTTCATACAATCTTTATTTAACTTGTTAAACATTTATCAAAACAAGTTATGACACTATAGTTTTGCAACGCACTGCGAGTTTAGTGGTTGACCCATTTACAGTTCGCCATTATGCTTTCCTCTTTGATTGTGCGATGGCCGAAATCCTTATAGGGTGGTAGTTTGTCTTTAGTCTTGTCTTGCTTTACGGTTTGTTCTCTTGTTGCTCCGACTTCTGCGAAGTCAATAATTACTTACTTTGTGGCTTTCTAGGCTTTTTGTTATATTATATATACATGCTTATTATGTGTTTTACTAATATTGCCTATTAATGCTGCCTTGTTTGTTAGAGACGATAACTTGATTGGGATATTTTTATTTACACTGTCCAGTTTATTGGGATGACAATTGGGTACGAGTGAGGTTTGGTGCACCTAGAACCTGGTTTAAACCCCAGCGGCATTTTATGCCACTGACCGTTCCCTATTGTCAAACCCGTTTGTGTTTGTGATGTCTTATTTGGCCTTTTATTCATCAAGTTGTTCTTTGTATCTGTGTGTGTTTGTGGTTGACTGTCGTCTTTGAATGCTACTTTTCCATTTAGATTTTTATATCTTCTTTTAAAATGGTAAAATTATGAAAATAACTTCATATCATATTTAATCGTAAAGCAACTGATATTGACCCATCAGATAATTGGTAGTCATAGCTAAGCTCCACACAGAAAGTAGGTATAAATGATATATACCTGTAGGATCAAAGTCTCCATCAGGAAAGTCACCATTTTGTGGACATCTAGTTGGGTCTGTGACTTGGATAAGCACAGCCTCAGTGCCAGTCGAAGTATATCCCCCTTCACTATATACTGCCTTTATTACATGTCCAAAATGAGGAGAGCCTTTTAGCGGATTAGGTTGAAATAGTGTCCGATCAGGAACCGTTTGGCTAATATTTTTCTTTTCTATAAGCGTATTCATATCAGCATCTTGTAGAACAGCATGCGCGCTGGTAATACAACAAACGCATCCACCAGGAAGATCAACAAAGGCTCCCAGAGTCCCAGTCTTCCATACGCCGTGTTCGTTGACTTTGCTGCTAATCATACGCCCCATTTGAAGTACTTGATTATAATTCTGGGCATCATGGCTATACAATTCAAAAGCCCCTTCTCTAATGTCGGTAGGAAATTCACCTAAAGAGCTCGGCAACGTATCTTCCTGAATAGGTATCAGTCCTTTTACGTTGACATAGAATACTACACACGTCACCTTTATAATGCATTTTGAACAATTCCCGTTATTTTGGCATTCCGAACAATTCTCATAGTTTCTTGATTTAACTGGACAAGCCGATATTATATTTAAGTTTTTGTGTGCTTCCATAAGTGCCTGGGATTCGTTCTGTAGAGTTATCCTCAATCTATCCATTTCATCGTCGGTGAAGTATGTTTGCTTCCTCTGCTCAGGCTTCCTCTGCTCACCCTCCATAACATGTTTGTTTTCTTTGCTAAATACACCTGTTTCTCGATATTCAACTTCAAATGTATTCAATGGAGATGGCAATTTGAATTCGTTATTTAATTCACCATCGGTACAAATAACAAATACGATGTTATTTTCATTCCCGTTCCTGTATGCAGCCCACACGTACTTGATATGTTTCGATAATGACGTCATGTGTTTACCTATCTTTTCACATATGCACCTTATTCTAGGCGATTTTCGTCCGTGCTCTTTGCATAGTTCATGCAGGGTTGTATTGTTTACACCTATATCGAGTTCTGCTTCGTGTAGGTTATCTTCTGTTTCGCTTTCATTTCCTTTAGTAATAAATACATTATGCACAATAAGCAAATATATATTCAGTAGAATAAGTTTAGCAATTAAATAACATAGTAAATCCCATTGGCCAGTTGTAAGGCTGTATGTCGCAGCGATTATGCGCAATGTAATAAACATGATCAACAGGTAATAGCATGACATTATTTTCAAACGGCATTTAAGAAAACAATAGAAACAAAATATAACAATTTACCTGATTATCATTACAGAAAGTTTGCTCTCAATGTAAAGGAAGGTTATTTTGAACTTTGAAATTTTGGGTTGTTTATTCCATATAATGATAAAGATATTATCAATTATATTTTAAGAGGCTCTACCTATATCTTTTTGTCCACCAATTGATATAAACTTTACTTAATTATAAAGAGGACTATGAAAAAGGTAAATGGCAATAATTTCACCCAATGTAATATGCGTTTTGCTGGGGAAAAACAGGATTGAAAAGATCGGATTTTTGAAATTGTATTCCAAATTGTTTTAGACAAGCCGATTGCGGAGATTTTCCGATCTCATTCGTTTACAATCGGAACTACCTCGTCTGATTAGCGAAGAGTTCCGATCGATTCGTTTGCTATCGGAACTGCGCCGAATAGTTTGTAATCGCATTGCGCATGTCCGAGAAAATCGTAAAAACTCGTAGTTCTCCGGCAGGAATAAATGGCTGGGCAGCATTCAAGATATTGTTTTGATCATAATTAATAATTTACAGAACTGGAATACGAACCATGTTTTGTCTTAGAATATTCATAAAATAGCTTTGTATACATATAAATGCAGTAATATTGAGTATTTAATATATTACATTAAAAATCGCGTAGATATAGGTAGTGTCTCTTTAATGTTTTAACAATTTAATCAATACTGAAAAGGGAGTCGCTTGGAAGCAACAACCACAAACAAAGGAAAAAAAGTAGCAGACGCAGTTTTATTGAGGATTTTCATGAAAGATAATCCAAGCACCGGCTTAAGCGGTATTCTATTTTAAAGCCACAAAGATTGGGGTTGACCAGTAAGTAATAACACTACTGATTTGTAGTCGGGGCGTCCTTTTACAGCCGCCACACAGCACTAAACAACGCCAGAGTAATGAGTGAATGTCATAAATTCTGTAAAGGGAATCCCTCGTAATCAACAAACCCACAAAAACAAAACTCAGAAAAGTAGAAACTCAGTCTGTTTATGAAAGGTAATATAAGGCGCAACACCTCTCACCCCACCTAGACTAGATTCGGCTTAAGCGATATTCTACTTTAAAGTCAAAAGATTGGGCTTTATAAATACAAAGGAAAAGTAAGTAATAAAACTACTGATGTGTAGCCGCATTGAATTTTATCAGCCGCCACACAGCACTAAATAAACGCTAGTGTGAATGTCGATAAGTACTCAAAAGGGGATCCCTTGGACGAAACAAACACAAACAAGAGAAAAAAAGTAGCAGACGCAGTTTTATTGAGGATTTTCATGAAAGATAATCCAAGCACCGGCTTAAGCGGTATTCTATTTTAAAGCCACAAAGATTGGGGTTGACCAGTAAGTAATAACACTACTGATTTGTAGTCGGGGCGACCTTTTACAGCCGCCACACATCACTAAACAACGCCAGAGTAATGAGTGAATGTCAATAAATTCTGTAAAGGGAATCCCTCGTAATCAACAAACCCACAAAAAACAAAACTCAGAAAAGTAGAAACTCAGTCTGTTTATGAAAGGTAATATAAGGCGCAACACCTCTCACCCCACCTAGACTAGATTTGGCTTAAGCGGTATTCTACTTTAAAGTCAAAAGATTGGGCTTTATAAATACAAAGGAAAAGTAAGTAATAAAACTACTGATGTGTAGCCGCATTGAATTTTATCAGCCGCCACACAGCACTAAATAAACGCTAGTGTGAATGTCGATAAGTACTCAAAAGGGGATCCCTTGGACGAAACAAACACAAACAAGAGAAAAAATTAGCCGACTCGGTTTTATTGAGTCCTATCATGATAGGACTCAATAAAACCGAGTCGGCTAATTTTGAAAGGCTATACAAGTTGCAACATATCTCAAGCCCTCTAGCACCGGGTTAAGCGGTATTCTACTTTAAAGTCACACAGATTGGTCCTGATGATCCCAAAGGAACAGTAAATAATAGTAATAATATTGATTTGCAGTCGGTGCGATTGTTTTACAACCGCCACATAGCACTAAACAAATACTAGTATGAATGTCAATACATACTTAAAGGGGGATTCCTTGGAAGCAACAAACACAAACAAGAGAAAAAAGCAACCTACTTGGGTATATTGAGTCTCTCATGAAAGATAATATACGGTGCAACATCTAACACGCCACCTAGCTTAATCGGTTTTATACTTTAAAGTCACAAAGATTGATTTGTAGTCGGGGAATGGAGCATGGAATATTCATATTTACCATTTTATTGGTAGTATTGCTATGTTTTATTCAAGCCCAATATGTGTGTCTTTAACGTAAAATATCGTTTAAGCCGGTGCCAGGAGGTGTGAGACGTGCTGCACTTGACGTTACCTCTCATGAACAGAATAAAACCGAGTCTGCTACTTTTATCTGTTGCTTGCAAGGGATCCACATTTCAGTATTCATTATATGAAAGTGCTGTTTTAACTACATTGTAGATAACATCATAATGATGTCATGCCAATGTTTTCAAACAGAATAATATAACATTTCCTGTGCAATGGGAGTAACTATGTTATTGATGTTCATAATTTATATTCATGTATAATATTATATCTAACCGGGTACAGATTATAAGAATCTTTCATGGGTATCCGGTGAATACTGGGAATTCCAGCATGAGGTATAATTGATGTTAACGGAACCGAGGCCCCCCTGCAGAGGTTCCGACTAAAACAATTATACCGAGGGTTGGAATTTCCCTATCTGAACCGGATACCAATAACTGATTCTTTTTCTTGCATATCATTTATATTCTGCGCTTTGACGTTGCCAACAACTAACGTTTGGCATGTTTATTTACACAATGACGTCATGCAACTGTCATTGTTGATATCAGCGCGTGCATTTGATCTTCCACCATGTCTAAGATCAGGCTTTCCACCACCCATGTAAAACGCGGATAACCTTATCCGGTATGCAAGAAAACATGTGCATAATAGATTGCCAAACCGTGTCCTCGGTAGCTCAGAGAAGCACTGGAGTCTCCGGAACAACTTTCAATCTGGTGGGGGTGTATGTAACAAGGTATGTGATCAAATAATCGATTTTCAACCGTGTGTTCTAAAAGCTTTGAAGTTACAACGCTGACAATGTGAGACAGAGCACCCAGAGTTCAAGTCTCAGTTGAGGTACGATTGTTTAACCATTTACATGTACCCAGTTATGATTGCGACTATACCTGTGACTTAGAAATCTAATGAAGGCAAAATGATATTAATACTTGAGCAATAAAATGTTTCACTTTCATGTCTAAACAGCGTGTTTTTTTTACTGATTAGGTAGTAGTTAAAGTAGACCACCTGTATAAATACAAATACTATGACATAACGTTATACATATTTAAATTGTAAATGTACATAAAATACAAACTTGTTCTTGGTGTAGCCTTAATCTCAGTGAATGTATACCACTGCGAAGCCGAACTCGGTTCTACACTGGCCTACAAGGAAAACGTATATCGATCTTTTTACATAATGCAATGATTTTCAGTAAATGCAAATAATTGGCAATACATCATAATTAGTTCTAAACCTGTTTATATATTATAAATTTCTATGTTTATATATCATATACTGCTATTCCGAACTGAACAATGAACATAGTCTTACCACGTAGCTTCTTCCGGTGATGTTTAAATGTTGTATGTTAATATTGTTGTACATCAGGCATAACTAGCTACTAAAGCTATACATCTACCAGAATGTTATAGGTACACATATTGTGAAATGGCTCAAATCGCAAGCGAATATAAGATAATTGAATATCTATATATATGATATAATATATGATATGTATATATCACCTGTAAACAAAAGTGTCCGACTCTACATTGTTGTTATTATCTCTTCAAGTATGTATATAATGTGACATTATGCTAAACACACCACACATGCATTACCTGTTGTTGACGCTCATCAGAAACGTTTAGACATTGCACTAGAATTGGTACGCTGGTATCTTCATCCGCAGATGTTTGGGTTATCTTCTTGGTACTCGTGTGTTCATGTGCTTCTTTAATTTGGTGTATGCTTGTATCTCCGGACGAATGCTTCCGCTTGCGTGATTGCTGCCTTGTTTGAGTTTCCAGAGTAATTGTCAGGTCGGCCTTAATTAGCTTTAATAAGTTGATAAAACAATGTGTTATGTAATAATCGAGAACATAACGTATATAATGCCTATACCATGGCTTGAAACATTTTTGTATTATATCCAGTTTATGACGCTGAGCGGTCAATAATCGGTATTGAGTTTCCTATGTTCACAAATAAACATCTTAAAATGGCGAACTCAAAACAGTTTGCGCAACTACCTGAAGATGATTGGGGACAATTAATCTCGACAATTACCACCCGCAGACGTTTAGCTATGTTTCTAGGTATTCAGCAGAACCAAATAACTTTCGAATATGTTTCGCCTTTGTCGGCATTCATTTTCTTATGTTAGCAGTATTCACCGTTAACCTCACAGGAATGTCATATTTTGTGGGGGGTTGTGGGGGAGGGGTATACTGGAATCAGCTTGTCCGTCCGTTCGTCCGTCCGTCCGTCCATAGACGAAATTCTTGTCCGGGCTATTTCTCAATAACTCCTTTTTAGAATTTCGCGAAACTTATATATTTTTACATCCTACAGGGATTGTATGACATTCTTTGAACCCTATGATGACGCCTACCTAAAGCCCATTGGGACGGTGGCGTTTGATGTTTGTCCATGATCTTTCTTGTCGTGCCCTTAATGGTTTATTCTCTTACTGCTCTGGCTTCTGCAAAGTCATTGAGTACCTTCATTGTGGCTTTCTAGGCTATTTTTTTTTTTGTATTATATTTACACGGGCATATTTGTGGTTTACTTATATTGCCTATTGATGCTGCCTTGTTGGTTAGAGATTAGATCATGGCGGGGATTTCTTTATTTACACTGACCTGTTTTAATGGGATGACAGTAGGGTAAGTGTAAGGTTTGGTGCACCCTAGAACCGGTTTAAATCCCCACTGGCCTACTTTGCCACTGACCGTTCCAAGGCGGTAGCCCTATTGTCAACCCTTTTTGTGTTTGTGATGTCGTTTGCATTTATTATTGCTTTTGCCTTCTTGTTTGTCTGTTTGCGTGTTTGTTCCTGTGTTTTGTGGTTTACTGTCCTCCTTGAATGCTACTTTCCCTGTCCGATCTTTTTATATTTCTTTTGCTAGGAAGTATCAATATCGTGTGGACATGCAAATACTATCATGACGTTCCGGTTCGATAATTTTCCACTGAGTTATGGCCCTTTGTATTTCCAATATATATATATATATAATACAAAATTATTGTCCCTGCTATTTCTCTAAAACTCCTTTTTGGAATTTATTCAAACTTGCTGGGAAGTATCTATGTGCATACTGTCATGACGTTCCGGTTCATTAATTTTGCATTGAGTTATGGCCCTTTGTATTTTTAGTGGATTTCATACTTGGTAGTGTAATAGAAAATTATTTTACGGGCTATTTCTCTAAAATCCCATGTTATAATTTGTGAAACTTGCTACGAAGCATCAATATCAAGTGAATATGCGCATATTATCGTGACGTTCTGGTTCAATAATTTTCCATTGCGTTTTGGCCCTTTGTATTTCTAATATATATATATATATATAATACAAAATTCTTGTCCGGGCTATTTCTCTAAATCTCCTTATTAGAATTTTTTGAAACTTTCTAGGAAGTATCAATATTAGGTGGAGATGTGCATACTGACATGACGTTTCGGTTCAATAATGTTCCACTGAGTTATAGCCCTTTGTATTTTTAATGCATTTCATACTCGGTAGTCAAATAGAAAATTCTTGTTCGGGCTATTTCTCTAAAACCCCAGGTTATAATTTCGTGAAACTTGCTACAAAGCATCAATATCAAGTGGAGATGCGTATATTGTTGTGACGTTCCGGTTCGGTAATTTTCCACTGAGTTATGACCCTTTATATTTCTAATATATATATATATAATACAAAATTCTTGTCCGGGCTATTTCTCTAAAACTCCTTTTTAGAATGTATTGAAACTTGCTAGGAAATATCGATATCAAGTGGAGATGTGCTTACTGCCATAACTTTCACTGAGTTATGGCCCTTTGTATTTCTAATTAATGCATTTCATACTTGGTAGTCAAATAGAAAATTCTGTTTTGGGCTATTTCGCTATGTTAAAATTTCGCGAAACTTGCTACAATCAATATCAAGTGGTGATGCGCATATTGTCGTGACTTTCCGGTTCGATACGTTTCCACTCAGTTATGGCCCTTTGTATTTTTAATGCATTTCAGACTTGGTAGTCAAATAGAAAATTCTTGTACGGACTTTTTTTCTGTCATGAAAATATGTCTATATATCTTATAGGAACAAAGTCTTGTATGTTTACCTCCCCTACCCTCCCACCCCAAAAAGTTGTCCGCCTCCAGCCACAGTTTTAGTTTAATTTCTCCATCATGGGATATACAGTAACCTATAATATCCAGATAAATAATCATGATAATAATATAATAAACATAAAATACTAAATCATGGTTCTGATTTAATTAAATTAATATAATTTGGTTTTAATAATAACAACTTGAATTATAGGCTTTTTTATATTAATTTATACATGGTAATCTATATGTTATAGATGTATTGCCTATTAATGATGCCTTATTTGTTAGAGAATATAACACGGCTGGGATACCTTTATTTACACTAAGGGTGAGGTTTGGTACACCCTAGAACCTGGTTTCAACCCCCAGCGGCCTTATTTTGCCAATGCCGTTTCGAGGATGTACCCTTTTATATTTGTGATGCTTTTATTCATCTTTGTACTTATTTTTTGTTTCTGTTCGTGTTTTTGGTTGACTGTGTTCCGTCAATGCTACATTTTTTGTTCGACTTGTTTATCTACTTTAATGGTTATACTTTGTACAGTATATTTCTAAAATATCTAGTGGAGTCGAAGACGATGTATAACTACGTCTAACGGCAGTTTTAGAAGAAATGAAAGAAAATTAAAAAAAAAGTATATTAATAAACAAGAAATCGGTATAACCTATGTATTTAAGTCTTGTAAAATTAGAACAGGAAAAGTAGCATTCAAGGACGACAGTCAACCACAAACATACACAGAAACAAAGAACAACTTTAAAGATGAATAAAAGGCCAAATAAGACATCACAAACACATAAGGGTTGACAATAGGGCTACCGCCTTGGAACAGGCAGTGGCGAAAAAGGCCGCTGGGGGTTTAAACCAGATTCTAGGTGCACCAAACCTCACACTTACCCTACTGTCATCCCAATAAAACGGGACCGTGTAAATAAAGAAATCCCCGCCATGGACTATTCTCTAACCAACAAGGCAGCATTAGTAGGCAATATAAGTAAAACACAAAGATGATATATAAATACAAAAAAACAGTAGCCTAGAAAGCCACACAGAAATTACTCAGTAACTTGGCAGAAGCCAGAGCACAAGAGAACAAACCATTGAGGGCACGACGACAAGGCAAGATTGCAGACAAACATCAAACGTCACCGTCCTTTTCAGTGTTAGGTAGCCGTCATCAAGCAGTGTGTTGCAAAATGATAGGGTCATAACCTCTTTTGATAAACCTTTTTACAAGTTTAACAAAGATAGTATGAAAGTGATCAAGACCAAGAATCTTACGAAGTTTGTAAAACACGTCACCATAGAAGTCAGGTTGTGATTCATAACATCAATCGTCATCTATCTTCTACAAGAAGTGGACAAACAATGCAGAAGAGCTATACCATGTAGTCCTATTAGGGTTTGTCCTTAGTTGTTGGGCGTTTCTTTAATTAATTTTCACTCATTCACCCACTAATCACTCACTCAACTGTCAATCAATAAATACACTAACCAGTTTGTCAAGACATACCTGACAAACATAGAATATAGTAAAGATACTTTGAAAATTGGTGGTACAGTTAGATATTATTATTAAAAGATCCAGCGCAGCGAGTACAAGCCAACTATTTACCTAAATAAGTGAAATAAGGGAAATAAATCCCTGCAATGCATGTTGTACTGTAATATACATTTGTCTCCCTTGATTTTTAATGTGTTTGAAACGTTTAAAATAACATGTTCAGTTTATACCAGATAAATTTAAGATATTTTAATCTTCCCCCTTTCCGATAATAGCTGTCAAAACAAATCTAAACACTGTGTATTCTTTGATTAGATCAGATGATGCATCTTTTGTTTAAATTGACTCAGATTTAGACCTCTATATATTTACCTACACAACGTAGGTCATATTTTGAAAATACCTATGTAAATTAACTTATCATTATGACACACATATATTTCTTTAAACACATGCAGATTAACAACGTGCTAAAACATATATTGCTGATGTTTAATTAGATCTCGAACTTTGGTGAAAACTGCGTTTAGCTTTGAGACAATTGAATTCATTTGCTTTAATCATATTTTATTTTTTAATTTAAAACTAACTCGGGAATGCTTTTGTGTGACCTTCCACCATAACCATAACATTTATAAGGTTGATGAAATTTCAAGATCATGCACGAAAAAGCTAATTGCAACAGACAGTGGTTTTATGTAAAATACATAGTAAATGTACACCGTAAATACATCTTAAAAACTTACAGTTTTAATCTCGTCCACAGCCTTTTTACATTCTCTGCGATCTTTTAAACACGTCTCGCCGCCATTACCCCAATTATCGAATTCCAAGAAAGAAATTAAAGTCTTCAGATTGTCTTCCATTGTTCTTCTTGTAACGTTGTTTTCTCTTGAAATTAGTTCGCTTAATTTTATAAGCTGGAATTTAAAATTATCATTCGAGAGTCATCTAGCAAAGTATGAATATTACAATAGTTACAACATTGCACGGGTATATAGTGTACCAGTAGGAGTAAGATTGTCGCTTAGAAGGTGGATCTATGGATTTTCCATAGAGGTTGGAAATACAACAAACTATTGCTGAAAGTGCACTAATTCCTTAAATTATTTACTACGAAGAGGTCATACCCTTAAGCTAATAGAATAATAATAGTCAAGCAACATTTAAACGTTTCCCAGTTGAATACTAATATTGTGTATTCCAGACTAGGTGTAAATATGTAGTTATTTAAGCTCCTTTTATGAAATCTATAAAACACTGCTCGGGGAACATCCCCGGCTAAGTGGAAATAATTAACAATATCAAAGTTGAAACCATTGCTCCTGTCGTAGATTTTGCTTATAATGATTTCTCCATTTCCAATATTGAGATGAAACTCGAGAAAAGAAGGACAAAATCAAAAAATAGAATTGTTGAATTGAAGTTCTTTAGGATAGATCGTATTAACCATAGTAGAAAATAAATGGTTGTCAATGTATATGTCATCCAGATACCGAGAGGTGTTTGTTAAAGCTGTTTGAGTAAATATACATGCTTAATTAGTTTGTTTACACTTTTAACTGTAGTGTCGAAGCTCAAACACTTTTGAACTGTCATAACAGGATTGATTACAGGAGCACCGCATTGGAACGGTCAGTGACAAAAGGGCAGGCCGTTGAGGTTTAAACCAGGTTCTAGGGTGCATCCAAAAAGATCGAACCGGAAAATTGATATAGCATTCACCGAACACAGTAAACAAAGACACGAATCACAACAAACAACAACAATTACAAGAAAATATACAAGCCAGGTATGCGACACCACAAACGTAAAGAAATTCGATGGAAATCATGCATCATGTGTGGGTTTCGTGAGACTTGTTATATCAAGAAGAAAAACATCGAAACACTTGCCTGTTTCTAGTAAAAACGAAAAGGCCCTTATCGGCCATTTTATATTACAGCTCTCCGTAAAAGTAGATAAAAAAGTCGAACAGGAAATGTAGTGTTGAAGGAACACAGTAAACGAAAAGCATGCATAGAAACAAACAACAATTACAAAGATGAATAAAATAAAAACAGTCACTGGCAAAAAAGGGGCGTTGGAGGTTTAAACCAGGTTCTAGAGTGCACTAAACCTAACTCCTACCCTATTGTCAACCCAATAAATTTCGACAGTTTCCAAAGGTCCACTTTCATACTCTTTGTAAGACAAACATTAGACGCTACGACAAACGTATTGCTCTTATTGAAAAATCTTTTGCCTGAGAAAAAACAATTAAAAGTCTATAACATTATAAAAGCATATTTTACTAACGGTAATTAGGACAATTACATTATTAGGATTGTGCAACTCTTTTCGCAGATTGTTTTCTGCATGGCTATGAAATATATTCAATGTTGAGTATTTCACCATATATATATTTATTAAGTTAAAACAGCAGATACATTTCGAGCATTGGATGGCAACTTGGTCAATTACATGTGCTTTGCACGGTAAGGGTGGAGAACACGAAAAGCCAGTGCTCTTATCGATACAATGCGATGCCCATGCACTTATTCATTTAGGCATCTAGGATGTTTTTTGAAAGTTTTGTACTGTGTATAACAATTTTAAAAAATAATGAAAATATCAAAATTTTATATAAATATATTTTGTTCTTTATGTCATGTACTTTTTGTACTTACACATAACCTCCGTGCTGTATACTCTAAACATGTTCGTTATAACTGACATAATTTCAAGTAGGGTTATATTGCCAATTATTTGCGAACAACCAAGGACAGACAACCTTCGGACGAACTACGTGTATATAATACTATTTAAAAAAATTTAATTTGGAATGGCAAGATAACGTACCTCATCTAGGAGTTGATGGTCTATTGGTTCAAACAATGTGCACGCATTGAGAAGGCTAAATATAGCCTTTGCATCTATGCCCGTGGGTCCGATGGTACTCTTATTTCCATATGGCAAGAACACCTTTGCAAAGGCCCAGCTTTTAGACTCGTCGATAAAGTCTTCTAATGTACTGTTGCTCCAGCATATTTGATAGGACAATCGAGTGACATGCAGAATCGAAACTTCATGAAACATTTTTTCGTATACTAAACAATTTGTTTCGATTTTCAATTCACCGCCTCTCCGTTTAATCTTGTATCGGCAATACTTGTTGTGCTTGTTTTTGATATGTAACAAATCACACTTCTGCAGTAATTGATGCTGAAAATCTTTGAACGTAGTTTCCACGTAGCCGTGAAGTGAAGTTTTCGTCTCACTTAACGCAAGTGAACATTTGAGCCAATCCTTATACATCGGCTCCTGCATCTTGGACGCCATTCCTGGTTGTGAAACGTGCCTGTATTAATCTAAAGAGAAAAACAATATTAATATTTCAAGTTTGATAATATTTTGCTAAAACATTGGCCATCATGTAAAATGATACAAAACACACACATACACGCAGGCAGGCAGGCAGGCACGCAGGCAGGCACGCACGCACACCAAGCACGCACAACTTTATCTGAATTCCTGGATCCGCCCATACATGCAGATTTGTTCTATTTCCTACACGCAATAGATAATCATACTTTATCTACAATCGCATGTACGCTAACTATCCTGTTGACCCTTACATATTTCCGCGATATGACACTGGATATCGGTGTTATGTCCCCTGTTAAAATATCACAAGCCGATTACGAAAGTAGAAAAAAATTGACTTACGAAAGTATCTCAACATATTGAAATTGCTTTCCCAGAAAAAATCACCAATAACATTTTATTTGACACGCTACGTATTTAACTTAAATTTATAACATGGTATAGTTACCTGTTGTTTTGTTGTCTTTCTTCTTTAATTAACGATATTTAAACCCGAATTATGTTTATTGAACATGCTTAGCATTACGTAAGTACTTGACTATTAATCTCTAAATTTAATCAATCTCTATGGGACAGTCACCCACCGAACAGAGAAATAACCGTTTATAGCAAAATGACTGAGTATCAGTCGGGAAATCAGCCCTCAAATCTCAGCAATGTCGGAAAGTATAGGGTCATAACATTTTAATAAAATGTTTAAACTATACCTATATCCGCTGTGTTACAATTCATATGTCCGCCATTATACTCCGTATAATCAATAGTGCACTGACAACACGTGATTGTTTACTGTTTATAGATACGGGTACCCAGAACCGTTGTTAAACGTGTTACACTTCCCTGTAAGCTAAATACGAGAGTACATTAACTTTACTGTGTTATTAGATAATGCAGCACATACGTACACATGCATTTAATATATTTTTAAACAGGTATTAATTTCTTTTTTTATAAAGTTTTTGTTCTACAATTGAAAGTTTAAATATAACCCATTGTTTTCTTATGTGCGACTTAAAGGGAATGAAGGAAATCTGGTTATTCGTGTCAATCCAAATACACATGAAAACCCCTATAATGTGCTTCAGTTTCATATGAACTGTGCATATGGAATACATTAATCTGCATGTTACTTTCAGTTTAATTATTTTTTTATGAAAATGCTCGTTCTGAAAACCTGATTGTTAGTATTTCTTGCTAAATCCTAATAGAAGTTTAAATGGGTTTTATATTTCTAACAGTTGTACGCAATTCAATTACAGTGAACTTCGATCACAAAAAGTAAAAGCATCATATGAAATATTATTAATTAGCTTAACTATATTAGCCTTGTTTTACTAGAAACTCTACACGCAATACGACGCAAACTCGGCCAATAAAAACCGGAAGTCGGCCAATATGAAAAAACAAGGCCAATATGAAGAAACTCGCCAATACTAGATTCAAGTGACGTCATTCACGTTAAGTAACGTCATTCGCGCTCGCTTTTTGACATATAAATGAGGAAAAACAGGAAAAGTAGCATTCAAGGACGACAGTCTATCACAAACACACACAGAAACAAAGAACAACTTTAAAGATGGATAAAAGGTCAAATAAGACATCACAAACACAAAAGGGTTGACAATAGAGCTACCGCCTTGGAACGGTCAGTGACAAAAAAGGTTGAAACCAGATTCTAGGGTGCTCCAAACCTCACACTCACCCTTCCTTCATCCCAATAAAACGGGACAGTGTAAATAAAGAAATTCCCGCCATGAACTATTCTCTAACCAACAAGGCAGCATTAAAAGGCAATATAAGTAAAACACAAAGATGCTCGTGTATATCTAAATACAAAACAACAATAGCATAGAAAGCCACAAAGAAGGTACTCATTGACTTGGCAGAAGCCAGAGCAACAAGAGAACAAACCATCGAGGGCACGACAAGAATGCAGACAGACATCAAACGTCACCGTCCTTTTGGGCTTTAGGTAGACGTCATCATAGAGTCCACAGCATGTCCGGTCACCGCACAATTAAAGAGGAAAGCAAAGTGCGAACTGTAAATGGGTCCACCACCAAACATGCAGTGCGTTACCCATTTACAGATCGTCACCATGCTTTCCTCTTTGATTGTGCGATGACCTGACAGATTGTGAAGCCTATGATGACGTTCACCTAAATCCTCATAGGAAGGTAGCAATTTGATATTTGTCTTAAATCTATCTAGTCGTACCCTTAACGCGGTTTGTTCTCTTGTTTCTCTGTCTTCTACTAAGTCACTGAGTCTTGCTTTGTGCCTTTCTAGGCTTTTTTTTTATATTATTTACGATGATCATTGAAGTTTTTATTTATATTGCCTATTAATGCTGCCTTGTTCGTCAGGGAATATCGCATCTGTATTTATGTTAGCCATTTCAGAAATATTTTTTCTAATTAATTATTGGTACTCTGGCTGTAAAATAAGGCAATTGTTTAATTTGAAGTAGCCTCTTGGCTGTCTTTATATTTGTAAACCTGGGTATAAATCTGATCATTCATGAGTTAAAATAAAAATTAGTATAACAGTCAAAAATAAGAACAAAATTCGAACAGGAAATGCAGCTTTCACAGAACACAGTAAACCCCAAAACACGCAAAAGGACAAACATGAATGGCATGTTAACAAAGAATAAAGGCATATGACGTCACAAACACAAAAAGGGTTGACAATAGAGCTACCGCCTTGGAACAGTCAGTGGCAAAAAAGGCCCGCTGGGGGGTTTCAACTAGGTTCGTAGGGTGCACAAAACCTCAAACTTACCCTACTTCATCCCAATAAAACGGGACCGTGTTAAATAAAGAAATCCCCGCCATGAACTATTCTCTAACCAACAAGGCAGCATTAATTGGCAATATAAGTAAACACAAATTATTTTTTAGATGCTCGTGTATATATAAATACAAAAAAACAATAGTCTAGGAAGCCACAAAGAAGGTACTCAATGACTTTGCAGAAGCCAGAGCAACAAGAGAATACACCATTGAGGGCACGAAAGACAAGATTGCAGACAAACATCAAAGCGTCACCGTCCTTTTGGGCGTTATGTAGACGTTATCATAGGGTCCACAGCCTTGTCCGGTCATCGCACAATTAAAGAGGAAAGCATAGTCGCGAACTGTAAATGGTTCCACCACCAAGCATGCAGTGCGTTGCAAAAATATGAGTCATAACCCCTTTTGATATCCTATAAAGAAATTTAACAAAGATAGTATGAATGTGATCATGACCAAGGAGCTTACGAAGTTTTTAAATCACGTCACCATAGAAAAGAGTATGAGAGTGAACCTTTGGAAGACGGCCGAACACGATAAATACGAAATATTGCAAGTCTCGGACTGTTCATGAACGGTAGTGAAATATGTTAACTACCGTTCACGCCCCCTAGCCCCAAGGTTGAGGCAGAACTTAATATTCATAAAGTCAATAGTACATAATTTTAACCATCCTGAAAATGGCATGGCATATGACGGTGGACATGCTAATTTTACTGTCATAATTCCATGTCCAGCGGCGTAGTGGGTCCCATTATCTAGACACAATTCTAAGCCCCGGAAGAGCGAAATAAACAAAATGGAATTTAGTGTTGGGAGGCAGCGGTTTAGTGAGTTTGTGATAGTCCTTGTCGCTGAAGAGTTCTTAAATTACTTTTTATCTTTGGAAAGGAAGATCAGGGTTACGATAATAAAATTTAGCAAAGGTTTTACGAAGTAATGGTAATGGTAATGGTAGCTTTTTAGTTATACAAAGATTACGAATATTAATGTCCTCAACTCGAGTAACAGCTCTGGAAAAAACGAATAAGTTGAGACACATAGACCCCATCAGAAGTTGTTCGGGGAACATCCCCATCTAAATGGGGATAATTAACAATATCAAAATTAAATTATCTGTCTTGTCATAGCGTTTGCTAATTATTTCACCCATTTTCTATAAAGATATGCAAATCGAGAAAAAGAAGCGTTAGTAATCAGAAATATTAGCTTTGTTAAGTAGAAGTTCCTTAGAGTATATATTATTAACCATAGTAGAAAAGAAAAGGGTTTTCAATGTTCAATATGTCATCCATGTCATTAAAGGGCTTCAATAACAGTCTGCCTGGGTATCTGGTGAAAGATTCAACATGAAGTCTCTTCATAGCAATATAAAAACAAATCTGCGACAAGGGATGCATAGTTCGTACCAACAATTTGTCTATAAACGGTAGTTCCATACCTGACGAAAATATTATCTAATAGGAAGATGAGGGTTTCACAAACGTCTTTGCAAGTCCACATTAGTGTAATTGTCTAAACTGCCGTTAGTAAAACCCGCTGTAAGATTAGGTACAGGCCAAACAGGTAGTTTTTCTCTAGCGAATAAGAGCAATAAGCTTGTCTTTGATAAGGTGATGTGGTAACGTTGTATATAGTGTAGATGAGTAGATGAAACTTGACGTTTATTTCAAATTTTATCAAGAACATCTCCTGAATTTTTAATAGACCAAAATTAATTAATTCCAGATTTTATAAGTGTTATCACAATATTGTTTAACATGATCTTTAACGGCAGTAAGACAAGAAGTTAAAAGTTAAAAGTTTGGAGATGTTTGTGGTGGTGCAGGAACTAGCATTCGAAATAAAGCAGGCCTTATATGGATTTTTATTTAATTTAGCTCTTCCTTGAAAATTGACAATATATTTAAACAAAAAAGTTTTCAAACTAGTATCTAAACCATCATAACTTTTATCTTTAATATTGGCCATAATATCTTTTTTTGGACAATTCTCGCCGGGCGCAGGCGGTCGTCGAAGTTGTTCACTAGTAATCACCTTTTCTGTAATGGCGGCAATTACCGAAAAAGTCCAAAAAATCCACCAAGTAAACTTTCACGAAGGTCGTGAAAGCAAAACAGACGAGCAAAGCTCGACAAAAGAGCCACTGAGAAATTAAATAAACAACACATTTATGTTACCCCTCAACTTCGCGCAGAAGCCTCAAATTATTCATCTTTACGACATTGTGCCATTTTGATAGTCACTACGTTGTTCATGTCCGGAGTTTACCTCGTCCATCATGCTTCAGATTGTTTCAGTACGCCCTATGGTACGTGGTCCAAAACCTTTTACTTTCATCAATAAGCATATTTTTAAGTTACTTAAATGTTAATTTCTGACTTTTAACTTGTGAGAAGCAGCATGTGACGTCGATACTTGTAACTGTTGCATCAACAACGGACGTTATACATAACGTCATGCGACATTGTAAACATGACGTCATGTGCGTGAAAATGGGTTAATTGCTTTGAACTATTTGCAAGCAAAAGTTATGAAAATGCATGATACGGTCTGGCAATGGAGGAGAGATCGGGGTATTTTCAGATGATTCTATGATTTTGTACTTATCTTTACCTTAAAATACACGTCGCATCTAATGTATTCTAAAAATAAATCCGGAGGGCAATTTCCCGTATTGAGCTTCGCGCGAAGCGAAGCCCCGAACATTTTAAATTAAGAAATCATATTTTGGTGCGAAGCCCACAGCCATGAGTCGCCCCTTTTATTTCTTCAATTCCATGGTTGAACTTAGTTGACATTTTCAAATATAATAGACCGTACATAACAAAACAACGAGAAGCGAACACCTATAAAGACCCATACATCATAGGTTAAATTTGTTTTACAGGTAACAATTGTTTTTATAAAGTGTAGCACGAGCGATGAAAAGTCATAATATCAAATTTCTTCTGTTGGCAACTATACTGTCTAGCAGACGACCAGAAATGTTTTCAACCAGGCCTTTTATAATAGCATGCCTTATCTGTGAGTGATTGTAAAACAATTGCATTCTTTCATTTTAATTTATCTAGAGATTTTTTAAAACGAATATGTGTCTGTGATTCATTCCATACTGACAATAATTGCTGGACAATTATTCAGTGGTAAAATGTGTCCAGCATTAGATGGTTTGGGCGGCCAATAGGTAATCTCGGTTTGGGCGGCCCATAGGTAATCTCGGTTTGAGCGGCGCATAGATAATATCGTTTTATGCGTCCAATAGGTAATCTCGGTTTAGGCGGTCAATAGGTAATCTCAGTTTGGGCGGCCATAGGTAATCGCGGTTTGAGCGGCCCATAGGTAATCTCGGTTTGGACGGCCCATAGGTAATCTCGGTTTAGGCGGCCAATAGGTAATCTCGGTTTGGGCAGCCCATAGGTAATCTCGGTTTGAGCGGCCCATAGGTAATCTCGGTTTAAGCTGCCAACAGGTAATCTCGGTTCGGGCGGCCCATAGGTAATCTTGGTTTGGGCGGCCCATAGGTAATCTCGGTTTGGGCGGCCCATATGTAATCTCGGTTTAGGCGGCCAATAGGTAATCTCGATTTGGGCGGCCCATAGGTAATCTCGGTTTGGGAGGCCCATAGGTAATCTCGGTTTGGGCGACCAATAGGTAATCTCGGTTTAGGCGGCCAATAGGTAATCTCGGTTTGGGCGGCCCTTAGGTAATCTCGGTTTGAGCGACCCATAGGTAATCTCGTTTCACAAAATATCGACTTTGGAACATAACACTAGATTGGGTCTCGCTGATGAACTCTAATATATTTACGCTTTATATTTGTTTACTTTATTAGTTATTAGGATTCCTGACAGGGGAAATGGGCTCACATTCCCTGCCTGGAAATTATATTCACCCGAGCCGTTATAAAGGCGAGGGGGAATATACTTTCCAGGCAGGGAATGTGAGTCCATGTTCCCTGTCAAGAATCCTAATAACGAATTTGTCATACTTCAAAGTTGTTACCAATTATTTAAGGGGAAAAAACAGCCAAAAACACGTTTTCATTTTTATGCGCCAATTTCCCCGTAACTTACCTCTAACTAGACGTTGTCTTTTTCGTGACGTCATCGCTCTAACGTCGTCATATTTGGCGGATTTTATACACTGTCTTCATAAGCAGATGCACTTATTTGAATTACACACAAATAAATGCAATGACACGTATATGATTGCACATTATAAAAACGTGTTTGAATGCTGCACATTTATATTACTTTCCAACACACTCTTAACATGTGTTCTTTTACCAGAGCGCATCTGGCTGCTAACAATCTAATCTCGCGGTGTATGGTTTTCGCCAAGAGCCCTTCTGTTGTGCCGCTTAGTTTGAGAAGTCTTTCTGTTGTGACTCCGAGTATCATAAGCTCTGTTGAGACTTCTAATTTGACAATCCTTCTTTTTAGACGCTGAGTTTAAGAATGATAACAATCTCTCGCGGCGTGTGGTTTTCGACAAGAGCCCTTCTGTAATGACGGCGAGTTTGAGAAGCCCTTCTGTCGTGACGCCGAGTTTGAGAAGCCCTTCTGTGTGACGTCGAGTTTGAGAACGATACTAACAATCTAATTTTCTTCACAAGATTTGCACTCAAGACTGAATCTCTGAAAAAGTTCCAAAATATTTAAATGGTTGAGTATAATTCATCGATGTACCTAATGATAACATAATATGTGAACAACCATTGAAAATTCAAAAGGAGAATTCAAAAGGACGGTTCCTATGGTTATGGTATAACTCGGATGGCCTATCCATATGTTTAATTCATTATTGTGCACCAGTTTAACTTTTATAGCGAGCGAGCGCAAGCGAGCTCCTATGGTATCATGCAGGCGAAAAGTAAATATACCCATCCATCCTTTTGAAACGTCTTGTGTCATTTACGGCAGTTTATGGGCGACTTCAACCGTAAAGTAGCATATTTCGTTACGAAATTAACAAGATAAGCTTTCGTAGAAAACATTAAGAACGGTGGTTTCCAAGCAGAATGAGGTGAAAAAAACATTAAAAACCTTTCTCGAACCCATCCAAAAATGACAATGAAATTGCATTTTTACCTATGTCGCCAAAACGGCCATTAACCGGAAGCATAGCCCAAAGTGTTACCTTGCGCGTTGTTCATTTTATTGGCGAAAATTCGTCAACACATTTCACACTTTAATAAAAGTAGATTTCGTGTCGCAGAAATGTATATGCCTTGCTATACGATTGGGATAAACAAATGATTTGGTTAAAAACTATCTTTCATTTGTTTATTTCCCCGTAAAACCATAAATGCAATCGGAATTCTTCGCAGATTTCCGTATTCGGTCGTCTACTATTGTAAGCAATTGACGGAAATCGACGAGGATATTCCGTTTTCATTCGTGTCAAACCCGAACAATCTGGCAATTTCCGGAAATGTTACGGAAATTATAATACAATGACAAGACGTCATTGATTTACGTCATCATCGTATGTCGTCACATTATGACGTATGGTCTGTAAGAAAACAATTTGTGAGCAAGATGCTTATTACCGATCCATCTTTCTTTGTTTCTTTTTTCTTTCTTTCTCTCTTCCAATACTATTGACGTATTATACACATACTTATGATTATCACGGTTTCGTTTCTGTGGATGAGTTTACCTACAGGCTTTTTTATGATAACCACAGAAGTTCAGTGAGATTGGGTATGTCTTTCCCTGCACAGGGGACCAACGGCTTTACATCAGTAGGGAAGAATGACATACTTTCACAGTAACTTTAACTATCTTACACGAATAGTTCTAGATCTAAGGGAGTGCGTTATCAATTCTCGAGACGTGAACCTCCGGAAGTCGAACCACAGACTTCTATGTCCAGAGACAAGTAAGCTAACCACTCTGTCATCGCATCTTTTTTTACCGCACAGTTACATTATGGTCCATTATGAAAAAATATAACTACTATTATTATACCTCACTCAAAATTCTCTATGGAATTTCCCCATTCCCGATCAGTCAACAATTGGTAATGTTTCATGGTAATGTTTCATGGCATGAAACATTATCTCGTGCTTCTAAAAAAAGAACGGTGGTTTCCTCAAGTGCTAAAAATAGAACGGTGGTTTCCCAGTTACTTACATTTTATAAGGTTCACATGTAACAATAAGAAATTAAAAAATATATATATATATTTGTCAAAAATTTGTTTCAAGTTCTTTATTGTTGTTAATAAAAAATAATTGCTGATTAAATGAATTTTGATGTTTGGTATAATAAAATAAATATCACATCCCATGGAGGGTGATAGAACATATTGTCAACCCTCGATGTGGTAATGTCCACCTCGGCTAAAGCCTCGGTGGACATTACCAATCTCGGGTTGACAATATGTTCTATCACCCTCCATGGGATGTGATATTTATATAGTATTTAGAACAACACCAGGTCTAGAGTGACTAAACGATGGTTAGGCCCAAGATGAGGGTACCGACCCCCTTTTCGTACGCCGGATTCCGACCCATATTAGCCAGTATTCCGTACGCCGGGTGGTGGTACGCCGTACGAGGACATCGCAGTTTTTCATACGCGTACGCCGTATTTTTCTCAAAAAATATTTTTTTCCATCCAAAAAATTAAAAAAATGCTAATGTATGTCTCTTTGCTGGAAATGCCATTTCAGAGCACCTAGGTTTCAAAAAATTTCCAGGGGGGGGCATGCCCCCCGAAACCCCCCTAGAGAGCTCGAGCCCTGCGGGCCCTCGGGGTGGGGGATGGGGGGGGGGTTGGTACCCTCCAAGATGTTACTCACACTGACAGGGGTAGGAACAGCCACCTTCCCGAGATCCCAATAATTTGACTGGCGTGTTTGGGTAGGGGAAGTTCAAAAGGTATTTTACCCCATGTTGCATATTTTGGGGCGCTTCGACCTTTTAACCAAAAATGGTTTTAATGAGTTGGGCAAACCGAAATTAAGACATACTGAAACTATTGAGGCTAACTGAAGTTATATTTGAGATTTCTTATTTTTTTGCTGTCCCAGCAACACGGCAGATGAGGCTAATGCAGGATGTAGACAGATAGATAGGAATTTACATACAAAAAGCCTCATCTGAACTGATGGCTGTAAAATATTGATCTTTTTAACCGAATTTCCAAACTAAGGTGTTTTTATTTACCACTAAAATTGCCAGTTCCAATTATATATAATGTATTTACATTTTGTTAATATTACTCACTCACATAGCTGAAAAACCTTTAGCTTAAACAAACGCCCGAAATAATAGCAAATTTGTCGGGTTTAGACTACACCATAATGTACAGAATTTGTATTTTTTTTTTTTGGCTGGATTGCGTAGCAATTCCAGGCTTACAGTTTGGCGATTTCCATGTGTCCGTCCGTCTATCCGTCCGTCCGTCTACGAGTTTTGAAGTTTTCGTTAAAGTTTTTGTTTTTTCCTCATTTCTCAAAAATTAATTGTCGAAAAGCTTTGAACTTGACACTTGTTCAACATCATTACAAATGTTATATGAAAATAACCCTAATTATGTCATGTATTTTACCTGGACTATCTCCCTTTTCACACAGATTTTTCACTTAAAATTTTAAATTCGCAATCCGGCTTTCGCGCCATTATTGGTGCTTCACCTTCTTTTTTTTTTGTTACTTTTAACAAAGTTTGAGGTTTCCACTGGACCCCATATAAATGAAACGTTCCTATGCCAGTGTGCCTGTAACCGGTCATCCGGTTTGGTCTGATGCTACGGAGTAGTTCAAATTTGAAGGTGATGAAAACACGGTTTGGAAACTTAACCTGTCTTTTGCTTCAATCGATCTATGCTTTTCTCTGTCCTATCATTTCACTATTTTTGTTTTTCTACCAACTACAGAAACATAAGGGTCAAATAGGACACACAGTTTCTTAAAATGTAGATGTAGAAACTAATAAGTATCCTGAGCACAGCTAGTTCTAAACGTCAAGAACAGTGAAACAAACCAACGTCTTTTCTACATAGCATTTGATGAATTTGGTGCATTTTCAGAATATACTCATGAAAAACGTCGGACCCGGTGTCCTCCACCCCCAGACATACTCAACTAAATATTGAACTAATATTCTGAAAATGGACCACCATTTATTAAGTAGGAAACACCAAATTCCTATGTTTTAAAATCATTGTACTTTTCTCAAACATACATCATCATAATGATTAGACAATACGTATGAATCATTTTAACACACGTTGAAGACAAGACGTATATTAGACGTATATTTAAATAAAAAAAAGCTTAAATCATATATATACATTTTTCGTAATGACATAACGTTGAAACCGTAATTACGTGTTGTTCGGCAAAAAAGTATTCGCGTGCATCACGGCTTATGTATATATAGCTTACATACACTGATGTAGTAGAAACTTTTATGACGGTTGGTGATTCAGCCAATGTTGATCCAGACTGGATCATGACTAGATAGCCGTTCGAAGTTCGTTCCATGCCATATCTGTCCTGTCTGGGAACGAATTGAAATTTGACTGAAGCATTGTGGTGTACTGGTTAGAGCATCTGCCTTGCATTCGGGAGGTCGTGGGTTCGAGACCCTGACCGCGTCATACCAGATATTTTAAAACTGGAACCCTTGCCTGACGAGCAAATAATGGGTAGTGCTACGACTGATTGACCAGTGTCAGAATAATGTGACTGGGGGTATCATGTCTACTACGGTGTGGTATTTCAGTGTGGCAGCACTATAAAGAAACCATTGAGTTCGCTGCTTCAAGTAGACATATCATCACATCACACACAAACACACAGATAAAAGTCCAGAATCCATTGTGCCCATAATAGTCGGGTACGACGCCTGTCGTAGGTGGACGGATTATAATCCTTAGAAATACACACACACACACACACGAATTGAAATTTGTTGGGGTGGGATGTCACGATTCATAAGACACGTACAGGTAGACTTGCACTAGACGTGAGAATCATGGTTCTAATGGTGGTATGTACCTACCATGGTATAGGTACACACCATAAGAGCTACGATTCTTGCAGCTAGACTTGCACATACCGGTGAATACATACGCAGCGGCACAATCAAACATGAACTGTGCTCGCCCTATAGGTTTAACCTATTTCATATTAGAGATAAAGTGTACTTTTCGAAATATAAATTGATAAATGCTAAAATATATCAGTTAAGGCCTCTTCCCTTCTTAATACGAACGTTATCTTATACTAAATGCATGGATTAATCATGCAACTTGACTATATTGAAGCACACACTATCAATATGTCAAGCTGATTTTGTATTTGCTATATCTTTAAGTTGGCTTAAGTGGTTGTTTGATAATCTATTCACTGAGACAAGAACCGAGGACTACTTCTATCAGATTAACGATGCACTTGTCAAAAGGAATATTACAATCGAATGAAGCAAAGGACTTCAAATAGGTATTGCTATGATAAGTGTGTCATACCACCATAATTTGACATTGTTTGCCCGGATTTTTTCATATTGCATTTGATTAAACATTCAATGCGTCGTGAAATACTTTTACTGTGTGACTTTGCTACCGTGCAAAACATAAATCCATTTAAAACATAACAAAATATGTAATTTCAAAACAAAAACAATTTCCAAGCCTCTGTAATAGCGAGCTCAGCTCGCGTCGCGAAGCGACGCGCGCGCAAGCGAGCTCTACGGTAACGCGAGTAGCAAATACTACAGGGAAAAAAAACGTGGTAAAAATGTCAAAACACAGTTAACACCCTTAGTCAAACAAACTTATCTCCCTTGTTAAGGGGAGGTCATGTCTGTATTCGTTCTAAACGCAGTTAACTCCCATGTGTTTGGTATCCGGCCCACCTCTATTCGCGTTGGAGCTAGACATCCAGTTGGCAGGTTACCAGACTTCATTGTTAATGTGACGTCATTGGTATTGCGGCCGATTATTTCCAGCTGGATAAAGAAAGTCAAGGTAACAGTAGATCTACCTAAACTTTAAAAGCTACTGCAGTATCGACAATCTAAAATACCATGATTAAATGAAGACGCATCTCACTTTTGTGATATACAGTATATATCTAGTTATTCTGTACCGTAAAGTCGGTGGGTGGGGAAAATTTAACCACTGCTGTGCCAAGTTTCCAAGAGACAAGAGTTCGGAAATACACGTGTACTCCTGTGAAAATGAGCGTATGGACTCGGTTTGGTAATATTTCAGTACATTGAGAATAGAACAAAATACACTGTTTTCGAGCCGTTGTCATTTATTCCAACACTAAGGTACACATATCTGGAACTTTTTTCCTTCAACTATCTAAAGTGTTCCTACCTGTCCATAGGTCTTCTTGTCAGGCACTTATATATATATATCCACTTGTATATGTCCGTATAAACTCAATATGTCGTCCGCTCCAATGAAGCACAACACGCACAATGGCCACTTGACTTGGAGATCCCGCCTCCTCCCCGAGCCGCTGCCAATCAGGGAGCTTGGATGGTGTCACATGGGCTGAGATGGCGGGAAACTGCTTACTACCCAAATCTCCAGGGAATCGAGCCGCAAGAACCTAGTGGTACCCCATGTACATTCACTACATATCCATGTAGAAGTCCTGAAAATCAAACGTCTTAACCCCTGTCGATATACTTGTTTGTTCACCAATTTCACTTCCGTACACAAAATGTCCATTTCAAATTGTTCACCACATCTCTGTTAGAAGGCAGATGGCGTTATGCGGTTCCCTCCACAGTCAGCAAATAGTCCTGCAAAACAAAGCTCAGTGCTAATAAAAACTGCCAAACATTGCGTTTTATATAATGGCATAGTAAACACAGTATTCAAACACATTTTTTTCACAAGTAACCAGGCCCTGAAATGTCAACACATTTTTATTTAAAGTACTAATTTCGTGGGTAACGACCCGGAAGGGTAACGACCCGGAAGCAAAATAATACCAGTCTGACACCATATACACAAATATCATACACAGCTAAATGCATATCAACTGGAATTATTTTATTGTTAAAATAAAATGCCATGAGAAACAAGACAGGAAAGAATACATACTTTAGTAGTAGTCGAAGTGTTTGTTTATCCTCGCCATTGGCAACTATGACTATTGGCGAGCTTTTCAAAAGAAGATTAAGTCCAGTCTTCGTCGGATGTCGTTACATCAATCAGATCTAATGGAAATTACAAGTTGCAGAAGAATAGTTGAGTTGGTGGCAGGTGGGTGAAAAAATCCATCGTTGATTATCTATAGTAGTTTGTCGTAGAAGATTAAAGTTGATCCAAGTAGATTGTTGTTTCGACGATTGGGATGACTGCAAAGATGGTAAGTAGGTCAATCCCATTTCCGGTTCGAAAAGATGTTTAGAAGCTCTCCGACCAATCAGGGCACGGTAGATTTAAAGCCTCTCTAGTAGGACAATCCGCGTGCATGTGAAATTCTGCGCTGTCACCGCTAAGCAGGTCAATCCTGTTGGTTGTAAGTCCCGTGATGTTTAATGTCTGTATCCGTGGTGGTTATACGTCTCAGTAGAATCCCCTAGTGTGGGGTGTATACCTAATCGAAACGTGTTGTATCTTTACTCAGGACTGCCTGAGTACTACGCTTTCAACGTTCAGCTCGATTGGACTAGCTTGTACCGAAAGCCCACCGGGCCCGACGTTGATGGTGGACGATGGAGGTAGTCACGTTCTAAAAACACTTACAACGTTCGGCCCAATGGTTCGATGTGTAACAACCACAGGGCCTGAAGTTGATGGTTGACGTTGATGGAAGTTCCCAGCAGGACGTGTCGACATCGCTTGTGTTACTTGAAGAGTTGTAGGTATCGTCAGTAAGTAAGTGAAAAAGCTGACCAAGCCTCAATCCGTTGTAGACGGACACGTCATGCTGGTTCGGTGGTCTGAACGGGAATGTGAACATACTTTAAAGCTACAGAGTCCCTATATCAATCGATTTCTCTTTGTAGGCTTGTCTTTATTTGTAACTTAATGTTCACCAGCTCATGTGGAAATCGGGTATTTAAGCGAGCAAATATAGCGCAGGAAATTATTTACTGTACATACATCGACCAGTGCACATCATACCTATACACAGGTAACAGTAATTTTTACAGAAAAAAAAAGTTAGTTTTCTTTCGGGGCTCGAACACACGACCTTCTGATTTCAAGTCCTGTGCTCTATCCACTGAAGTACAACGCTACTTGAGAAAATAGTATACTAACTACCATTTATTATGAGGCAAAATAACTGAACATATTTGAACGCAACTAACGATGGATCAGTAAATATGCAGTCAATATTGTCGCACGAGTAAATTAACATTGCCTGGTGTAATACTGTATCTTATCAATATGAAACTAATACTTTGTCGCAAATCAACCATATCTCGACTTGTTATTTAGCTCTTGATTAGTTTGTGTGCACGTTGTTGTTATTACGTAATGCCTATTTAGTGTTAAAAATGCTACAAAATACCAATAAATAGCAGTGGTCTAGAGGTTCAGTGTACATCTTTCAAATCTTACAAGTGCAAGGCTGTGGTTCAAATTCCGTTACGGGCAACTATTCTTTTATCACATATATTCTGAAGCAGTTTATTTATCGATGTTACTTGTACGGAGGCTAAATAAAAATGTGAAATTTTACGTATCGATTTCTCCTTATATACGGACTTTTGGGGAGTTCGTCGATTTGAAACTACATCACACGTGACTCATTCATATTCATGAGTTATTACCACTTAAAATAGGGACTGTACAGCTTTAACAGAATTTGTCTAAGTTCAAGGCCTGAAACAATACTTCATATTGACTAACCGATTATAACTGATGATTGATCGGTTACCGGTACACCCTACCAGTGGTAACCAATTACCGATTGTAAATTTCAACTGATTGCCCATCACTAGTAAATGACAAATGACATGATTTGGATCTTGCCTTGTTATTGCAGCGTATTAGCACAATTTTGAAAAAATTATATATGCGTCTCATTTCGATAAAAACTTCACTTTTCGGTTTACGGAGCTAATTGCTCAAACATCTGGCATACCTGAATAGAAAATGGCTATTCTGTGGTCTAAAAATACACTTATAAGCGATGGGCAGTCGGTTGAAATTTACCAGCGATCATCATTTACAATCGGTTGGATGTAACCGATCAATCATCGGTTATAATCGTTAGTTAATATGAAACATAACATGTGTATGTTAATCTAAGTTTGAGGCCTTGAACTTAGAATTATGACTGATTAATCAGGTATTCTTTCCTGTCTTGTGACTTATACTATTGCCATTTCAACATCAAAATAATTATCATTGATATAAATTTGTTTATTTGTGCATTTTCACAAGTGTGGTCTCATGGAAAATCATGTTTATTTCTATTTTGAACATTAAGTGCATATTTACATGCAACCGATGATCGATTATAGACTTTCATAATCGATCATCATAATCGCATGTCTAAATAACTGATGATCGATTCGGTTACAATTGAATAATCGGTACATCACTTACACTGATGATATGTTATCTTTCTGGCACTGTTTATGATTTTACCATTTATCATACCTCCCAAGGCACATTATTGTTGATAATATAAGAACAGATTCGTCGCGAAGCGACGCGCGCGCAAGCGAGCTCTACGGTAACACGAGTAGCAAATAATACGGGGGAAAAAAACGTGGTAAAAAAGTCGAAACACAGTTAACTCCCTTGTTAAGGGGAGGTCATGGCTAAATTCGTTCCAGACGCAGTTAACTCCCATCTCTGTTTGGTATCCGGCCCACCTCTATTAGCGTTTGATCTATTCCATCCAGTTGGCCGGTTACCAGACTTTATTAATGTGACGTCATTAGTTATAAACAAACGTCTGGCAATTTATAAAATAATGGTGATTATAACCAGCTGAGATTCCAGGTAACGGTATTTCTACCTAAACTTTAAAAGGTACTGCAGTATCGACAATCTAAAATGCAATGTTTAAATGAAAACGCATGATCGCTGCTCGCACTTCAGTGGTATAGATAGATGTTACGGTAAAGTCGGTGGATGGGGAAATTTTAACCGCTGCAGTCTGCTATTGCCAAGTTTCCAAGAAATGTGCGCGGTTTTATTTAGAACTCAGATGTTGAACGCAGAACTCAAGTCTAGGTCCCCAGTAGGGGTTTGACTTATTGGAAGATAGATATAACTGTGCTTAAAGATTTAATTCTTTTTATTAAGTTCTGAAAAATGGTTTGGCGTAGGACAGGTGTGGGGTGGGGGCCCAATAATCGGAGAGTCGGGGTGGGGGATTGGGGGGAGGATGGATAGGGAGTGATCAGAGTATGTTAAAAGGGGCCCGGGCGCACTCCACCCCCTGCCTCCCGCCCCCCCCCCCCCCAATAAAAAAAAAACAGTGTCCCGAAATTTTAGTCTATTGGTAAAAAATTGCATTTCAATTAAGAAATAATAAATACGTACCTGTGTTTTAACTTATATCGGTGAATAAAATACAGTTAGGAGTTCGGGTGGATACGTAGTAATTAAATCACAAGTGATTTAACACACTCGTTATTTAATTACCCGCATTGGAACGATTCTGTTTGATTCTAACACAACAATAACCCCATTGTTTACGCTATTGTTGGGGCACTATATATGTCTGTCTGTTTTCGACCGCCATGTAATTTTGACTGATGGTGGAAATTACGTCTGCGCACGTTTATTTTGCAAATTTCGTCATCAACTTTTATGCTTAACGAACAGTTCTAAACAACAACAGAAAAAACTTGCAAATAAGACTGAGTTTTTAAGGCTATGGATAATTTTCCTGTGAATATCTTATCACTTTTCCGGTGTTCTCGCCATTAAATGTATTCCATTTTAAAGCAGACTTACTCAAAATAAAATATTTTATGACGCAATGATGATTTAATCCTTTGCCTTTCATAAGATATAAACACGTTTTATTTAATCGTCAATTGAGAAATGGTTATGCCAAGGGCTGGAGTACCTGCATAAAACATGATGAAATTTCGGTGTTTGTTTCTTCAATTAAAAACATTAAATAATAGTTTATTATTTTTTTTTTTTGTTTCTTCAATTAAAAACATTAAAAAATAGTTTATGATTTTTCTTTTTAGCTCGACTATTCGAAGAATAAGAGAGCTTATGTAATCACCCCGGGGTCGGCGTTGGTGTCGGCGTCCCACATCAAGGTTTGCGTGTAAGCTGTGTTTACAAGTCTATATCTCTTACATTTCTTATCCTAGCACAACCAAATTTGTTCATGGGCTTCCGTATAGCATTATCTTAAGGGCTGCATAAGCAATTTTGGTTCATGGAACCCAAATTACGATAGCCCATAAAATGTGCCCCATTTCACATCAAATTTTGCGTGTAAGCTGTGTTTACAAGTCTATATGTCTTACAATTCTTACCCAAGCACAACCAAATTTGGCCATTAGCTTCCTTATAGCATTATAGTAAGGGCTGCTTAAGTAATTTTGGCTCCTGTAACCCCTGGGCTCCCATGGAACCCAAATTCTGATAGCCCTTAAAATATGTCTGTTTCACATCAAATTTTGCGTGTAAGCTGTGTTTACAGGTCTATATCTCTTACATTTCTTGTCCTAGCTGAACTAAATTTTGGAATTGATTTCCTTATAGTATGTTGTAAAGGGCTGGATAAGTAATGTTGTCTTCTGCAAATTCTGGGCTCCCATGGAACCCAAATTGTGATGGCCCATAAAATGTGCAATAAAGACAGATCTAGGTTTGCATGTAAGCATGTATATATCTATAATTTTGGTTTGGGATTTGTTATAGCATTATGCATCTTATTACTTCACCCATATTGGGGCATGGGCTCCCTCCTCCCCCACCCCTCCCTACCACCCGCCCCAACTCCCCCTTTTTTTTAGTCAATTCTTACACATATATGTTGCCCCCTCCCACCCCCAACCCACTCCCGCCTCTCACCCCCGCTCCCCCCACCCCACCCCCACTTGATTTTTTTTTACATATTTCTGTCCCCTCCCCAACCCCCACCTCTCACCATCTCCCCCACCCCCACACACTTGAAACTTTTTATTTTTATTTTACATATTTCTGTGTTGCTTTTGTCAATTATTAGACATATATGTTGCCCCCTCCCCAACCCACTCCGCCTCTCCCCCCGCTCACCCCACCCCACCCCCCACTTAGTTTTTTTTTTTTACATAATTCTGTGTTGTTTTAGTCAATTCTTACACATATATGTTGCAAACTTCCCCGCAAACCCCTCCCCCTCATCCCCCCATCCCGGCCTCTCACCCCCCCCCCACACTTGAAACTATTATTTTTTTTACATATTTCTTTGCTGTTTTAGTCAATTTTTACACATATATGTTGCACCCTCCCCCCGCGCCCCCAACTCAAAACTTGAATTTTTTTTATTATTTTTTTACACATTTCTGTGTAGTTTTGGTCAATTCTTAGACATAGTTATTTTGTGCTCCCAACCCCACCCCACATTGTTGTAGCCTTGTTTTCTGATGGTATATACTAGCTATAAATGTATTATTCTCTGAAAAATCGAATAGTCGAGCTACGCTGTTCTCCGACAGCTCTTGTTTCTTTTCGCTGTCGGCCAGTGTGAATTTAGGTCATACAATTTGCATAAAATGTCTCGTATAAACATACTGCATCTCGGGAAAAAACTATAGTAAATAAAGTGATCGGAAACACATGCCGTTCACTGGAATAAACAATTTGAGGTCAAACATCTACAGATGTTATCAGATGGAAAATAAACAAAATTTAACCAAAGTTGCGCAACGGTAGTTTTTGTTGCAGTTTGAATTCTTTATTTTAGCTAACATCATATTATGTCAAATATATTATGTTTAACTGATATATGTAGTCAACTCATTTTTACTGTCGTTAAGTGGTCGTAAACTAAGAGGTCGAGGATATATTATCTCGGAGGTCAAGGTAGTCGGGCTGCTATGTTTACAGGCTGTTCCATTGGTCACCCCTGTATGCAAAGTTCTGTGCGGTACAATATGCTTAATTACACTGGTATCACGTGACAAACAATTAAGATATTGCTTACGTCATATAGCTTGCACTGTATGACGTCAAACGTTCTCAGAATGACATACAGTGGTCTCTCTTCTTTGTGTATATGAAAGACTGCGCATTAATGTTAAAAATAGAAATAAATATTCATGATAATCCAGCCAGGAGACCACAGTCAGAAAATACACTTGTACTCTGGTGAAAATGAGCATATACACAACATTTAATATCATAAATAAACATAACTAAAATGCATATCAGCTGGAATTATTTTATTGTTTAAAATAAAAATAATAATGCCATAAGAAACAAGACAGGAAAGGATACATACTTTAATAGAAATTTTCTAAGTTCAAGGCCTAAAACACAGAATAAAATGCACATGTTATACTTCATATTGACTAACCGATTATAACTGATGATTGATTGGTTACATCCAATCAATGATAACCAATTATCCATTGTAAGTTTTAACCGATTGCCCATCACTAGTAACTGGCAGATGAATGATATAATTTGGATCTTGATACCTCGTTTTTGCAGCTTATTAGCACAATTTTGAACAAGAGGCCCAAGAGGGCCTGTGGACGCTCTACTGGCTAAAACAGCTCTTATAGATTTAGATAGATATAGCTAGATATAGCTCTCTTCTCCTATAGATTTAACAAAGGAAAATACAATATAGCATTTTTCAACTAATCAAGGGCCATAACTATGTTATTATTAACAAGATCTAGCTGGTTTTCAAAATTGTCCAAGATTTCATTGATATACCGCGCTTTGCACAACTAGACATCATACTGAGGCTTCCTGCCAAATTTCGAAGAAATCCAACAAGCCGTTTAAGAGGAGTAGCGCCGACAAGAACTTTAAAATAAAAATGTCAAAGGGCCATAACTCCGTCAAAAATCAGCGAACTGGAACAAAAGCGTGACATGCACAACTAGACATCTTACCGATGCTTCCTGCCAAGTTTCGTCGAAATTTAACAAGGCATTTAGGATTAGTAGCGCCGACAAGAAAGTTTAAAGTAATTGTCAAGTAATTAAAAAGATAATGAAAAAAAAAGAAACAAAAAAAAAAGAAGTTCAAATCGATCAAAAAAACAACAAGAGGGCCATTATGGCCCTGAATCGCTCACCTGAGTTCAGTGCAGGTATTGTGCTATGGCTAGCTAGGAATTGTAACCCAAGAGGAACTCAACTAGCGCCTTATTGTTGGATGGAGGGCATATATCGCTAGACAATTTGTTTATTGAAGACACTTACCAAGCAATTACTGGTACCAGGGGCATAATTAGAACTAATTCTTGTTACAGGTCCACTAGATGGTACTACATACCAAATTTGAAAGCTATAGGCCTTGTTTGTGACATATAGATTTTTGAAGTATTGCTTACATAACTGTATGTTAACATGTGACCCCCAGGGTAAGGCTCCCGATGAACAGGGCAGAATTGTCACAGGTCCATCACAAGCTGCAAAGCAATAAATGCTCTAGGGCTAGGCATTTTAGTTTTTGAAAAGATTGTTCAAGTTTACTCCATCCGGTACCGTGCTCTGGTGAGCTAAATAGGGGTCAAAATTGTGGCCTCTGGAGTGCCCACAAGCAAATTCCAATATTGACCTAGTGACATAGTTTTTTGATCCCATGTGACCCATTTTGAAACTTGATCAAGATATAATTCAGATAAACAATCTGAGAAAGTTTCATCAAGATCTGGTCAAAAATATGGCGTCTAGAGTGTACACAAGGTTTTTCAAGTATTTGACCTAGTGACCTAGTTTTTGACCCCATGGGACCTATTTTTGAACTTGACCAAAATATAATTAAGACAACATTTCGACAAAGTTTCATCAAGATCGGGTCAGAAATATGGCCTCTAGAGTGTACACAAGGTTTTTCAAGTATTGACCTAGTGACCTAGTTTTTGACCCTGTGTGACCCATTTTCGAACTTTAGCAATCTATAATTGAGACAAATATTCTGACAAAATTGCATCAAGATCGGGTCAAAAATATGGCCTCTAGAGTGTACACACGGTTTTTGCAAAGTTTGACCTAGTGACCTAGTTTTTAAACCATGTGACCCATTTTTGAACTTGACCAAGACATAATTAAGACAAACATTTTGACAAAGTTTCATCAAGATTGTGTCAGAAATGCGGCTTCTAGAGTGTACACAAGGTTTTTCAAGTATTTGACCTAGTGACCTAGTTTTTAACCCCATGTGACCCATTTTCAAACTTGACCAAGATATAATTAAGACAAATATTCTGACAAAGTTGCATCAAGCTCGGGTCAAAAATATGGCCTCTAGAGTGTACACAGGGTTTTTCCAATATTTGACCTAGTGACCTAGTTTTTAAGTTCATATGACCCATTTCCGAACTTGATCAAGATATAATTAAGATAAACAATTTGACAAAGTTTCATCAAGATTGGATAACAAATATGACCTCTAGAGTGTACACAAGTTTTTTCAAGTATTTGACCTAGTGACCTAGTTTTTGACCCCACATGACCCATTTTTGAACTTGACCGAGATTTCATTGAGACAAACATTCTGACAAAGTTTCATGATGATTGCATCAGAAATGTGGCCTCTAGAGTGTACACAAGCAAAAGTTAACGGACGGACGGACGACGGACGACGGAAGACGGAAGACGGACAACACACCATCCCATAAGCTCTGCTGGCCCTTGGCCAGTAGAGCTAAACATTATATACGCATCTAATTTCGAATACTTTTCAGCTGATGGAGCTAATTTAATTGCTCAATCTGGTGTGCCTGAATAGAAAATGGCTATTCTGTGGTCTAAACTGAATACACTGATGATATTTTATCTTTCTTGCACTATTTATGATTTTATCATTACCAACCTCCCTTCCTGTGGTTTTAATGATGGTAGTGGTTGGCAAATTTACCATAAACGCAAAGTGAATGGAAAATTTACCATGAAGCTATTTATGGTAAAGTTGACATTCACTACCACCGTTCAAACCGCAATATTTACATTTCTGGTGCACTGACCTTAAATGAAACACATTTATGTACTGCATTTAAATTCCCAGTGAAATAACACTTTTACGTTTTGGGCAGAGCTAAAGCAAACATTTTAGATATAGTTTATTAATTTGATTTACTGTCACCAAAGTGCATAAAAGGATTAAATTCAATATTTCGATAATTTTACGGGTTATGAAAAACATAAGCTAGTTTAAATTTAGCGAGAAGTGTCTCGGACTTCACACTATTTAAACTAGCCTAATATTTTGCATAGCCTGTCGAAAGATCTAAATATTGAATTAAATCCTTAAAAAATCAATTCTTGAATGGATTCATCTCTTTTTTCATTTGCCTGACTCCAGTACATGCTTGTTAACATACCACTGCCGGGAAATATTTTCATTTTTGCAGTGTTAAATAGTAGCTTCTTGAACATATATTTTTTAATGGCTTATCGACACATTATCTAAGGTTATTTAGAGCCGCCCCAGATAGAGGGGAAGGATATAGTTATATACATGTATAGGAATCGTATAACCTTCAATACACAGGACTGCCCACTTTATGTCCGGCGCATCCTTGACCGGGATAGTTAAGAGGCTGCTTCTAAAACTTTCTCATCTCTCACAGCTACGGGTTTGAATCCCACTGTAAGCTTGACTTGTCAAGTGAAAAAGTGTCGATAATCACGGACGGCTGGAGATATATATACAGTACTGGTTCTACCCGAGAAAAAAAATGGGCCTGCTTCTACCACAAAAAAAAATAATAGACCGTCCTATATAGCCTAACATGTGCTAAAAATGATGCAAACGTAAATGACAAAGCTATGAATTTAAACGCTTTTCCATGAGATCAGTGAAACACTCAGTGGTGCAAGTAAGATCTCTAGATTCAAAGACTACCATGCTGTATCACAACCGTTTCAGAAATTAAGATGTTTTAGACAAATGCTATCAATAGCGTTTGCTGAATCGGTTATAAAACCGTGTTTGAAAATATGTGGGTTTTTATGGCTCCCCCACACAAAGTGTGGTAGGGGAGCCATATTGATCTTGTGCTTTCTGTAGGTCTGTCTGTCTGTCTGTGTCACAAACGTTGTCCGATCAATAAATAGAGAATGGTTGGACGTAGGGTCCTCAAACTTGGAAGGATGGTTGATCATGACAAGTAGATGACCCCTATTGATTTTGGGGTCACTAAGTCAAAGGTCAAGGTCGCGGTGACATTGACTATCAAAACGATGTCCAATCAATAACTAGAGAATAGTTAGACCTAGGGTCCTCAAACTTGGAAGGATGGTTGGTCATGACCAGTAGATGACCCCTATTAATTTTGGGGTCACTAGGTTAGAGGTCAAGGTCGCGGTGACCGTGACTATCAAAATGATGTCTGATCAATAACTACACAATGGTTGGACCTAGGGTCCTCAAACTTGGAAGGATGGTTGGTCATGACCAGTATATGACCCCTATTGATGTTGGGGTCACTAAGTTAAAAGTCAAGGTCGCAGTGACCTTGACTATCAAAACGATCCCCGATCAATAACTAGACAATGTCCGATCAATAACTAGAGAATGGTTGGACCTAGGGTCCTCAAACTTGGAAGGATGGTTGACAGTGTATTAGGCAGAAATTCAAGAACTGGGTGTGCAAATATGCAAACACGGTGTGCAAAATAATTTGCTAACACACATTATGCGTCAATTCACGACAAGTGGGTGTCTCTGGGGTAATTAATTTTCACTGATAAAGGTGAAAAAGGTGCATTTTAGATAATGTTTCTTCTATAAATGTATACAAAACATAACAATATTGAGATAGTAAGAGTTTAGAAGTGTTGAATTTTGTTTTGTTATATATTTTTACCCCACAAACTCCTGCAAATAGTGGCCGCGATTTTTCAAAAACGGCCGTGCAAAAGACGGCTGCACGGTTGGCTGGCTAATACACTGATGGTTGGTATGACCAGTAGATAATAGGCCAAACAAAATAATATGTGTGGTTCAGGTCACACTGGCAAAAAAAATAGGGTAGGAAGGCAGACCTTTTTTTTTTTTTTTTTCTCAGTAATGAATTCAATTCTGATAATGAATTTAATCTGTTTAAATTACTTTACCTTGAGTTCGATTTTTTTTGGCATTATCAACAATTTTTTTTAATTTTTTTTTATTTTTTTTTTATTTTTTTTAAAAAAATAATTAATTTTTGCATAAAAAGTTTTAGGGTCGGCCTCTTAAAATAGGGTCGGTCGGGTTACCTGAAACACACATATTTTTTTATGTGGCCTTACTGATACAGGTAATAGATACAGTCACAGGGATATTGAATATCAAAACGATTTTAGATCAATAGAGAACGGTTGGACCTAGAGTCGTCAATTATGTCTGTTCGGGCGAGTGGGGGAGCCATACGTTTTTGTCCCATGGACAATAACAATTTCTAGTTTGTTGTTATTTTAAATATCTTTTTATTTTTCAGTGCCATTTCTGCCTTAAGCTGCACCCTAAGTGCCCTGAATGTTCAAGAATGTCCAAGAAAAGAATATAGTATGCGTCAGTCTTCCATTGTTTGTGGTTGTTTATGACTGCGTTCCGCTTTGTGTAGAACTCAGCATTAATAACCTGCAACGGATGGCTTGAACTTGCAACCGAAATAAAAAGGACTGGATGTACATGAACCATTAATGAGTCGCAGTTATCTGTGGTTAATGGATACAATAGTGGCCACTGGGAATAAGTGATGTGCCAAACAATCAATTGTGGCCATCGATCAGTTATGTAGTACGGTAATTGATATTAAGTTATGAAATTCCTCAAGAGATCATTGCAAAACAGAGAATTCTATTATCGCTGAAAACAAAAACAAAACATATAAGCTACTTAGTCAAGAATCAGTCGGATTACCACCATCTCAAAATAGTACAAAATAAACTCCTTTTCTACATACAAAGAAAGTTAAATTTTTTCGCGCACAATGTAGAGACGGGGAAGTGAACCCGAGCTTTCATTCGTCTAGTGACATTGGTGAGAAGTGAGTGAGTTCAAGTATGTTACCCAGACATGATTTGATATTTTGTAGCGGCTCCATGGTTGAGAGGGTAAAGATGCTGCATTGGAAACCATCTCAACGCTGCGGGTTTGATTCCCACTGGGAACTCGACTAGTAAGTGTTGATTCTTATCGACGACGGGAAGTATACAGTATGTGTCTTACATGTTCTACCCAGGAATAAGTGAGTAGTCTGCTTCCACCACTAAACACTGTTGACCGTCATACATGTACATAGGCTAAAATGGGCTGAAACATTACGTTACACGCCAAACAATCAAAAACGATTGAAGTTATATTTCAATTGCCCTTAAGAAAAATTTCTTGTCCAGTCCATGTGGTCAGTAGCATACACATCTATGGGTCCTTTATTCAAGGTCATGCAGTTTTCATGACCAGTCATACTCCTAAATCCCTTCTTCTTCTTCCAAGTAAAGAGCTAGGATCTGCACAGATCATAATTAGCTCTTAAAATAATGAGACACAACTTAATTTGCCTATGTGTTTTCAATAGACCGTTTGTTGCACATGAATGTTTACATGTTCAAGGTCAGTGTGAATACTGATGTACATGTACTTTTGGTGTTCATTCCAATAAGCTGTCCGACAATTTCAGATCATGCGCAAGACATTTTCCCTTGGCTTTGTCCGTCTGATGGGGATGGTAAATAGAAGGTCCAAACTACCAAAGGCTATCCTGTCTGCATGTTAAATACTTATTACAATTTTTCTGACAGTAAGAGTAGGGCAGGGTTTCATGATTAATCTATTCTTCACCTCTTACTGAGATGGCTCTAATAACCATAATGTGCTGATGATTGTTTTTATTTGCATTCCAGTGTTTTGTTTAATGAGTTGAGCTCGCTATGAGGCAGTGCCTTTTTCATATTATTCTGGTTATACTGATTTTAATATATAAGTGCAATTATGTTCATGTGTTGTCTGGTGGTTCTGCATGGAAAAAAATCTCAACTTTCACAATATTTGTTGCAAACTTCCAATTTACTAGGTTAAATTATTGGTTTAACTCGGGCTTTATCCTCAGTCTCTTTATGAATTTGTATTTTGAACTTCGTGCTAATCCTTTGTACTACCTACGGGCAATGTGTGTACAATCGGTTTTCGTTATAATCCCTTATACTAACTGCAAGCAACGTGTGTATATTCGTCTTTCGTTCTGATCCTTTATACTAACTACGGGCAATGTGTGTACAATCGTCTTTCGTTCTCACCATTTATACTAACTACGAGCAATGTGTGTACAATCGTCTTTCGTTCTAATCATGTATACTTACTACGGGCAATGTGTGTACAATCGTCTTTCGTTCTAAGCCTTTATACTAACTACGTGCAATGCCTTTACGGACAGACCGGCGGACGGACAGACGGACAATCTCATACCATCTCGTCCCGTTATCCAAACGGGTGTATAGTAAAATGAAATGAAGCATTCTTGAACATGTTTAAACGAGATTAATATGTATAAACTTCGATCTAAACACATATACCATTCAACAAACATTTCATTTCCTACATAATTTAGATGTATTTGTGAACGCATAACCCTTGAATATTTCCACTTTTGTTTATACAATATAACACTAACAAGGGCATAGTATATAGATAGCGTCATATCTTTGTTGCATTGGTGATGTAGCAAAATACAACACTGACTAGTTAAAACTGTCGCGTTTACACAAAAAAAACATACGCATCGGTAAAATAATACATGAACAAACACTAACCTTTCATAATTATAAATTATGTATGACGTCCTAAAGACACGGCTCGGAGACAATATATTTAACTTAAAGGAAGAGATACAACATTTAAAGCATAGACCAATATATTTAAAAAGTACTTACATCGTCAAACATGTACCCCACTTAAATAAATTAGGCGTGTTTATGTAAATAGAAGAACCGGCAGGAACACAACATTTACACGGGCTTATTGTCATATACCGTACTACGTATAAAACTTACAACCAACATGCGAAATGGATTTAAAGGAAGTTTAATTCGGATTTTTTTAAAAATAATTTCGTCTGCTTTGAACAATAGACAAATATACTGTGTTCTACCAATATTAACATACAATTGCGTAGTTTGGGGATATGAAAACTTAGATATAATAGAACGCGTACATACTGATTTTTTAAAATGAATTACAAACAGTAAACAAAAAGCACCCCTTCTTACATGCTATATGCGGAATTAGGCAGACACCCAATCGCAGTCACTATACAAACGAGAATGATAAACTTTTGGAATAAATTGATCTTAGGATAACAAACAAAACTTGGTTACTTATGTTAATGGTTAACACAGCTAATTACGAATACAAGTGGTTAAAATACATTCAAAATATACTTAACAACAAAGGAAATTCCGCTATTTGGACAAATCGTCATTGGTGGTAAAGCAAATATGCCAATCGATCCATTAAAAAAACTTTAATCGATCTCGTAAAATGCCCTCATTTCGACCCTCTGCATAAAAAATACATTCCAGTGTATTTTAACCGCCACGCAAATGTTATCAAACATAAGGAGCTTCTAACTCATTCGACAACCAAAATACAAATCAATCTACATGTATGTGTGTTTGTCCGAATTCTATTACAACGGTTAAACAATAAGTATATATATATATATATATATATATATATATATATATTTACATGCTTCACATTTGAAGCTGCAATGTTATTCCACGCAACTGTTATCCCCCTAACTTGTCCCACCATATCACGTGGTGTGTGTGTGTGTGTGTGTGCGTGCGTGCGTGCGTACTTGTGATCCTTTTTAATTCAAAATTAGTAATTGTATAATTTGTTGCATGCATAATAATTCTCTCATGTTGTAACATGTTGCCTAAGATTGTACATAATACAATATTGTTCTGTTCTGCTCTGTTCTGTGCGGTATGAATTTCAATATGCAAATCCGTCGACAATTATCAGTGTCATTACGTAATATGTGACTGGGTTGGTAATCATGTACTACGGCGTGATATTTCAGTTTGACAGCACTATATCTGCTACAAGTAGACACTACACACACGCATTCAAAGTCCAAGTCCAAGTCCAAAATCAGTGTTTTTTATATTTCAGATCTCTCTCTCTCTCTCTCTCTCTCTCTCTCTCTCTCTCTCTTATTTATTTGGTGTCGAGTTATCTTACTTCTTCCCAATCGTGATAATACGTTTAATCAATAATGTCTTCTGCAATAGGATTTGCAATTGTAATAAATCGACAGTGAAAGCAGATATTTTACCTTTCTGACATAACGTGGGGTCTTCACGCGACACCTACCATACAGCAGTAAATATGATCATATCATTTTCGTAAGCGGCAATCTGATTGGTCGTTTCAAAAGGAAAAAGTATAGGTGCACCGATACTTGTGTGCGCACGTCTAATTATGGGGGGTCAAAAAGAAATTGTAGGTGCACCTGTAAAATTGTAGGTGCTCCTATAGATTTTATAGGTGCACCTATATATTTTATAGGTGCATCTACATTTTTTATAGGTGCACCTACATCAATAGTTTTGACCCCGATCGTACACCATAAAGGCGGGAACCGTTTGGTGAATGTCCTTCACTCCGTTTTGTCGTGCCCTTATCGGTTTTCCCCTTGATGCTCCGACATCAGACAAGTCATCGAGTCATCGAGTACATATGAAATTAGCTTCTTAGGTTTAACTTATAGTTTATATATTATATACATGAACATTTCTGTGTTTGTTCTTGTAATAAATACTGATAAAGGTGATCCTTTATCAGTGTAACATGCTTTCTCAAATGTAGCGGGTAAACTCGGCTGTTTTTTTTTATTTACACTCTCCTGTTTTTTGGTATGATGACAGGTTAAGAGTGAAGTTTGGTGCACCCTTGAACCGTTTAAAATCACCGATAGTCCAAGGCAGTACCCGTGTTGTCAACCCTTATATGTTTGCGAAGTGCTTTCTTACTGAATGTGTTTGTCATGTACTTTTTGAATCACCTTTACGCTGTAATACTTGTTGGAGTGACCGTATTCTGGGAATGCTACTCATCCTGTTTGTTTTATAACACTTTCTTTGAATTATTCAATAAAGTTAGCGCAATATAATAAATTTCCTAGAATACCACAATTATGTATAGGTACATATGTAATGATTGATCTCGTCTAACATCAAGTGAAAAAATATAAAAAGATCGGACAGGGAAAGAAGCATTCAAGGAGGACAGTCAACCACAAAACACAGAAACAAACACGCAAACAGACAAACAAGAACTCAAAAGTGATAATAAATGCAAACGACATCACAAACACAAAAGGGTTAGGGTTAGGGTTAGTGTTGAAGTTTTTAAGGATTCATATTATTAATCAATATTATTTATAAATTATAGCTGAAAGAAAAGAGAATGATTATGAGCTTGCACTCTGAGGAGATGTACGAGATGATGCGAAAAGGGATGCAAATAAAAGCACAAGCACTTCGCCATGACTTAGAAGTTAAAGCAGAAGAAACAAAAGTGGATGGTGGACAGAAACATGTTGCTGCTGATATGCCTGCGTTAGAAGAGTTAAAGCATCAGCTCGAGATGTGTGAACAGGATGCTGTGTTTACTAGCTCGTTTGCAGATCATCAAGCTGCTCAGTTCGGGACAGAAATTATGGAACTAAAAATGGATAAAAATCAGCTTAACAGTGAACTTCAAAAGCAAATAAAACAGATAGAAGAAGTAAAATCGAACTCAATTCAACAGGTGGAAAAACTTGAAAATGAGAAAGTCGGCTTACATAGCGAAATCGAAAAACTAGAAGACGAAAAACTGAAAATGACAAATTTAACCATTAAACTTCAAGAGAAAATTGATCAAAATAAGGAAGAAAGCGAGAGAAAATTGAGAGAATTAGACAAATGCATAGAAGAACTCACGGATAAACTCCGTCGGTGTGAACAATATCTATAGGAATCGCGTGCTGGTGAACTGACATCGAATAAAATTGTCGAAGAGTCAAAGGAACAGATCAAGCAGCTCGAAGAAGAAAAAATAATATTCATTCAACAAGTGGAAAAACTTGAAAATGAGAAAGTCGGCTTACATAGCGAAATCGAAAAACTAGAAGACGAAAAACTGAAAATGACAAATTTAACCATTAAACTTCAAGAGAAAATTGATCAAAATAAGGAAGAAAGCGAGAGAAAATTGAGAGAATTAGACAAATGCATAGAAGAACTCACGGATAAACTCCGTCGGTGTGAACAATATCTAAAGGAATCGCGTGCTGGTGAACTGACATCGAATACAATTCTCGAAGAATCAAAGGAACAGATCAAGCAGCTCGAAGAAGAAAAAGTAATATTCATTCAACAAGTGGAAAAACTTGAAAATGAGAAAGTCGGCTTACATAGCGAAATCGAAAAACTAGAAGACGAAAAACTGAAAATGACAAATTTAACCATTAAACTTCAAGAGAAAATTGATCAAAATACAGAAGACGAAAAATTAAAAGCAATTCAAAACGAGAAAAATCTAGAGGCAGAACGAAAGAAAGTACAAATGATGAAGGAGAAAACACAAAAAATACAACAAGAGAATGTTGAAATGAGAGATGCTTTCGACAGCTATATAAAGTCGGTTAAAGACTTTATATTTAAAAGTGGCAAACAAAGCACCATTTTGCACGAAATGAAGAATAGGTTAGAAAAAGAAAAGACGGAAGCTATTGAGCAATGCTCAGAGCTTAAAAACCAACTTAGCTGTTTGCAGACAGAGAACACGAAACTGGAAGAACATAAACGCAAAGCTACCGAGTTGAATGGTGAGCTTCATGAGATATGTAAGAAATATAATGTAATCGAAAATACACCAGGGTCCCATTTCTCTGAATCGCCATCTGTTACACTAGTCGATAAGGAAATCCGCGACTCATCTGACAATCCAGAAAACACATGAGAAGCTACAAATAATCTTCCGAGCATCCAGAAACATTAATGTAATTTCTCCTGTAGACAGTAAATTAATAAAATTGAAAAGATTAACATTCCATCACAGATATTGAACGTCAAGAGCAAAATGCATAGTGTTCAAATCCACAAAAAAAACGACACAAATGGAGTGAATTGAGAAATTTCAAGAGAAAAATTACAAAGTGAAAACAATTTACTCAACAGGATCGCATTCTGTTGAACTCTTTATTCACTAAGACTGAAAACCTAAAAAATAAACAAAAACAAACAAACAAACAATAACAGGAAAGTATTTAGGAAAACATGAAAAGAATACCTTCTACTACAGACACATATCGAGAAACATTTGTATTTGACCTTGTTCTGCGAGTGTTCCATGTCCTGTTCGGGGTTTATACCTATTATATGTATTTCCAGAGAGGGGAAAAATAGCTGACAATTATTTAGCACACAGCAATAAGTAGTAAATTAAGCCGAAATTAAGATTTTATTTCATACCCCAGCCAACCCCGTTTTCGCTTCTTGGAGAAGGGGTTGGATGAGGTATGAAAGGTAATACTCGGACCACGTAATGTATATTAAACATATCCATAAATTATCATACACAATTCCTAATCCTTTATAAAAAAAAAGAAGTAAACATAATTTTCATTTAAAATGTTTCAATATTGTAAATTAAGAATACATTCATAAATATTTCGTTTTTAAAGCACACACATTTTCATATAACATTCTTGACACATATTCATGTATATATCAACTTGTTTACGACACTAATAAGTTACTCAGTATGTGATTATTATATCAAAGGCTTTATATAAGATTAAAGTACTGCTATTCTTGTAAAAGGTATCATATAATATATATCATATGAGAATCGTAAGATAATCATAGTATATATATGCATGGCGTAAACGTTACCAAATATAACTCACCCATCTGCCGTATATACTGTATTGGTCACGACAACAGTGGTGGTTAATGGTTCCCAGATGTGTGCCAATGGCTGATAGTTAGATTGTTATGGCATATATTTACGATATTTATATTGCAGTTGTACTTTAGATAATTAAACTACGCCATTCAGACATTCGCTTATAAGGAGTACTTACAGAGGAATTTATCAGTCAAAGTTGATTGAATATATAGTTTGTATTGTTTATTTTCATTTGTCAAGGCTTGTAAATAAAATAATTAATTGTTACAATCTTAGTTTTGATTTTCGTCTATGATTGTGATATTTCATCATTGCTTTGATGTCACTATTTGTGTTACACGTTTTCTTTTTAAAGTTTGGAGTACTATTTATTCCATGAACGTTTAGAATTCTGTTATATTTATTTTGAATAATGATTGCATTGCAGTCCGTATAAGGTAGAGTGCTACCGTAGGTTGCATATTGTGATAATAATGTATTTCGTAGCCGTATTGACTCTAAAAACGACATAAAGCATTGTGCTTATGCTCCCCGAAATTCACGGGGGAGGATATAGTTGCCGGCATGTCCTCCCGTATGTCCGTCCGTCCATCTGTCCCGCATTCTTGTCCTACCTTTCATCCGATTTTCAGGAAACTTCATTTTTCTCAAATCAAATATTGCCCGCGCAACACTTCATTTTCCGTCTAAATTGTCATGATTCTTTAAAGGAAGAATCAGTATGATGTCTAGTAGCGCATATTGTCAGGACGTTTTCGTTAACAAAACTGGTGGAGTTATGGGACTTGTCAATTTTTTAAAAACGAAAGCTTGTCGGCTCAACTCCTCCTACATTTTACATGCGATTGTATTTCATATATGTGCCTAAAGAAATATAACAGAATTCTAAACTTTCTTGGAATAAATAGTACTCCAAACTTTTATCTTTAATGTTGTTCTTTATTTCTGTGTGTTTGTTGTTGACTGTCCCTTGAATGCTACTTGTACTGTTCGATTTTAGTTTGTTTTTGTGTTTTGTGGTTGACTGTCGTCCTTGTATGCTGCTTTCCCTGTCCGATATTTTTATCCTTTTTTATATCTATTTTATTCGGGGAGCATCCATCGATTCCACCAATTTCTTGTTGTTGGAAGCTTGCAGTATGGGGTCTACGGGTGGTAACGTAGTCATAGGACGCGGTAACCGCATCATTCGCCATCTGGACGAATTGATCAGCCAGTAGTAAAGATGGAGTTACGGTGCTAGGCAAGAGGAACCGGAATAACGTTAGCCTGAGATGGATAGAGAGCCTAAGATGAATATATATTCATCTTTATTTTAAACAAACTTGTACTTTTGTAATTTTTTATTGTTATTTTGGTGAGTTTTCCAACCTCGGTTAATCTTGCTACATTTCCATATGAAGCTTTTAAGCAATGAATCAGCTTCTTCAAAATGATTTTTGCCTCGAAATAACTGATCACAAATCATATTATCTGCATCCATGACAGTTAATTCTGGAAACTAAACTGACATGTTGCAGTCGCCCTATGTTCTTTCATTAAAGGCATTTGCTGTAGTTTTCCATGCGCAACATTGTGGGCGACAACTCTTCTAAAACTGTTGGATGGATTTTCCTACAAATTTACAGGAATGTTGCTTTTGATGTCTAATTGTATTTTATGTCTTTTTTTTTATTTTTTTGAATTTTTTTTTTAATTATTTTTTTTTTTGAATTATTTTTGAATTAGTTTTTTTTTATATATATATTTTTTATTTACTTTATTTAAATAAAGGCCTATTATTAGATACATAAAATAGGAAAAATATAGCATTTTATAAAAATTCCAACAAAATTTAAAAAAAATAAGCATAATGGTACGGTTCAAAAAAACAATATTAAATCTCAATATGCATGGTGACCTATACATTTAATTGAATATATTGTCTAAATATATGTTTAAATAAGTGCCTAGGAAGTTTGAACAAATTCTGTTATTAGGAACATAACAAAAATGAAAAATATACCATTTCTATATAATTTCATACCAAACTTGGCCTTTTAGCATAGGGGTAGGGTTTCAAATTCAAAACAAGCATGGGGACCTAACATTTTTATTGCACATTTTGTTTTTATATATGTTAAACTATGTTCTTAGAAAGTTAAAAAAAATTCTGTTATTGGGAACATACAAAAAAAAAGGAAATTTTATCATTATGGGCTAATTTGTGTATAAATTGTGGTAATGGTCTCAACAGATTTTGTAAAAAAATATAGGTTTCACATAAAGATGAGCTTTAAATGTTATTGTAATTAAATGTTCTTTACTTTAATACAATTTTAGCAGAATTGTGACCAATGAATGAATGATTAGACTTCAAAAATGTCTTATTTAGCTATTTCATGGACATGTCAACTTTTTGGACAGATTGACATGACGGTGGCATTACAAATTATTTTTGTAAAATTTTAACAATCATGGTGACCTACCATTATTTTTGCCTTTTCTGTCTATATATATATCAGACTTACTGTACAAAAAGTTTAAAGAAAATCTGTTATGCAGAAAAAACTATAGAAAATGTCTTTAAAATAGTCATCTTTCTAGGGTTTGTTTTAATTTCAAAATAGTTCTTAATTTATTTTTATTTGATGAAGATTTGTTTTATGTTTCTTCTTTTTCATATTATTTTAAGAAAACATCTGTTTTCTCCCATTGCTAAAAATAGGTTTCAGGTAAAAACAAAGTAGTTGCATTTGCATAATACAGAACTTAATTTGAAAATATTGTGAAGGAATATATCTGTATTATGCTAGTATTTCAAGATGCATGATCAATAAATTGTGTTGGTACGTTTTAGTCTATGTAAAACCAGTACTTAATGCCATATTTACCACAAATGTACAGAATGTTTCAATCACGGCTGTTCAAGGTGTCTGCAAGGCCACTGTGTCCGCAGCGGGCGTCTTCACGTTATGTGATCGAGTGTAAGGTGGTATTATAACGTATTGGGACATGATGACTGAATGAGAAAATCGAATTTAATTGAATCTTGTTTAATGGCCCAAGAGAGAGGGGAAGGTGGTATTAAAGCTTAGTGAGTAGTGATATAATGACTAAATGAGGGAATTAAATTGAATTGAATCTTGCTGAATGGCTCATAAACACATTATTGTTTATTTAGACGCCCCAGAGAAAGTTGAAGTTGGTTTTATATCTTATTGAGTGGGGGGAAAATTGAATTGAATTGAAAACTGTTCAATGGCTCATCAACACATTAAAGGTCATTTAGAGCCGCCTCAGAGAAAGGTATCTTATTGAGTGGTGAAATAATGACTAAATAAGTCTAAACTGAATTGAATTAAATATTGTTTAACGGTTATTTAGAGCCACCCCAGAGAGGGGAATTTGGTATTATAACTTATTGAGTGGTGAAATTGTGACTAACTGGGGGCGGATTGTACATATATGTTGCTTAACAACTCTACATCATTTACACATCCTACTAGATACTGATTGTTTATATCATGTCAGAAAATGGGTAAACGGTGCTTTTGATGCTCATTTGCATGGAAAAAACATAATATATGGGACCGCCATGCATGCTGAAAAAAAGGTTAGCTAAATAGATAACCATAGAGTCTGGCTGACTGGTGAACTCAGTTACAGCGCAATCTGCACCCGTGTTCGATTCATTTGACCAAGTCTTATCACCTTAGACATGTTTGGGAAGGGAGTAGTTGAATATTAATGGGTGCCTGACTCCGCAGAAGTTACTAGTTGAGCGCTCGGATCTGAACGAATCTACACATTTTAAATTTCTCATTGTAGTAAAATATAGCACTTTGTAGTAGTATTACACAGACAAATTATCAAAACGTACCAAAGAAGTGTATATACGGCTTTGCAACAATCAGGTCAAAAGTTCCATACATGCATATGTCAACGGGTTGAACAATTTACCGTATCGAGCAATGTTATGTAGTTAATTATTTTTATTATGTATATACACAAAACATGTAAATTTGCTACATGGTTGACTGTGTCAATGTTATTTAAGGATGTTGACTGGGCAAGTTTTGACATTTTCAAGTCTAAGAATTTTATTTTTTTAAATCCTATTTTTATTTCACAACATAATTGTTTCATTTTTTTGCATTCTTGTAGGTGTGGATATAATCTAGGATTTAAACGGTAACATAAGCAATTTTGTTTTTCGTACTTTTTCCGTCGTTTGTGATCATTTTTAGTTGTCAACAACATAGTGGGTATGGGTAGCTCTGAGTAGAATGTATGTTATTGCTATTGAAAATAGGATTTTTGTTTTACGACAGTGGAATTTATTTGTATATATATAAGTAAATACCGAGATAATTTTAGATTCGATCTCTATGTCAAAACTGTGTGTACAGTATTTAACAGGTAAACTTCAAAATAACTCCAAAATGTGTGTAGTATAATGAATTTTTAATAAAACATTATTAGAAGCCTGATGACCTGCATATTTATTCTTGTTTGTATTTTTGCGTGTTTTGGGGTTTACTGTGTTCTGCGAAATGTGCAATTCCTGTTCGATTTGTATGCTTACATTTTTTGAAAGAAATGTCATATGACCTTTTCACATGTAAGTTTTAAAACAAATTGAGCATTAGAACATACATTTTTTGAATTATTGTTTTAGTAAAAAGAAGGTTGGGTCCATGTACGTTTGCTTTTTAAAGTAAAAAGACGAATGAGGATTACAATAGTTTTAGTATGTTTTGAAATATATATATATATATATGCACCCTAGAACCTTGTTTAAACCCCTAACGTCCTTTTTGTCACTGACTCTTTCAAGGCGGTAGCCCTATTGTCAATCCGTTTGTGTTTTAGATGTCACATGCCTTGCTTCTTATTAACATAAAGTACCTTTAAATCAACTTTGAAGATAGCTTTATAAGTGACGTTATACGATAAGCGCACGGCCTGTTTTCTTTTCCCTAATCCAAAGGGAAATGTATCCTTTTCTTTGACGCTATACAGTGTTACAAATTAGTATTAGTTTTTTACATATGACTTTTCTCTGAACAGTCATGGAATGACATATACTTGCTGCACTGCCTGTCTTATGCGTACTGCATCCGGAAGTGGCTACTTATTCCAAACTGAACATATATTACACATATATGTCAACATTAAATCCTAATAAATTTGAACTAGAACAGGATTTTATGACATTATTAGATGGTTGGTTAAATGGTGATTTACGTCATTTTTAGCATATTTGACGGTCAACTTTTAGTGTTGGAGGCAGAACATCCACTTATCCCTGAGTAGAATTGTGCGACGGTATATCAGCTGTTTAATCGTCGCAAATTATGTTTAATGGCGACCGCTAAACGACTGCTACACTATGACAAAAGTCAAAGTAATTACTGGTTAACCCATTTCTAAAGCAATTCATTGTGTTTGACAGTTTTACTCACAAAAGCCATTAAAATAAAACTAAATGACGCTTTGACGTCACATGACTGGATCTACGACTGGTTATGTAATGATTAATATTTGATAATGAACCTAGAGAAAAAAGGAAAATAGAAAATATTTCTTTATTTTTTTGTCCATTTTAGGCAATTTTTAATTTGTAAAAAAGGTATGGATTCCTTTGCTTTAGCATACATCTGCGGTGTAAATGACAGCTGATACAGAAAATCATCTAATGTTATATGAGGTTTCTTTCAAATGTAATCGTTTGACCGAAGCACACATTATTCGCTATTTAATTGCTTGAATTGTCAATAACAACTGCATCATGACTGTGAGAGTGCACAGTGCAATATACATGACGACAATATACATTGATGACTGCCTTTAGTCTGAAAAGTGACATTCACAAACAATGTGAAACACATTCTTTCATTCTGCGGCCAGATGCTTTTGATACCTCTGAGCTTAATGAAAATCTCACATGATGTTGTTATATAACTTTGAGATGACCGCGCAACAAGATCTCGTGTTTAATAATTAGACCGTTGTCCTTATCCGTTGTCATAATTATATGTGCATCTCTAATATCACCGGGCGAATGATATAATGTTTGAAGATAGGATGTGCAATCCTTTATAAATCATGGAGTAGATTTATTATACCACCGCTTCAAAAACGTGGGGGCTTTACAGGGATCAGTAATATTACGCACGACTCTACATATTTATACCCCCGTCAAATAAGGTTTGGTTGGGCTATAAAGAAGTCACTTTCGAGTAGTTAAGCAGATAATGGTTGCGTGGTTGCACATTTGCTTTTCCATGTTGGTGTGATGTGAAAATACTGAATGAAAACCATAAACAGTTACACTCCACTAATTATAAGATTTCACAAGGTTACACTCCACTTAAGTTTACATAAGACTCCACATATTTTAATTATTTGTCACGTTATTTAAACAGATAATTAGATAATCGTTGCATAATTTATTTTCCTTTTTCTTATTATGTTAAAATATCATTAGGTTACACACTACTAATTTCAAGACCTCATAAGGTTACACTCCAATAATTTTACATAGGACATTATTATATTTGTTAATTATTTATAATTGAGACTCTGCTCAGCACAAACTTCCGAGTTTTTCCATTCATCCATATTAAGGTAGTGTTATCTATTGTGATTGGACAACAGTGCTGGAGTATTAATCACCTTGAAATAATTTGAATTAAATTTGTTCTTTTGTTAATGTATATGAAAATACAGAATCAGCACCTGTTTTAGGCTACACACATATACAAACAGGTCACCAAGCGGGAGTATTAATCACCTTCAGTGATAGCTCTAGATTTTATTTGTTAACGTTTTGTAAAAAGAGGCAAAAGTCTGCATTACGTAATTGATAAGGAAAAACTGAATAACGTTTCATGACCATAGGTCAATGTGTTATGAAAAGGGGCATAACTCTGCCGAAATGAAAGTCTAGTGGACATATGTAACGACATTACATGGAGTAAGTCGAAAATGATTGTGACGTTTCATGATCATAGGTCAAATACTGCTCTAATTATGGCCAATTTATTATAAGGTTTAAGTGTGGCGGATTGACGACAACGACGGTCGACAGACGATGGACAAAGTGAGTATTATGTGTCTGCCATATGCTACACAGGCAACATAAAAAACTGATATTTGATGAATATTTGGACTGTGTGCACAAATAGGCCTGAACACTGGATAGGCGGTAATGTACATGTAATATGCTTTCAAATATGTGTAAAAACCGCACACATAACCCGGGTCTAGATTAAGGGATTCTAGTTTCTGTTGTGTATTGTCTTTTTCATTGTATAGATAATTTGTTTTTTGTTTGGTGTACAGTACGGATCTACAGTGTCACTGCGTTTGGGTGCTGTGATATCTATATGACCATTTTTAGCTCTACTGGCCAAGGGCCAGCAGAGCTTATGGGATGGTGTGTTGTCCGTTGTCCGTCCGTCCGTCCGTCCGTTAACTTTTGCTTGTGTACACTCTAGAGGCCACATTTCTGATGCAATCATCATGAAACTTTGTCAGAATGTTTGTCTCAATGAAATCTCGGTCAAGTTCGAAAATGGGTCATGTGGGGTCAAAAACTAGGTCACTAGGTCAAATATTGGAAAAACCTTGTGTACACTCTAGAGGCCATATTTTTGCCGAGCTTTATGCAACTTTGTCAGAATGTTTGTCTTAATTATATCTTGGTCAAGTTTGAAAATGGGTCACATGGGGTTAAAAACTAGGTCACTAGGTCAAATACTTGAAAAACCTTGTGTACACTCTAGAAGCTGTATTTCTGAACCAATCTTGATGAACTTTGTCAAAATGTTTGTCTTAATTATATCTTGGTCAAGTTCAAAAATGGGTCACATGGTGTTAAAAAATAGGTCACTAGGTCAAACTTTGGAAAAACCGTGTGTACACTCTAGATGCCATATTTTTGACCCGATTTTGATGAAACGTTGTCAGAATATTTGTCTCAATGAAATCTCGGTCAAGTTCAAAAATGGGTCATGTGTGGTTAAAAACTAGGTCACTAGGTCAAATACTTGAAAACACTTGTGTACACTCTAGAGGTCATATTTGTTACCCAATCTTGATGAAACTTTGTCAAATTGTTTATCTTAATTATATCTTGATCAAGTTCGGAAATGGGTCACATGAAGTTAAAAACTAGGTCACTAGGTCAAATATTGGAAAAACCTTGTGTACACTCTAGAGGCCATATTTTTGACCCGAGTTTGATGCAACTTTGTCAGAATGTTTGTCTTAATTATATCTTGGTCAAGTTTGAAAATGGGTCACATGGGTTAAAACTAGGTCACTAGGTCAAATACTTGAAAAACCTTGTGTACACTCTATAAGCCGTATTTCTGACCCAATCTTGATGAAACTTTGTCAAAATGTTTGTCTTAATTATATCTTGGTCAAGTTAAAAAATGGGTCACATGGTGTTAAAAACTAGGTCACTAGGTCAAACTTTGGAAAAACCGTGTGTACACTCTAGAGGCCATATTTTTTACCCGATCTTGATGCAATTTTGTCAGAATAATTGTCTCAATTATAGCTTGCTTAAGTTCGAAAATGGGTCACACAGGGTCAAAAACTAGGTCACTAGGTTAAATACTTGAAAAACCTTGTGTACACTCTAGAGGCCATATTTCTGACCCGATCTTGATGAAACTTTGTCGAAATGTTGTCTTAATTATATTTTGGTCAAGTTCGAAAATGGGTCCCATGGGGTCAAAAACTAGGTCACTAGGTCAAATACTTGAAAAACCTTGTGTACACTCTAGACACCATGTAGTACGACTCGATTCATCAATGGTATAACAGCCAGTAGAGCGTTCACAGGCCCTCTTGGGCCTCTTGTTCTCATTTCTCAATGGAGATTTAACACCACGTATGGAAAGCCAGAGCCGTCTAGAACGGTCCATTGTTCATACCTTATGATATCATCTGTTTTTTTAAAATGCTTACAGTATGTGTTCTTTATTATATTCTGAAGTAAAACAAAACAATAATATCATGTGCAGTGTTCTTTACGTTATGTGGGTACGTGATTACATTGCGATATAACCCACTGTAGCCGCTTTGTACGTGTGTGACCGATGAACACAATGGCATTACTTGTGCCATGAACACTGTTTCATTGTATTATTTGAATAAATGTACTGAAACTTCTAATGTATGTGTATTCTAAATGTGAAGATTTTTTCATTGTACTATTCGAATAAATGTACCGAAACGTCTTTTGTGCGATTGTTCAGTAGTTCAGTATTTGGTTCAGTACACAATGAAAGAAAAAATATACATTTAGAATTCATATTGAATGCTTTTAGCTTGAAAGATATATTGCGAGAGGATTTATATTACAAAGTGTTGTGCTCATCTAGTATTCTGAACGTGACATTGGAATATTTAGACTAATTGCACCAGGAAAAAGTTCAAATATATTTGGATTTAATTCGGAGCACTTGGCAGTTTTGATTAAAGGGACACTTGACAATATTATTTGTAATTTATTCTAAAATCGAATTTTAAAGAAATATTGTAATTTATGAGTCTTCTGTAAGTGAATATATTTCATTGTACTATTTGAATAAATGTGTTGATTATGTTTTTAAAAAGTGTTGTTGCTCTCTTTGCACTTCATTTCGCTTTACATTTTACCCGTAACACGGTGCGGAGAGCAGCAGCGGCGGGGTAGGGCGGGGTTGGTGTGCGGGACGTAAATTAACTTAGGGAAGTAATAAAAACGCATGTGAAATATCGGTTGTTTGTTTTGGTTGTCAACAATACACTAAGAAGTTATGAAATCCATATTTCCCTCCAAGCCCCACCCACTCCAACTCCCCTAATACCAAAACCTTGTATCCGTCTCCGAGTGGAATGAAATTATACTTCCGGATACGATAACTTCAAGATAAGATACTGTTTATTCAGAAAGCGACACAAAAATAACATGTATGTGCAAGAAAAGAAGTAACACCAATACAAATAAAATGAAAAATAGAAAGTACAAGCATGCCAACGTATGGTCATTTTCCATATGAAATATGTAAAGGGAGACAACACGTGTCCATGTTAGGAGCTGCACTGGTGTAACTAATGCCCCTTGATCCCAATCAGACCTAGCAAAACAGTGTATCATTCCAATGTTATCCTAACCTGTATATTCAACTTAGGTGAACATATATAACGACAGGCAGCAATTTAAGATGAATACATTGGTTCAAACAGTGCATTTAGCCTACTCATATGTGTTTTTTTTATTTATAAAGGCATCATAAATAAATCCAGTTAAAAAAGTAATTTTTGTTTACAATTCGGTTTTACAACAAAGTAACACAAGCTCATATGAGCTTTTAAATCCGTCTAACATGGTTACAAGCGAATTGACATTATGCAAATAAAGTATATATCTTACAAACTAAGCATTAAAACATATCAAATGCAGTATTACAGCAGATGTTATATTAATACATTATACATTGTATACGCTTTGCATAAGAAATTATATGCAATATTACAATATAAAAGCATGTCTAAATTATCACTATCATTCAAATCAGTAAAAATAAGTAATACATTGAATAAGTACGATAGCATTATTTACAGATATTAAGATAAAAGATCACGCACGACATTGTCAGCATCAAATCACCAGATATAGTTCACTGAATATAGTAAACACATACATAAAACAAGCTAAGAGGTTCGGCAAAATCAATTCATGCAAACGCAATTTGCAGACATAACACATCTACAAAGACAAGCTTATGAATAGCTACAAAGCAAGGTGCATTCATGCAAACATGGCAAAACACATAGTAAAAATGCAAATATAATTGAGAAGAACAATGGAATAAATAGTTAATAGGCAAGGTGCTCATACAAATAAAATAAAACATGTTAATACTGTTGCTAGCCAAGCTATGGTATGTCTATGCGACCCCACAAGATGAGCACATACAGTTTGGCCCCTCCCACTGCCAGTTTAATATTAGTGATTGAATTGTTTAAAAGATGAACATTCTCTAAATGCATTTGGCAAAGAGTTCCGTAGTTTGGCTGCAGAATGGAAATCTAGAAATACGAAGCCATTTTCTAACGATTCCATTCTAAACTCACATTCAATATTTGTAAATGATATACATGTACATAATCTACCACCAGTTGTAAACACTTTTAAGCAGACCCTATGACATGTCTTATCCGCTAATGTTTGATCGATGGATGCATTTTATTTTGATCACGTGAAACGGCTACTGTCTACACAAATATTTTGTAAATCAAACACATATAGAAAAATATATAAAAAGCAAATTATATAGTTAAATTAGGATAATAATAAGAAACTATACAGAATTAGAGGATTAACGATAGTTCATACAAATGGTAACTATCATGCTATGAGCTGCCAGAAGTCGTTATTCGAAAAGTTATGCGATACCGCCGTAGGCCCTGTACCAAAGAACTATGAGTCAATCCCTTTGTAAAGTAGATAGAGTAAGTCCATGTATTGGCATGTTTTCTGAAGACATAGTGTATTGCTTATCTAGGCAACCACCGTATTAACGTTTATTACAATAACTCTTTCTTACATACAACTCATCAAAGATAAGGATATCACGCCTATCAAAACCTTATTGGTAACGCATTCTGTTACTGTCGAAATGTTCCTCCAGAAACGAGAATGCCGTATATCAAAATAAGCTCCTCCCACCTATAGTCGCGCCCCGTATTGTTATCGTGTGTTGATCAGGACATTGCACATCCCGCTAGAGGCAGATGGGTAGAACCCCACACACTCCACCGTCTTCATGTTCATCTTTTCATTTTTGTCGAGCTCATTCAAGGCTTTCATCATGACTCTGAGTGTGTAAACGTGGGGACGTGGCTCCATCGCAAATGGTGCTTCTACAATTAAATTTGCAGAAAATCTTCAATTCTGCAGGCTAGAAGGTTCTAGGCCTATTCTCCTAATTTCATTTCAATGGAAATGGATGAGGAGATTGGCATTTTCATTCCTGTTTGGCGTCATATAAATGGGTTGATGAGCCGTAAACACAATTTAATTAGTTCTCGAGCCGTGGCTGGCTCAGAGAACCAGAAATAAGGCGAGCGTAACTTTGATTTGTTTGAATGGTGTTTAATGTCACTTACATTTTAGGCTATGCATGGCGGTCCATTTTCGGTGGAGGAGACAGACCACCTACTTATTATTGGGTACAACTAGTACCTCCCGCCATCATTCTGTCCACATTGTCACTAATTGTACTTTCATTCTGGTGGTGATGTATGCAACGGAGTACAGGTATACCGTAAAGTGTCGGTTGCCAAACGTAAGTGATCGATAGCTCAGTTAGTAACTTAGTAAGGCGCTAGCAAAATTAACTCGAGGCCATTGGTTTGAATCCCGGTAGAGACACGATTTTTTCACAACCTGTAACATTTTCTAGGACCCTATGATCGAGTTCTGATTGAGGTTCTGTTTGTTAAATATGGGGGCTCGTCCGGTATAATCCTAAGAACCATTGGCAAACATTACCCTGTATAACTAGAATATTAAAGACGAATTTCAATCTGTGAATGTAACGAGATACAGGTAAAGTTGAGCAATCGATTGGCAAACGTTAGTCTCGATAGCTCACTAGTACGGTATGTAAGCGATAATAGGTTCGAGACAGGTTGAGGCACTATTATTTCATTCAAAAGCAGGTTCTAAAAATCTCAAACACATGGTTTCTAGCTTACCATGACAGCGCTCTACCAAATGAAATATGCCTCATTATATCCGGTTACAGGTCACCCGGTTACATTATGGCATTACAACTTTGAAATTCCTTTTTGAATTTCGGATGACGGTAATTTCATTTCAGGCCAGATGTCCGTTTCAGTTGCCTATGGTTTCATGCTAACAGACACAGAACTAGATCCGTGTTAGGTTTCAAATCTTATAGATAGTGAACCACTATGCCTTAACTGGAAAGGAATTGAACCCAGTATATTTAGCTTACTTTACAACTCTAGCGCCCAGCTGAATTTGTTAACGTGGACATTCTATGTTTCACAATATACAAGTGTCCACTTCCAACAACGGTATCACACTTCTATTAAAGGGACATATGGCAATTTTGATTGATTTGTTTTATTTGTTATATTAACGCGCGGCGTCCCGTTTTCACATAACTTTTGTTCAATCATAGATGTCAATTATCAGAAGAGTTTAAAGCGAATTATTTTTGCATATTTTTAACGGGTGATGATATTGCACCAATATTACATTTTAACCTATGATCGTATAGTAAGAAGAAGGAAATCTCAAAATTGTATTTACTTATCTTCAAGCAGTTTTAAAGTTAAATCGATACTGGATTAATCAACAAAGACGCTATCTGTAATGCTTGATAGAAACTGCCATAGTGCCGTGTGTCCCTTTAAGGCAACTTACATCAGTAGCAACATAATTGAATTGAATTGAATGTTGTTTAACGGCTCATCAACACAGTATAGGTTATTTAGAGTCGCCCCTGAGAGAGGGGAAGGATACATAGGAATCCGGGAACCTGCCCTACTCTTATAATCGAATAGATTCCTATGGTTCTTTAACGTGCTCGAAGGATAGACCGATACACGGGACCGCCCGGTTTACGTCCCCATCCCACGGACGAGGCTAAGGGAAAGTGTCTTGCCCAAGAACACACCGACGGAACTCAGTGGCACCACGGAGGATTGAACAACATAAACATGATAAACAAGTATTACACCTGGAAATATCTAATCACAAGCAATATGTAACAGCAAACAAAAACACAAAAATGCGCCGTATGTTATCTAATTACAAGAACGCAACAAAGAAATTTCAACAACATACAAATAAGAATATAATAAATCATGCATCAGACATTGTATTCACCTAAAGGAAAAACACACTGATCATAAAATAATACGTATTTGTTAATCAATCACAAAACAGATCTAACATGTATATTGATATAACACCCATTGCGTTACATATCTTACAAAAGTACAGCAACATAAACATGAGGATAATTGAGAGGTTATAATACCCATTGTCTTACATCTATAACAAAAGTACAGCAACATAAATATGAGGCTATAACACCCATAGCCTTACATCTATAACAAAAGTACAGAAACATAAATATGAGGCTATAACACCCATAGCCTTACATCTATAACAAAAGTACAGCAACATAAATATGAGGCTATAACACCCATAGCCTTACATCTATAACAAAAGTACAGCAACATAAATATGAGGCTATAACACCCATAGCCTTACATCTATAACAAAAGTACAGCAACATAAATATGAGGCTATAACACCCATAGCCTTACATCTATAACACAAGTACAGCAACATAAATATGAGGCTATAAAACGCATAGCCTTACATCTATAACAAAAGTACAGCAACATAAATATGAGGCTATAACACCCATAGCCTTACATCTATAACAAAAGTACAGCAACATAAATATGAGGCTATAACACCCATAGCCTTACATCTATAACAAAAGTAGAGCAACATAAATATGAGATATAACACCTATTGCCTTACATCTATAACAAAAGAACAGCAACATAAATATGAGGCTATAACACCCATAGCCTTACATCTATAACAAAAGTACAGCAACATAAATATGAGGCTATAACACCCATAGCCTTACATCTATAACAAAAGTACAGCAACATAAAAATGAGGCTATAACACCCATAGCCTTACATCTATAACAAAGGTACAGCAACATAAATATGAGGCTATAACACCCATAGCCTTACATCTATAGCAAAAGTACAGCAACATAAATATGAGGCTATAACACCCATAGCCTTACATCTATAACAAAAGTAAAGCAACATAAATATGAGGCTATAACACCCATAGCCTTACATCTATAACAAAAGTACAGCAACATAAATATGAGATATAACACCTATTGCCTTACATCTATAACAAAAGTACAGCAACATAAATATGAGGCTATAACACCCATAGCCTTACATCTATAACAAAAGTACAGCAACATAAATATGAGATATACCACCTATTGCCTTACATCTATAACAAAAGTACAGCAACATAAATATGAGGCTATAATACCCATAGCCTTACATCTATAACAAAAGTACAGCAACATAAATATGAGGCTATAACACCCATTTCCTTACATCTATAACAAAGGTACAGCAACATACATATGAGGCTATAACACCCATTGCCTTGCATCTATAACAAAGGTACAGCAACATAAATATGAGGCTATAACACCCATAGCCTTACATCTATAACAAACGTACAGCAACACAAATATGAGATATAACACCTATTGCCTTACATCTCTTACAAACGTACAGCAACATAAATATGATTTATAACACCATTGCCTTACATCTCTTACAAACGTACAGCAACACAAACATGAGACTATAACACCTATTGCCTTACATCTCTTACAAACGTACAGCAACATAAATATGATATATATCACCATTGCCTTACATCAATAACAAAAGTACAGCAACATAAATATGAGGATATAACATCTCTAACGAAAGGTATAATAGCGAACATTAATATGAGGATATAATACCCAATGCCTTACATCTCGTAAAAAAAATAACAATGACATAAATATAAGGATACAATATCCTTTGCGTTACATCTCTAACACAGCGTACAATAACATAATTATAAGAATATAACATTCATTGTGTTACATCTCTAACAAGAAATATCAAGTGATAAATGCCCCCGAAGTGTCCTTTGACCTCTAAGTATGACCTTGACCTTGGAGCCAAGGACCTGGATTTTGTGCACGACACGTCGTTTGGTTGTGGTGAGAACTTGTGCCAAGTTATTTGAAAATCCGTCCAGGCATGCAAAAGTTATTGACCGGACACGATTTGACCTTTGACCTCTAAATGTGACCTTGACCTTAGGGCAACAGACATGGATTTAGTGCGCGACACATGGTCTTGTTGTGGTGAGTACTTGTGCCAAGTTATTTGAAAATCCGTCCATGAATGCCAGAGTTTTTGACCGGACACAATTTGACTTTTGACCTCCAAGTGTGACCTTGACCTGGAAGACCTGGGTTTTTTGCGCGCGACACATCGTCTTGTTATGATGATCATTTGTGTAAAGTTATTTAAAAACCCTGCAGGGATTGTGACGTTACGGTCCGGACACGAAATTGCGTGCCTGTTTTTGACCTATGAACTGCAAGTGTGACCTTGACCTTTGAGGTACGGACCTGGGTTTTGCGCGCGACACATCGTCTTGTTATGGTGATCACTTGTGCCAAGTAATTTAAAAATCCTTTAGGGGTTGGGACGTTACGGTCCGGACACGAAATTACGTACCTGTTTTTGACCTATAAACTTCAAGTGTAACCCTGACCCTCGAGGTACGGATCTGGGTTTTGCGCGCGACACATCATCTTGTTATGTGATCACTTGTGCCAAGTTATTTAAAAATCCCTGCAGGATTTGTGACGTTACGGTCCGGACACGAAATTGCGTACCTGTTTTTGACCTATGAACTTCAAGTGTGACCTTGACCTTTGAGGTACGGACCTGGGTTTTGCGCACGACACATCGTCTTGTTATGGTGATCACTTGTGCCAAGTTATTTAAAAATCACTGAAGGGGTTGTGACGTTACGGTCAACGAATCTTTGTTTTATATTTATTATTTTCCATTTCAAGCGAAAAATACATTTAGGTAGTTGAGGAATTAAAAAAGTACCATTCTTTATATTGACAAAAACTACATTTGTATCATATTATTATGAAGAGTAAGAGACATTTTCAATAGTCAGACATTTAGGTTGTTACAATCGAAACCGTTTTATGAGTAGCAGCAGATGTTAATAAATGGCATTACAACTAACCTAACCTAACCTAGGCATTTGAGATGCAATGTGTATCCGGTTGGAGGAGGTTTTCCTCGTTTTAACATTTTCATGGTAGTGTTTGATACGTGTTATAGTTCTGCAATATCATCCACTGACCATTCCAAGGCGGTAGCCCTATTGTCAACCCTTTTGTGTTTGTAATGTCGTTTGCATTTATTATTACTTTTGCCTTCTTGTTTATCTGTTTCCGTGTTTGTTTTTGAGTTTTGCGGTTGACTGTCCTCCTTGAATGCTACTTTCCCTGTCCGATCTTTTTATATTTCTTTGTCAATGATAACAAATATTAGTAAACAGACGAAAGTTCATCCAATCTAAAGAAGAAATCTTGTTGACTTTGATCCCATTTTCAGTTGTTATTTTCATTCACACTAGCGTGTGGTTAGAGCTGTATGGCAGCCGTAACAAGTTGCCCCGACTATAAATCAGTAGTGGTATTACTTACAGGACCTTTGAGATCATCAAGCCCAATCTTTGTGGCTTTAGAGTAGAATATTCGCTTAAGCCGAGGCATGAGAGATCACTTTACATTACCTCTCTTAACTCAGTTAAACCGAGTCTGCTACTTTTATCTCCTGCTTGTGTTTGTTGCTTCCAAGGGATCCTCTTTTCAGTATTTTTTCAATATTACAACTGTTTGCTAACTATCCAGTTCACGAAAATAGATCTTAAATGTGATCTCTGTGACCATTCAAAGTATTTGACTCAGACATGCTATAATGAGACCTCGTATTTGCAGATTAGATTGCAGAGGTTATGGCAAAGTTTAATCATTTTGAGAGGTCATTGTTATAATGCAAGATTGGTTTTATATTGGAAGTCTCCAAGGTAAAAGATGGAGTCGTGGTTGAAAGATGATTGCGAGCAGAACTCTGCAGTAAGAACATGTGTTTCACATCACACTCACCGTCAGAAAATATGTATCAGTTTGTAGGAAGCAAGAATAAATTTGCACTTGCATTTCATATATGTAACCTAACGTGGAAACAAAGCAGAGTTTATAAAAGGAAATTGATTAGTTGGTTTTTGAATAGTAATTGTAAGAATATTTATGAAAAAGAACCTTTATACACTTGGTCTTCATTTAAAAGGACCTTAGCATATAATATTAGTAATACTTCTACGTACATACTATTTTGACTGTTTGAAACCTCTTTTTGCAAAGTTCTGTATAATGTATTGCATTGTTAAGGGGTATGCATTGACAACAGTGACATAAGGTAGATTAGGTAGACACCAGGAAGTGTTTGAAATAGATTCGTGCTCGTGATATTCGGCTAATGTCATTTACCATGTATTTTGTTTATACATGTTGATTGTAAATGCTCTGAACTAGGGACACTACGATGACAAAAACATTGATTGTCCAATCTTCCTTTTGTTGTCTCATAGCCTTTTTAGCTTCGCCTTTAACCTCTTCCAATTCTCTTGACCTTTCTATGTTTAATTCTCTCAATTTTCTGTCGCTTTCGTCCCGGTTTCGAACAATTTCCTCTTGAAGCTGAATGTTAATATTTGTTATTTTCCGTTTATCTTCTTCTAGATTTACTATCTTTGTCTGTAAGCAGAAGGCCTCATTGTTAAGTTTTTCCCCTTGCTGAATTAATTTCAATTTTTCTTCTTTTATTTGCTTTACCTGTTCGTTTGACTCTTCGAGTTTTTGCTTCAATTCATGTTCATCAGCGCGTGATTCCTCTAGACATTGGTCACCTCGACGTAGTTTATTTGTAAGTTCTTCAACGCATTTGTCTAATTCTCTCAATTTTCTGTCGCCTTCTTCCTTGTTTTGAACAATTTGCTCTTGAAGCTGAATGTTTATATTTGTCATTTTCTTTTTATCTTCTTCTAGTTTTGCTATGTCTGCCTGTAGGCGGACGGTCTCATTTTCAAGTTCTTCCACTTGTTGAGTTGATTTCGATTTTTCTTCTTCTATCTGCTTTATCTGTTCATTTGACACTACGAGTTTTTGCTTCAATACCTGTTCACCAGCGCGTGATTCCCATAAACACTGTTCACTTCGACGGAGTTTATCTGTAAGTTCTTCAATGCGTTTGTCTAATTCTCTCAATTGTCTGTCGCTTTCTTCCTTGTTCTGAACAATTTGCTCTTGAAGTTGAATGTTTATATTTGTCATTTTCCGTTTATCTTCTTCTAGTTTTGCTATGTCTGTCTGTAGGCGGACGGCCTCATTTTCAAGTTTTTCTACTTGTTGAATTGATTTTGATTTTTCTTCTTCTATCTGCTTTATCTGTTCGTTTGACTCTTCGAGTTTTTGCTTCAATTCATGTTCATCAGCGCGTGATTCCTCTAGATATTGGTCACATCGACGTAGTTTATCTGTAAGTTCTTCAACGCATTTGTCTAATTCTCTCAATTTTCCGTCGCCTTCTTCCTTGTTTTGAACAATTTGCTCTTGAAGCTGAATGTTTATATTTGTCATTTTCTTTTTATCTTCTTCTAGTTTTGCTATGTCTGTCTGTAGGCGGACGGTCTCATTTTCAAGTTGTTCAACTTGTTGAGTTGATTTCGATTTTTCTTCTTCTATCTGCTTTATCTGTTCATGTGACACTAGGAGTTTTTGCTTCAATACCTGTTCACCAGCGCGTGATTCCGATAGACACTGTTCACTTCGACGGAGTTTATCTGTAAGTTCTTCAATGCGTTTGTCTAATTCTCTCAATTTTCTGTCGCTTTCTTCCTTGTTTTGAACAATTTGCTCTTGAAGTTGAATGTTTATACTTGTCATTTTCCTTTTATTCTCTTCTAGTTTTTCTATGTCTGTCTGTAAGCGGACGGCCTCAGTTTCAAGTTTTTCTACTTGTTGAATTGATTTTGATTTTTCTTCTTCTATCTGCTTTATCTGTTTTTTTGACACTTCGATTTTTTGCTTCAATGCCCGTTCACAAGCTCGCGATTCCCCTAGACACTGTTCACTTCGACGGAGTTTATCTGTAAGCTCTTCAATGCATTTGTCTAATTTTCTCAATTTTCTGTCGCTTTCTATCTTGTTTTGAACAATTTGCTCTTGAAGCTGAATGTTTACATTTGTCATTTTCCGTTTATCTTCTTCTAGTTTTGCTATGTCTGTCTGTAGGCGGACGGTCTCAATTTCAAGTTTTTCCACTCGTTGAGTTGATTTCGATTTTTCTTCTTCTATCTGCTTTATCTGTTCGTTTGACACTTCGAGTTTTTGCTTCAATACCCGTTCTCCAGTAAGTGATTCCCCTAGACACTGTTCACTTCGACGGAGTTTATCTTTAAGTTCCTCAATGCATTTGTCTAATTCTCTCAATTTTCTGTCGCTTGAGTCCTTGTTTTGAACAATTTGCTCTTGAAGTTGATTCTTTATAGTTGTGATTTCTCCTTTTTCAACCTCTAACTTCTCGATTTCTTCCTGTAAGCAGAGTACCTTATTTTCAAGTACTGTTACATTTTGAATTGATTCTAATTTTTCGTCTTCTATTTTTGCCATTTTTTCTTTAGCCTCTTCGAACATTCGCTTCAGTGTCTTGTTGTTTTCCTCATTCCTTATTGCTTCATTTCTAAGTTCACTGTTAAGCCTGCTCGTATCCATCTCAAGTTTCACCATTTCTGTCCGTAATAGATCGGTTTGATGATCTGCAAACGATCTAATGAAAACAGCATCCTGTTCACACATCGTGAGTTGATGCTTCAACTCTTCTAATGCAGTCATGTCAGCAACATTTTTCTCTCCCGCATCCGCTTTTGTTTCTTCCTCTTTAGCATCTATGTCGTGGCGAAGTGCTTGTGCTTTCATTTTCACCCCTTTTCGCATCATCTTGTACATTTCTTCAGATTGCAAGCTCATAACCATTCTCCTTTCTTTGAGCTATAATTTATATAACAATTTTGATTAATATATAATCCTCAAAATAAGTTAAGGACCGCAAGAATATTTCTCCATATGCTTATCAGTGAAAATGACTACATAGCATTTTCAAACGGTTACACAGAATGTGTAAGCAATGTTGCATTAAACAGGACATTGTCAGGTCTTTTGCATTAGATGAAATAACAAAATGTTGATATACATTGCTATGTTAATTAAAATCATTAATTTGCCCCAAAAAACAATACTAAAAGTTTTAATATGTTTTGTCAATTTATTCATTACGTTTAATCACTACCAATGAAACTAAGGCTGTCAAATTGTATTTCCACCGAAATTGACTAACCTAATTGACAGTTTTGAAAAGCGTTGATTTTTGTTATCCCATCCAATATGAAAGTACATTTTGAAGACCTAGTTGCATATTTGGCACTGCACGTTTGTCTTTAGAGTAATTCTAAAGAAATGGTGAAAGGTGTTTGTTAAGGAATCGATAGTCATAAAAATAATATGAAATAACATTTTTGGGTGAAAAAAAGCATTTTATTGAAATTTCAAAATCTGAATTTTCTAAAAACAAACTTTTGGTGTAAAGTGCTCCTGAAGAATACAGAAACACGAAACAGTTTCCATGTGCGATGATGCAACTTTAATCTTATAAAAATAAGAAATAAAGAAGGGATGGTCCTTAAATTATTTTGAGTATATATGAATATCCTTAAATATTTTACTTAATGTCAGGCAGCAAGACTCTTTAAAGATGTAAACGTACATAAATGTCGTATTTTAAGCACATTAGAGTATCATGGTGTATGATCGCTGGTTTTAAAACAACTGCAAATACATGGGAAATGAAAGGGACTGCTTTATCAGTATATTATATCGTGAATCGAGTATATTGTTTTAAAGTGGACTAGCAGGAGACTTTTCATTATTTTGATAACTGTTTACATATGTTTTTTCATTCTTTATTTTAAATAGCCGTTACATCCCGCATGTTCCGTTTATCCTGTATAACTGTATCGCAAAAATAAAACTTCGTAACTCAAAAATACTTATAATATCCAAGTAAGCCAACCATTAAAATCAATATTTACCCCGTGAGTTATATGTGGACAAACTCATGCGTCTTACAAATCAGTCAGAAAGCGATATACAGGGATACCGAGATCTGCTGTGGCGAAGAGCAAAGCAACTTGATGGATGCCCATCTGGTAAACTCATTAGTAGAAGAGGGACTCGTAGAAACCCACCATGCATCAAATTAGCGTCGGATTTTACATTCTTAATATGTTCATTAACGGGGATATAAGTGAAATTGAGAGTATAATTAGTAAATCAAATACTGCACAAAACACACAGAATGAAAGAAGAGAAAGTACATGTTCAACTGAAAAGCAAAATGGAACAGAACTAGCTCAATCAAATAATTTTAAAATGGAACTTAGCCAATTACTTTCCAACGTTATAGACATTGGAAACAAATACTCGCAGCTACTAAAAGACAGAAACTATGATAGAGAAACCTGTAAGCAACTACAGAGTACCATAAATAAATTATTAGACGAGAACTCAAACTTAAGAGACGACCTAAGGAATACCAAGATAAGATTCTATGAAACCCTAAGCTCAAACGAGGAAAGAGTTCACCAAATACTGAAAGAGAAAACATCTGAAATGAAACTGTATATTCAAAACAACCTACAAATGCTAACCAAATGTCAATCAAACGACAATAACCATAAAGGATTACAAACGGATAAACAACAAGACTTGGTGGATCAAATCGAAACCACAAAGAACGCAGCTAAATACAACACGGTCTTTGAAACCAGACAAAAATCTCAACGCACGGATGACCTAGCAAAACCAAAGGCACACACAGAAAAAGGCTCTAGAGACAACTATCAAAACAGTCGTCACGGGGATAGCAATAAGAGCACCGACACAGCAACAACAATTGAAAAGCCTTCGAACTTGATTCAAGACCAGCAAGAAAAATCTAACAACTTATCAAATACAGACATGAGAACATACGCCGAAGTTGTCCTAACGAAACCGAATTCAAATAGCCACGCAACTGCTATAATACCTACCCAAACAATCAACCATGTGGACGCCATTGTAACTAATGATACATCGCACAACAAACACATGAGGTTCGACAAAGACAAACATCGCTGGATAAGAGTCAATGAGACAAATTCGAACACGAACACAACTGTAACCAAATTAGCAGACTCGAACATGAAAATTGAAACGATAATATCTAAAAGAAATTCCCAAGAATCACAACTCAACTCGAACTGTCAAAAGAAATTATTTAAAGGTAAATATCGCGGTAGAACGAAAATGTACTATGTAGGCTGTATCGATGCAGACTCTACCGAAGACGGCCTGGATAAATATTTAGATGAACGAGGAGTGACATCATTACAAATATCGTTCTTTAATAGTAAGGCAGGTGATTTATCAGCCAAAATTGTCATTCCGTTCCGTCAGAGTTACCTTGTAGAAGAAAATGGTTTCTTGCCGAGGTTCATGAGGTGTCGACAATGGATCTCGCGCAATTCTTGGAAAAAAACGTATACGGTACAGCCGTCAAACGCATATCAACTTTTATGACGATAACGATAACAATAAACAAGATAAGTGGGCCGCAGCAGCCGAAGACAACGAAAACGAAGACTAATATATTCAAAATGGGTATCTTCAATAAAATTAACAATATTGACAAAACTGATAATAGTCTCCGATGTGTCACTTGGAACGTGAGAGGAGTTATGTCCTCTGCCGGTAGCCTGGGTAAATTCCTAGAGGAAAAAAACATTGACATTGCGTTCATTACTGAACACAAACTATTTGATAATTTTAAGTCATTCATGTCGTCTATAAATACAAAATATGATAACTATACTGCATGTAATCAGGACTATGCTATATATGGTAACTTGAAATGTGGAAAAGGTGGTGAGTCTATCATATATAAATCAAGACTACTATTCTCGATTAGGAAAATGGACGAGATATCAGATGAACGAATTATAGGCATCCAGTTGTACTGCAATGATGGTTTAAAATTGTTTTTGTTTTGTATTTATATGCCTTCCGCAAATTACTCAAACGAACTGTATTCGGAATATATAAGTAATCTACAGTCACTCTGTGACTCTTTTTCGGAATTTGGGACTATCCTGTTACTAGGTGACATGAACGGTGAGACTTTGTCATTCAGTAAATACAACTCTGCAAATTTCAGAGACACATCCTTAACAAACTTCATCACAGAAAACTCGATGGTTTCACTCGTCCATTTACCCGATAGAATAGGGCCTGATTATACTTTTCTAACAATGGAAAAGATGCTTGACCACGTGATTATGTATAATTATGATATTGATCTTGTTACCAAAGTTGCCATCTTAAACGATGACATATACCATGTATCCGACCACCTTCCGGTCCTTGTTGTTCTAAATATACCAATCTCACACACATGTATAAGAACAAAATGCAATAATATTGCTTGGCATAAAGGCACTGCCTCACATATAGAAGCGTATAGATCATCATTATCTACTTTACTAGAGGCTGCTAGAACAAATGACATAGATATACTATACAATGATATCACAAGCTCTATACTAAGAGCCTCGGACTGCTCTCTGTCCAATACAAAATTCAATATTCATGCTAAGCCTTACTGGTCAAAAGAGGTAAAAGCTTCACACAAAACACAGCGCCAAGCCCGTAGAATTTGGATTGATCAGGGTATACCACGAGGAATGGAAAACCCATCATATGCCCTATATAAGATTGCTAAGAAAGCATTCGCTATCACTCAGAAACATGCTATAGAACAAGTTGAACACAACTTTGTTAATGAGTTAAACACAGTAGCAGAATGTGACAATCGGCTATTCTGGTCACTGATTAATAGGCGAAAGGGGACAAAAGTGTCCACTTGCAACCAACTGAACACCGATTCCGGGTTATTACGTGATCCAAACGTTATTGCAAACGGCTTCACGTCATATTACTCAAACATATACTCCCCCCTTGATGAAGGTCATTTTGACAACGATTTTAAACTTTTAGTTGAAACTGAGATTGCTACACTAAAAGCGGCTAATCTATCCCTGCTCAGTGTACCTGAAATGGAGCCAAATATCACTACCGACTGTGTAGAAAAAGTCATTTCTTCTTTAAATTTGAGAAAAGCGTCCTCATTTGACAAGATACAAAATGAACACCTGATATTTGGTGGCCCTACGTTATGGTCAATGCTGACTAAACTGTTCAATATGATCATCTCTTCTGGATATATCCCAACGCAATGCAAACGAGGCTTGATTATCCCCGTTTACAAAGAAAATGGCAAGAGCCGCTCTGATCCTTGTAATTATAGACCTATTACATTGTTACCCGTTATTTATAAGTTATTTGAAAAGCTCCTTCATAATATTTTAAATACATGGGTCGAAAACGCCAATATTCCATTTCCTAACCCCCAACAAAACGCATACCAGAAGCACTTAGGTGCAATAACTGCGTCGTTTAACCTCCAACAATCCATACGTCATGACGTTGAACTAGGCAGCAAAGTTTATGTTGCTATTCTTGATGTAATGAAAGCGTTTGACACTGTCTGGTTGCCGGGTCTCTTCTATAAACTTGGGATTAAAGGTAAAATGTGGACACTTCTTGTTTATGCCCATAGTGACATGTCCAGTTGTGTCGCTGTAAACGGAGTTGTCTCACATTTCTTTGACGTAAAGCAAGGAATAAGACAAGGGGGATTATCTCTACTTGGGTCTATAATCTATTTATGGATTACTTGTTGAAAACCCTGGAAAAAAGTGGCCTTGGAACTTGCATACTGAACATACCCACTGGTAACGCTACGCTCGCTGACGATATAACGCTCTCAGCGTTAAGTCCGTCAAACCTTCAACGAATGATAGATATTGTCTATCAATACACATATTATTTTAGATATGTTATAAATGCATCTAAAAGTTATGTAATTACATTCGGAGAAAGACACAGGTCGGCGCCAGAAGTTAATATTCAAACGGGACCTGACAGCATAAGAAAAACCAATAATATAAAACATGTGGGTGTCATATTGAACAGCTCAATGTCAGACAAAGACAAGGTTACCAATGGTTGTAAAAATGCTAAATCCTCATTGTTTTCACTGTTATCTATTAACAATGAATCACGCTACTTAAACCCAATCACGTCAGCCTCATTAATGGCAAAAATATGTATTCCGAGATTGTTATTCGGTTCAGAGCTATGGAACAATCTAACATCACGTGACTACGACCTCCTTGAAAGGTTTCTGCGTCTATTTCTATCCTTATTTCTGCGTCTTGCTGCAAAAAAGGCACAAAGCTTTAATATTCGAACTCGCACCGATATCTGTCTTAGCATGCTAGGTTGGAAATCTATTCGTTCTGAGATTGATCTCAATAAACTATCATTTCTGGGCAGATTGTGCAATATGCCAAATACTACCTTGACAAAACGCGTCTTTAACACAAGGTTATCTGTGTTTGTTTGTTTGTTGACATAATGCCGTCCAAGAAGGATTTGTCCCAGACATTGTTACCATACTGCAGAAATATTATCTCTCTACACATTTATTTGAATACATACAAGGTGGAAGTTTCCCAACAAAACACGCCTGGAAATTACTTTGTAAAACAAAGGTCATTGCCTCTGAATCCAGATCATGGCATCTTCGATTACAGGCGGATGACTGCTTTAGCAGATTTCCAATATTGAAAGAGGGATTATCTGGGAGTGTTCAACTGACTCCTACAGCCTATTGAATGCACGCACCATTGGTCAATTTTGGATTGAGCAGAGCACCACTCCTACTCAAAATTCACTATGTCTTTTGAGTGGCATGTTCTATACTGACATTAGAGTTCACGCAATCATAAAGTGTTCTACAAAGGTATATATCAGAAACGTTTTCTTTAATTATATTAAAGAACTTTTTGGACATGAAGTGCTGGCCGAAATAAATAAAGGCTCAAATGAGACGAAGTTGCAATATCTAATCGGCAGGCAATTATGCTCACTTCCAGATAGAAGAGCGCATAAACAATGCCTTACAATAGCAATTGAATTTGCTGCACGCTGTTTGACTACTTAAAGACAACTGAACCGCTGCAAATTATGTTAATGAGATCATTGCCATAGTCAATACATAAGCTGGTTATGTCATGACTTAAATTATGATATATGCATTTGTCTAACTGATTGCCAATGTGTGTACATATCCGTGTGCTATATTCCCTTTTTGAATATTATTTCATATATCCTTATATTTTATATGCTTCTTTGAATTATATTTCTTGTTGCTTCAATTTATCTATGCAAAGAGGAAATAAAGAGAATAATAATAAGTAAGACAACTATTAAAATCAATATTGGCTTAGAATTATTACTACAATATCGATTTTTATTTCTATTAATTTTACAGATTTGTCAATTATTGAAAAGTACTTTGTTTTCACGGAAATTTATAGAGTAAATGCTGATTAGTTTCGAAATATTGCCGCAGGTCCGTTGTATTATCTGCTAATTACTAATGTTTAAAATATAACGAATGACTATAAGATGGTATTCAGAATACATATGATTATATATCAAAATAAATGTTACTATTATTATTATAAATGGTACATAAAATACATTTGATTATATATCAAAATAAATCAGTTATTATTATTATTAGTAGTAGTAGTAGTAGTATTGTAATTATTATTATTATTATTATTAATATAATTATTATTATTATTATTGTATAAAGTACACGTTAAATTACCTGTATACTAGAAAAGTCATACCTCTTTGAGTGCTTGGGCAGCTGCTTCGCATTCAGGCCGATTTATTAACTCTTTATGTTTCAAAAAATTGATCATTTTATCGAAAAAGAAGTTCATATCATCATCATCTACTTTGTCTTCCTTTGAATGCATGAGAGTGTTTCTTACTGCAATCAGCTGAAGAAGACAATGAAACGCATACAAATGACTAAAATTTAACATAACCACATGACGAATGCATAGTGACAAATGGCGCTGTAATTATATTTGAACAATATCTAAATTAGTGTAATATATAATGTATATAGTATTTTTACGAGGAATGCAAATGTCTGTGGGATCAACGAGCCCCATAAATGTTGTTTTGAAGTGGAATTACGCTTTAAGCCGGTGCTAGGGGGCGTCTGAGGTGTTGCTCCTTACATTACCTCTCATGAACAGACTAAAAGAAACGAGTCTGCTACTTTATTCTCTTGGTGTTTGTTGCTTCCACAGGATCTCCCGTATCCGTTTTTATTTATTTCCGATGCAGAATGAAAATAGAATTATCACTATATTGGCATAGGAACAGGGGTGGGATGGAAGTGGTGTGGGCTACGAATCAGGAGTGTTATTTTTACTGGTCTTTTGAGATCAGCAAGTCCAATATAGGTGGCTTTGAAGTAGAATACCATTTAATCCGGTGCTAGGGGACATGAGAGGTGTTGCATCTTATATTACCTCTCATGAACAGACTAAATAAAACAGATTGTTCTACTTTATTATCTTGGTTGTGTTATCAGTATTTATTCATGTAAATCGGAACCAATCTGAAATTTGCATTTTGTTTCAGCAAAGCAATAACTCGGTAAGGCATGTGTCCATTTTGCTCAGTGTAAACTTATCAAAGGTCTTGTTGGTGTAAGACTTCATAGCAAATTTGGTGAAAATCGGAAATCGTTTACTTAATTTATTGTGCACACAAGAAATTTCCGTTTTCACTGGCTCAGTACAACAATACGTCTTATAAAGGTACATTAGTGGAGTGTAATCCAATGAGGCATTATTTGCAGGGCATATATATATCGATCCGAAACTATACTGACGAGATAAAGAAACGCCTCAATGTAACTCATTGTACAATATAAGACGTTGTTGACGATGACGTCGCGTAAGAACTAGACCGCGGTAGGGCCTGCGGCAGATAATTCCCCGTTCTCTAAGCCGATCTTTGACTGTATGTCGACTTACAGGGCGTCCACGGTTACCTACCACTAAACGTGATGTGGATTCAGCCGTCACAAATCTGTCACGCAGGTGGCGTTGAAGGATGTAATTATCCTGCCGTACTGACGTTACACGCGGTCTACCTGAACGTGGCCTATCGGCAAACGTTCCCGTGACTCTGACACGTCGAATGAGATGCAATATTGTCGAACGAGAGACGTTAAAACGTCTAGCGACTTGTTCTTGCGTTCGCTCACATTCAAGCATGGCCAAAACGCGGGCCCTCTCTTCGGAATTTAGCCTCGGCATTATCAGAAACTGGATAATTGTCAGAAAATCTCTGAAAATATGGTTGTGTGTCGACTAACACATGTACCAGTGTATAATTCACTCGATAAAACTACATGCTTGACACGCACGGGCTGCACGAGCAAATCGTGAGGCTGAATAAAATCGTACGAGTTTAGGTTGGTTGGATTTATCGGTCAGAGTACATGTACATTTCTGACATTGCAACCCAAATTTAAACTTTGTAACGAAATTAACGCCGACTTTCGATGAGGCGTTTCTTTATCTCGTCAGTATATAATCTGAAAGCAGGAATAAAAGTCGAACAGGAAATGTAGCCTTCAAAGAACACAGACCAAAACACGTATAAAGCTACAAGGACAATGCTAATAAAAAGCAAAGCATGTCACACCAGATACAATTTACGAGAGAGAACAATGAATTCAATTTTACTTTGTTATTATATATAGGTTGTAAGTAGCTATACATGTGGAACAGAAAATGTAGCAAATCCATGACCACAGTCAAACTAAAATACGCAAAGAAACAAACGGAAAAACAAAGATGAATAAAATGCAAGAAAGGGTAGTCAAGAAATATGAGAAAAATGGTCCTATAGAAATCACAGCACCCAAAAGCAATGGCAACTTAGATCCGCACTGTACCACAGACAAAGAGCAAATTTAATATACAGTGAAAAGACAATACACAACAAAAAGAGTGGTGAAGACAGGGTTACCGATTTGGAAAGTTCAGTAGGCAATAAGGCCTACCAGTTAGCTTAAATCAATTTTACGCGAACACAATCTCGCTATTATCATGTCTTCAGAGTTCGAATTGACAAGACAGTGTCAAAAAGTACTATCGATCAAAAGGAAATCTCTAACAACAAAGTCAATCTCTTACAACTGAAAAAACAACAATTAGAATGACCTTGTCATAGTAAATACACTCCTAAGGAATGGGAGTGTAATACATCGAATTTTTGCTATGCTCCAACTGGTCCTATTATCTCTGGTAAGTTTGATAGTGTAGATAAACTTAACTGGCATCTGTTTTATAAAGGTCCGAAGTATAGATTTCATTCTATTGATTGATTGTAATGCATGTCGAGCTCAAATTTCACAATCCATTGAGGAGTGTAATATAAAATGGTGACGTAGAGAATATGCGGACCCAAACACTCTTTCTAGTTGGAAAATGCAACTTTTTAAAATTATGGATAAATGTATAGACATGGATGATGCTAACCCCTCTTTACTTCATCCGAGACCTAGGTTTTCGTTTGGTAATTTAAAATCGGGTATCGTCTGCTGATAAATCAGCTAATAATGTAGTAATTGTTTGATGGCCACATTACGTGAATGTTTCATCTCTGGAACTCGGTAGCACTTATTCGTAAACTCCAGTTCAATCTACTGATGTTATTTCCACACATATCACTCGCAGCACTACTTTCAACGCTGGGGTAGCTGAATAGCAAAACAAACTGCCAACTATGTACTGTATTCCTGTATTACATAAACAAGTAGTATAAAGCCCGCCTTATTTCGAATTATAGTGCAAGCACCACCAAAGAATCTACAAAAGTTTAACTTCTTGTCTTATTGCCGTTAAAGATCACGATAAACAATATTGTGCTAAAGCTTATGAAAATTCTAGATCAACTTACTTTGGTTTATGAAATTTCGGGAGACGTTCTTGATAAAATCTGCAATAAACGTCAACGTTCATCTATAAGTACCTATGACTTCTCTACACTTTATCAAACTTACAACATCACCTTTTCAAAGACAAGCTTAGAGAAAAAACACTACATATTTGGCCTGTAACAATAACGGCAGGTTAGACAACTACACTTGCCAAAAAGTTTGCGAAGCACTCATTTTCCTGTTAGATAATATTTTCGACGGGTATAGAACTACTGTTTATAGACAAATTACTGGTATCCCTATGGCTACAAACTGTGCACCTCTTTAGCGGATTTTTCTTTGCTATGAAAGAGATGTCAAGTTGTCTTTCATCCGATACTCAGGAAAATGGATACTCAGGAAGATGTAATTGAATCCTTTAATGACATCTCTCGGTATATGGATGACATATTTCAAAGATTTACAATCCTTTCCTTTCTACTATGGTTAATAATATAATATATCTTAAGGAACTTCAACTCAACAATGCTGACATTTCTGTAACTGTCGCTTCTGTTCTTGATTTACATCTCCCTATTGAAAATGGCGAAATAATTGGTAAAATCTACGACAAGAGAGATGATTTTAATTGTGATATTCTTTAATATCCTCATTTAGATGGGGATGTTCCCCGAGCTACTTCTTATGGCATCTATGTTTCTCAACTTATTCGTTTTTCTAGAGCTTGTACTCGTTTTGAGGACTTTAATATTCGTAATATTTGTATAACTCAAATGCTACTCCAGCAGGGCTACAGTTACCATAAACTTAGAAATACCTTTAAAAATAAACTTAGAAATACCTTTAAAAATGTTATTGTAACCTCGATCTACTTTTAAAAATATGAAAGTAATTTAAAAAGTCTTCTGCGACAAGAACAATCACAACGTGACTTCCATGGTCATGTTATTTACGAACTTCGTAACACCCTTGTTCATAATCACTTTCATACAATCTGTAATGAACTTGTTTATCAAAAACGTTTATGACCCTATCATTTTGCAAAGCACTGCATGTTTAATGGTTGACCTATTTACAGTACTGCATGTTTAATGGTTGACCCATTTACAGTTCGCCACTATGCTTTCCTCTTTGTGCGATAACCGGACAGATTGTGTACCTTATGATGACGTCTAACTAAAACTTACAGGACGGTAGCGTTTAATGTTAGTCTTGAATCTTGTCTTGTCGTACCCTGAACGGTTTGTTCGCTTGCTGCTTTGGCTTCTGCCAAGTCATTGGCAGCCTACTGTGTGGCTTTCTAGGCTTTTTTATATTATATATACATGATGCTTTACTTATATTATCTATTAATGCTTGATTGTTTGTTACATATTACTTTTGCCTTTTCGTTTGTCTGTTTGCGTGTTTGTTTTTGTGTTTTGTGGTTGACTGTCGTCCTTGAATGCTGCTTTCCCTGTCCGATATTTTTATCCTTTTTTGGTGGGAATATCTTTATTTACACTGTCCCGGTTTATTAGGATGGCAATAGGGTAAAAATGAGGTAAGTTGTACCCTAGAACATGGTTTAACCCCCCCCCCCCCCCCCCCCCCCCCCACACCCTGCCTCAACGGCCTTTTTTGACACTGACATTTCCAAGGCGGTAGACCTATTTTCAACCCTTTTGTGTTTTTGATGTCATATCTTGCCTTTTATTCATCTTTATTATTGTTTGTTTCTGTGTGTATTTGTGATTGACTGACCAGTCAAATGAAAGACGAAATGCACAACAAACTGCCATCTATGTACTGGATTTCTAAGTTACATAAAATGCTTTATAAAGCCCACAGTATTTCTAATTCTAGTACCTTTACCACTACAAACATCTTCAAACTTTTGACTTCTTGTCTTACTGCCGGTAAAGTTCACGTTAAACAATGTTGTGCTCAAGCTTATGAAAACTCTAGGATTGATTTATTTTGGTGAATTAAAATTCGATTCGGGAGACTTTCTTGATCAAATTTGCAATCAACGTCAAGTTTCATCTTTAAGTACTTATGACTTCTCTACACTATATACAACCTTACCACATCCCCTTATCAAATAGAGGCTTATTGCTCCCATTCAAAGAACCTTTGCTAGAGAAAAACTATAATGAAACAATAAAATTTAGCAAGCCCTTATGCACATCTGGCTGAAATAAATGTTATGTTATTTTATATTGTGAACTATTTTAAATCATCTGCATGACTTAGATTGATTTTACATTTTGACTTACATTTTGTTGTATTCCAATGTAAGTATCAGAGTTATCTTTCCATTTAGTTAAAACATACTATTTCACATTTAAAAATACAAATAAGGTTAAGAGCAAGATTAAACATTACAAAATAACTGTTATGGGTCTCAAGTTATAAAAACCGCTAAAACAATCGGCCATATCCATTATAAAGATATAGGGAACCAAAGTTTACTATTTATGAAATTACCTCCCTTTACATTGAAATAAGGGCGAAATTATAATTGCTGTAGATGACCACATTACTATTGTTTTCGCCTATTTCTTTTGAGACTTATTCCCTTAATATAACTGAAAATTATGCAATATGCCCATGACCGCTTCTGGACATGTCCTAGAATTTGGTCAATGAAATTTATATGTTATTTACTTGCTACAATTATTTGTATCAGTATATATTTTGACCTGTTACAATATAAAAGCGTTTTTCGGCAGTTTAGACAATTTCACTATGTGGACTTGCCAAGAAATTTATGAAGCACTCTTTTACCTATTAGATACTTTTTTCGTCAGGTGTGGAACTAACGTTTATAGACAATTTATTGGTATCCCTATGGGTACGAACTGTGTACCACTTGTCGCAGATTTGTTCTTGTATTGCTATGAAAGTGATGCAATGTTGAGTCTTTCATCCGATACTCAGGCATATGTAATTGATGCCTTTAATGGCACCGCTCGGTATCTGGATGAGATATTGAATATTTACAATCCATTCTTTTCTACTATGATTATTACAATCTATCCTAAGGAACTTCAACTCAAAAAAGCTAACATTTCTGATACTGTCGCTTCTTTCTCTGTTGGAAATGGCGAAATAATTAAATATATGACAAAGAGATGGTTTTAATTCTGATATTGTTAATTATACCACTCAGATGGGGATGCTCCCCGAGCTACTTCTTATGGGGTCTCCGTTTCGTAACTTATTGGTTTTCCTAGAGCTTGTAGTCGTGTTGAGGATGTCGCAAGATGACCCTAGTAGTTGGGACTAACTCCCGAAAGAATCAATGTCGGTGACTGCATTTACATAAGTTTAATGCAACTTTTAAATATGTTAAATATATATACAATTATCAAGACCAACAAGCGAAACATGAAAAATACTGTTCTCAAGAACGTATATGACACGAAAGTGTTGTTGAAGGTACAGCAATGTTATGATCCGTAACGTTACAAAGAAGTATGATCTAACGCGATATATGTGATGCGCATGACTTGATGAACATGATGCGGGACTCCTGTCATCAAAAGCCGTTTATAAGGGTTGATGATGCGAGGAATAGCCTCCAACGAGGTTGTTTGGTGAAGTTCATCCACTGAGGTATGATGACGGTCCAACCACGTGTCCCGCTTCCATGAAAACCTGACCATGTTGTCCAGGTACGGGGACCGTCTCCACCCGCTCATTACGTTATGCGTTGAAAGACCTAGAGGGCCTACACACCCAAAAGGCTTAGCTTTACTCCAGGAGGCTTAGACTGTAATGATACATACTTCTAGACGTTGGTTCATTAACAGAACAATCAACAATCTCATACTCTTTTTTATAGCACAGTGGCGTTGCTTGTGCAGTGTGGCGGCAGTAAAACGTGGCCCCGCGCTTGCAATCAGTAATGGAGATCGCTGAGACCGATACTTATATTAAATTATCGGTGGAACTTTTTCATTTCTTTTAGTTTTCTTACTTAATTTTCGATTCAGTGGTTCCACTACTCCGGCCGATTAAAGGCTCTGGGTATTGTTTAACCACTTATAGGATATGTTGTCTGCTTTTTAATTTAGTCTTTTGATTGTTACATGTGATATGCAGGCTTCATAACCGCTGCTCCCAACTAAATTCCATTATGTTTATTTCGCTCTTCGGGGCATTTAATTTTATTAGATACTGGGACCATAAGCAATAGACTCCATGTCCACCGCAATATGCATGCCATCTTCGGGATGGTTAAAATTGTGTACCATTGATTTTAATAATATTGAGTTCTGCTCAACCCGGGGCTAGAGGGCGTGAGCAGTAGCTATCATATTTCACTACCGCTCATGAACAGTCTCAATCAAACCGAGACTGCAATATTTCGTATGTGTCGTTTTCGGCCGTTTCCAAAGGTCCATTATCATACTCTTTTATATAATCATCGTAACATAAACAAATCATTTTCTAGTAAATATATGTGAGCCACTCTCTAATTATGACGTGTAGCAATGTATACGTATTCCACAACTTCATTTATATGCATCGGCATATATACAGGTATATCATCTCACCGTTAACCAATGCACCTTTGTGTTTTTTGGTTGAATGTCCTCCTTGAATGCTACTTTCCCTGTCCGATCTTTTTATATTTCTTTATATACAACGTTATCAATTTATTCATGTATTACAAGTAATGATCGACTAAAATAATTATATCTAATAAAGTTATTTTCATATGATAGTTGTATCAAGTTAATGTTTGAGAAACATGTAAAACTTTACTGGATGTAACAATATCACAAAATGAAATGGCGACGACCATTGAATACAAACTGTTCAATAACATTTCATGAAATACTGACCACATATTGCCTGTGAATATCACCCTTTCCAAACGACTGCTCCAAGAAAAGCAACTTTCAATTTCCCCGGTCACGACTGGAAGAAATGTACTTTATAACCCAGCGTTCCGCCCAAACAATCCTTTCCCACTTTCATTCGGTGACACACGTGGCAACAGACGCAATTTTCATATCTAAGCGAACGAACCCTTGAACAATGTTGCCCTTTAGAGAAATAAATTGTAAAATACCTATAATTTTACATGCATTAACGCACATATAAAATTATTGAACGACCTTGCCTAAACTCCGCCTAACAACGCTATAAAATTTCTCGCATTCCCGTGGTACACTAATATATCATGCAAATGGTGAATATTTTTCAACTGAACAATAGATTAGCATGTGACTGACAGATGTCGTCAAGAGCTTACAAGAGCTGTGTACGACCAATGCGCTCTACACAAGATAATTATGTGACACCCACTAATGTGACACTCGAGCAAAATATACTGATTTTTCCAAAATCATTACATTTTATTGAGAAAGAAAAATAGATATTTTGAACAAATTTACCTCTCTCCCAAGCCTCTCCCTCACACCAACCCAACACCACTCCCCCACCTCGGCACACCTCTAAGGTTGAAACACTTAAATTGTTTGAAATGCTTTTTATTTTCATAGGAGTATAATTGTATAAATATCAAGTTTAAAAGAAGAAAAATAGAAAAATGACACTGCAATTGAATTTTGTGTATATTGGACCTTATGACGCCACTTACAACCTCCACCCCAACCCCTACCCACCACCACCACCAACACAACACACACACACACATACAGGAGAAAAACATATTATTATACACTGTAATTCCTTCATCAAAATGTTCGTTTGACACATAATTAAAAAATAAATTGACCCCCTGTTACCCTCGTCCCACCCCTTCCAACTCCTTGGACATGTTGTGTATCTCTTTCATAGACGCCTATTGTACTAATTAATGTGCAAGTATATGGAAAAAACAACACTCTTATTGAATTATTAGTGTATTTGATGCCCCTTGCCCCAGACCCAACCGATAACGTAGGAGGAAAGAAATGTATACAGTGTTGTTTGAGACATAATTACAAAAGAACGGCCCCAAATCCCCCTGCCCCACCCACCCTGGTCCCCCGGGCCGAGGTCCGAGTTTGCGAAATTATAAAATCGTTTGATATGTTGTTTATCTCTTATAGATGATAACATACCAAGTCATGTGTACAAATATGGAAAAATGACAGTGTAATTGAATTGAAAATACGGAAAAATGACAGTGTAATTGAATTTTTAGTGTATTTGACCTTTTGACCTCCACCTCCCGCCCCCACTGAGGGTCTCTGGGGTCGGAGCCAAATATAATGTTGTTCTTGCACGCCGAATAATTGTCTTTCCAAAGTCTACAGTGAAATTAGTGTACTATACTTCAAAATCAAATTTAGATGTCAACTTTTATTTAAAACGAAGATTGAAAATTTGAATAAACTATCGTTTCATTGAAAAAAAGGGTCCATGTTGAGAAAAAGGGACAATAACAAGGATTAAAAAATGGATTTGATGAGTTTGTTGGAAATATGCGTACTTGTATTAAGGACTATTGCTCCTCCATCTTAAAAACAAAAGATCCAAAATGGATTGGATATGTATGGTCTAGTGAACTTGTCAATTGAATGCATATTTTATATTGCAGAAATTGTGCCCTTTATATCCAAAATGTTTGTTACAATTTTATTCAAAGCTGTTTTGTTTTTATGTCAAATATATTGATCCATAGAATAGTTCATTTATCTAGCGAGAGCAGACGAGACTTAATTTCTAAATAAAATAAGTCATTCGATCACATCATCTTAGTATTGTCATTTATGTTGTAGGACTTCGTAAAAATTATAAATAAATTAAATGGATGAAAACTCTTTGATAACCTTTTGAAACGACTTGACCACCCTCTCGTTAACGTTGAATAACATTTAAACCTATAAGAATATTAATTATATGAAAAAGCTGGGCATTTCTGTGAACAATCATGTTTTACTTGTCATACTTACGTCTTGTTTGGATTGTAGGTCTATAGCATCAAACTGTTTACAAGTTACCATCACTTGAAACAGCGCGGAAGCATCCGATTCTTCTGGCCCTAAGCTCCTTTTATTACCTGGTTTCATGTAAACCTTGGCAAGTGCCCAATAGAGTGATCGCGGAGGACTACTCCATACATTGCTCCAGATAATCGAGCCTTGAGAGTTTTTCCAACCAATAAGGCTTGCATTACTGTTTTCACTGTCGATGTGGCTACTCATTATTTTTTTAAATATGGGTATGCAACCTTTACAGTTATCCTCCAAATACCAATGTCCTTTAGCCTTGCTAAACTTTATATGTTTGAGAGCTGCAAAAAAGCCTCGAAAGCCATGATCAAATCCTGCGTATTGTTCATTGGCTAATTTGTTCAAATCCATCTCAAACAGTCTGAATGTGTCCTCTATGTAACAATGAAGCGCTTCTTTTGTGACCTGTAATCCTGTTGAACATTTTGACCAGTTCCCTTTCTGTGGGTTGAATGTTCTGTCTGACATCTTTTTTTGCGAACGGCTTTCCAGCTTAAACTGAAATAGATAATTGATAATTAATGCACAGCTCTCAATATTATTTAAATATACAGTCAATTAAATTGCTGTCCTCTTTAAGTCAACATGCATATACATGTACATTGTTTTTCTGATGTGTCTGGTCTAGCCAATGGATCCTATATTTGATTACGTCTATGAAATGATAGGCATACATATTATCGAAAGTATTCCATTTGGAAATTGAATTAATTGCATACACTATTATTAAACAGCACGTGTATTCTACAACGAAGGATACTGTTTATAAACTGCACGTATAATCTACTACATGCTATACCATTATAATTATACTACACGAATGTTATACCACGTTAGATGCCGTTATTAACATGATTATGAGCCAGCGGGCTAATCGGAACCATCTGGGAAACAAAGGCTAATAATGATTTTTAGCAGATGGTTGGCAAATGCATTAAAGCGTTGCATATATCTTTGCAAAAATGTATAGTTTCCACCCATCTTTAACCATACCCTTAAACCGTTAAAATGTTATAATGTCTTTGTTTTAATGTCGTAAATGACTTTCGTATCTATGTTAATACTTTAGGTACATATACTGAAAAAGAACCGCTTAATGAAAACATTGCCTATACTACACTATTATATACACCTAATTCTTCGTAATATTCTAGATATATCTCAATGTGTTTTGTACAAAAAGTGGCTACAACTAATTACAGAAAGGACAACTTTGCGTTCGGACGCTGTGGTTTCTATAGGACCCTATATATCATTTTGGCTTGTAGTAGACCTTTTAATTAAGGTATACGTTGTTACACGAAATTCATAAATGTTGAAGTTTTGCTTGAAAAAGTTAAGCCATTTCAGTATTGTGTTTATTGTTAAGAAAATTTTTAAAGCCAAAGTTTTCTCACATGCTTGAGCCAAATGCTCATTCTGTCGATAATCAAACTTTAAAGGGGTAACCATTGGTGTGTTCAGTGCTGTTTAAACCTTCATTCCGAAAGGACAGGCCTAATGTCGCCCTGTACCATTCGATTAGCAGTAGCATATTAAAACATACAATATATAGCGGAAATACCCATTATGGGTTTCTTTTTCCTTTCAGTATATCTATGTTTCAGGTTGAGACTTTAATTCAGATATAGTACGTGTATATGTATATTGCAAGAAGAATGTTTAAAATCTGAAATAATGTCGTCAAATTTGACATATGTTACCGATGGGTTATATTTATGTTATAACGTGATAACCGAGGGTGGGATAGGATCTGGCCGGGTTAACAACAGATTAATGGGAGGCTGTAAATAAATATATACAATATTTATTTCTTGCAAAGTACAAGTAATTGATGATCACGATGTATCAAACATCAAATCATGACTTTTAAAGATTCGAAGTCCGATAAATATATTCGCGAACACGTATGAGTCATAGCATATCAAAGGGATAGTGAATGTATTACACCCACGTGCACAAGTATAGTATGTGAACAGGTTAGATTTATCAATAGTGTTTTACCTGATACGTTAAAGCTACAAAATCTAACTACTAGGCTTATTATTACAATTATTCCATGTACTTACGAATTATGACATTAGTATAGGGAATACGGAGGAATATATAAGAGAAACACATCTTATATATAAATATATATATCTTATATATGAATAAATGAATGAATGGTGTTTTACGGCACGTCGACACATACATAGGTCATAATGTGCGCAAACACTGACGAAAGATGAAGAAATTAAGTAGTAATTAAAAATTAATATAAATATATACCTTATCTCCATCTTTAGAACCATCTGTGTATATATGTTGAAAGTTGAACAATTGCTAATCGGCCTCTAAGACTAAGGTCATGAAGATCATTCATGATACCGTACTTCCATGCAGTATCATAAGCTTTCTCCAAGTCAAAAAATACAGTGACTAGATGTTCTTTCTTTACGAAAGCTTCCCTAATGAATGATTCAAATCGAATGAGATTGTCTGTTGTGCCACATTGGCGCCGGAATCCAATTTGATATTTTGTTATCATCAGCTTGTTGGATTCCATTAATCGTTCGTTCCATGGTTTTACAACTCGTTAAAGCAATAGGGCGATAATTTATTGGGTCCGTATGATCCTTTCCAGGTTTGGGGACTGGATAATTCTTTATCTTTGAAAACTTGTTCAAGCTCAGCTATAACATTTCTTTGTAGTCTGGCTTATCTTTGTTTTTGGCGTCTACGATTTTTCTTATCATGTGTATATTTCTTGTCACGTGGTTTGGTATCTGATTATCTTTCCAAACTGGTTGACAACGCTTTGTCCGATAGCTTTCCGTAGCAGAAGTCTCTCAATAGTGTTTTCCATTTTCTGTATTCCTTATACCACTTTAATTAAAAAATAGTGTTTACTAATTTACAAAAAGATGGAGAAATGCAAGTTTTTGAAAGTAGCTTCTCACCAGCGTGTAAAAGTAATCCCACAAAGAATTCAGAATATTGCAGTCGTCATACTTATTTGATGAAAACAAGTAAAGTTAAACCTTGTATTGCGTGTTGTAATTTGTGCGGAGCAGCAAAGATGGTTAGAGATTATCGAGCAGAGTCTAGCAGATTAAGAATTATAGAGTATTCTGGAGATAGTTCTTAATTTTTCTGAGAAACTCGGATAAGCTGGAGATATATACTGTTTTTGACGACCTCTGTAGAAGTGAACACTTCACCATATTTCTTGAAAATATCGGCCCTCCACTTCTCAAAAAAACGCAACGATGGAAACTTCGCAAGGCTAATCTCTTTGCGCGGAACAATAAAAGCCTTCCGTTTTCGAGGATGTCGAAAATGCAACTACTCTTTTTACCAACATTCGTCATGATATAGCTGATCAAACTATTCCAAAAACCTCGGCAAATCCAAAACGCCCACATAAACCATGGTACGACGATGACAAAATGATGCAAAAAGGCAGTCAGCGATCGTAAAGCTGCATTTAATAATTCTAACTTGTGGCCAACTCAAACACATTTAGATAACTTTAGAGTTTTTCGTGCGAAAGCCTGTCGTACTATTAAGGATAGGAAGAGGAAATCCTGGAGATCTTACATCTCTAGGCTGAATTCTCGCTCATCTCTCAAGAAGACATGGGACATGTCCGGAAAATAAGTGTTAAAGGTAATTCTAGTTCTGTAAATCATCTTAAAACAGATAATGGAGATATAACATATGTCAAAAGTATTACAAACACTTTGACAGAAACATTTTCAAACAATTCTTCTTCTGAAAAGTGTTAACCAAATTTTCTGAAAAATTAGAAACTAAAAGAACAGAAGAAACTGAAAAAGACTATCACAACCTGACTTCTATGGTGATGTGATTTATAAACTTCGTAAGATTCTTGGTCATGATCACTTTCATACTATCTTTGTTAAACTTGTTAAAAGGTTTATCAAAAGAGGTTATAATCCTATCATTTTGCAACGTACTGCATGCTTGGTGGTGGACCCTTTTACAGTTCGTCACTATGCTATCCTATTTAATTGTTCGATGACCGGACAGGCTGTGGACCCTATCATGACGCCTACCTAAAACCCATTGGGACGGTGGCGTTTGATGTTTGTCTATGATCTTTCTTGTGGTGGCCTTTATGGTTTATTCTCTTGTTGCTCCGGCTTCTGCCAAGTCATTGAGTACTTTCATTGTGGCTTTGTAGGCTATTGTTTTTTTTTGTATTATATTTACACGAGCATATTTGTGTTTTACTTATATTGCCTATTGATGCTGCCTTGTTGGTTAGAGATTAGATAATGGAGGGGATTTCTGTATTTACACTTTCCTGTTTTAATGGGATGACAGTAGGTTAAGTGTGAGGTTTGGTGCACCCTAGTACCGGTTTGAACCCCCAATGGCCTACTTTGCCATTGACCGTTCCAAGGCGGTAGCCCTATTGTCAAACCTTTTGTGTTTTTGATGTCGTTTGCCTTTAATTACTTTTGCCTTCCTTTTTGTCTGTTAACGTTTTGTTTCTGTGTTTTGTGGTTGACTGTCCTCCTTGAATGCAACTTTCCCTGTTGTCCGATCTTTTTATATTTCTTCAAGACGAAAAACTTGGAAAAATACAATAAACTATTAACTTTCGAAGATCTTCGAGAGTCCGTTAAAAAGGCTCATGATACATCAGCTGGTCCTGATGATATCCGTGATCAATTATTAAAACATTTACCTAAATCCTGTCTCTATACCCTTATTGATATATTTAATAAGGTTTGGGTGACGAGAAACTTCCCCGATTCTTGGCGTGAAGCAATCGTTATTCCAGTCCCCAAATCTGGAAAGGGTCATACGGACCCAATAAAGTATCGCCCAATCGCTTTAAAGAGTTGTATATGTAAAACCATGGAACGAATGATTAATGAGAGACTCGTTTGGTACCTGGAGTCCAGCAAACTGATAACAAAGTATCAAAGTGGATTCCGGCGCCGACGAGGCACAACAGACAATCTCATTCGATTTGAATCGTTTATTAGGGAAGCTTTCATAACAAATGAACATCTAGTCGGTGTATTTTTTGACTTGGAGAAAGCTTATGATACTGCATGGAAGTACGGTATTATGAATGATCTTCATGACCTTGGTCTTAGAGGCCGATTCCACATTTTTATAGAGAAATTCTTAGATGATAGACAGTTTCGTGTCCGAATGTGTACAACCCTCTCTGATATTCATGAACAGGAGATGGGTGTTCCACAGGGCAGCATACTCTCTGTCACGCTTTTTAATATAAAGATTAACAGTATAGTAAAATGCATCAATCCAGGTGTGGATTGTTCTCTATATGTTATATGTTATTGTGCAATAAAACATAAATACTATTGAGAGACAATTACAAAATGTCTCAATAAACTTCAGACCTGGTCTGATGAAAATGGTTTTAAATTTTCTAAATCTAAAACCAATTGTATGCACTTTTGTCAACTACGCAAACATCACGAAGACCCTCATTTAACACTGGGCGGTTCACCTTTACTACTAGTGGATGAGACAAAATTCCTAGGTCTTATTTTTGACCGTATATTAACGTTTATACCACACCTTAAATACTTGAAGGCCAAATGCCTTAACGCTCTTAACTTACTTAAAGTTGTTGCAAACACTAATTGTGGAGCAGATCGAAAAGACCTCTTGCGACGTTACAGATTTTTTATCAGATCCAAGCTGGACTGCGGCTCAAAGTATATGGATCGACTCGCAAGTCATACTTGCAGATGCTCGATCCTATACATAATCAAGGATTACGACTCGCCTCAGGAGCATTTCGTATATCACCAGCCGAAAGTCTATATGTTGAAGCTAATGAACCATCCTTGTCTCATAGACGGGACAAATCAGCTCTTCGGTATACCATTAAATTACAATCTAACCCTTCAAATCCGATTTTTGATACTGTTTTTAATCCTAATTATGAACCTCTTTTTGATCGAAAACCGAAGGCCTTTCGGCCATTTGGTCTTCGTATTAAACTAAAATTAAGAGTCACTGAAATCGACCTAAATTTGATGCCAAGTACAAAGTACTACAAACTCCACCGTGGACTTTGAAAACACCGACAATTATGTTTGATCTTTGTAATAATAACAAATCCATTACATATCCTACTATCTTTCAAAGCAAAGTTAATGAAATTAAATCGAAATACAGTAACATTCAACATATATACACAGATGGTTTTAAAGATGGAGACAAGGTAGCCTCAGCAGCTGTTGTTCACAAACATAGCATAAAGAGCCACCTGCCTGACAAGGCTTTATCTTCTCAACCGAACTTAAGGCAATTGAAATAGAACTTGCCTTAAGTTTTTTTCAGGAATCTGATGATGACCATTTCGTAAACATTTCTGATTCCCTTTCATCTCGTCAAGCACTGGTTAATATGAAACATGATAATCCAGTTGTGCTTCAACTTTTAGAAAAGTACAATTCTCTTATAGTTGATAATGTTATTATTTTCTGCTGGCTTCCAAGCCATGTAGGAATACGTGGTAATGATATAGCTGATAATGCTGCTAAGGCAGCATTAGGTTTACATATATCTAATAACAAATTCACTTATACCTATTTTAAACGTTGTATCAACACATATATTCGTAACTCTTGGCAAGCCGCTTGGGACTTGTTGGTGAACAATAAACTCCATTCCATTAAACCGTCACTCGGAGAATGGCGTCCTTCTAGTAAACCCATTCGTCGAGAGGAAGTTATCCTAGCCAGGGCAAAGATAGGGCATACACGCTGTACTCTTTCATATTTATTACAAGGTGAGCAGTTGCCAGAATGTATACCCTGTTTCCCACCGTTAACGGTCAAACATATCTTGTTGGAATGTGTAGACTTTGATCCTATGCGACAAAGATACTACACAATACTTTGAAAGAGTTATTTAATACTATAGATGTTAGTCTTGTTTAAGATTTCCTTAAAGAAATCAGACATTATAAATCAATATAATATTTTCCTATATATATTAACTTGTTTACAAGTCCGTTGGCGTGCATTTGTTGATTTACATATATACATAGTTTATATTGCTACCATATCATACCTTATTTGTAGATAGTTTTATCTAAATATGTTTACATTATTTTTAATTACTACTTCATTCCTTCATGATTCATCGATTTTTGCGCACAATATGACCTATTTATGTGTCGACGTGCCGTAAAACACCATTCATTCATTGACGCATAGGATCAAAGTCTACACATTTCAGCACGATGTGTTTTATCGTCAACGGCGCAAAGCAGGGTATACATTCTGGCAATTGCTCACCTTGTTATAAATATTAATGAGTATAACGTGTATGCCTTGCACTGGGCTAGGACAACTTCTTCTCGACGACTGGGTCCACCAGAAGAACGCCACTCTCCGAGTAACGGTTTAATTGAATGGAGTTTATAGTTAACTGACATATCCCAAGCGGCCTGCCAAGAGTTATGAATATATGTGTTAATACAACTTTTAAAATCAGTACAAGGTACATTCTACGGGTTGAACGTCAGAGTTTGCAATAATATTACTGTAGTAATGGCATTAGCTTTTTGAAATCATATATACATCGTGTAGTGTTATTATAAAGAGATAGATGCTAAAACTTAACACTTTAAAATGTTGAGCTAACATAAATTACATACCCCAGTGTCCTAAATCTGAACGAAGTTAAAACATCTCGCACCCAAGTGTCCTAAATCTGAACGAAAGTGAAACATCTCGTAAACACAGAAAGTTTGTTTTCTCAAAATCTACTGCGCAAATAAATTGGCATATTTATAAGTCGGTGTCAAAACAAAATATACAGGTATTATGTACCGTTCAAAATTAAATCTTCAATAATTAAACCGAATCAATTTAGATCCGGGTTTGTGTGCGACCAAAATAAAGGTACATATCCTGATTTGCTGCACCACTGGCCTCGAATGCACTTGTGTGTTTAGATGTTTAACATAGAAAGCGCTCATATGGAGAAGTAATTTCACGTACGCCTCCAAATTAACGCCATGTACCGGTTTCAACATACATCGGTGGCTGAGAGCGTGAGCTACAGGGTCTATGGTTCGCGGCCTAAGGGCCAACACAACTGTAGATGACATTTTTTAGTAGAATTTGCCATCCGTTCTTATTTACGTCTCTATAGGGTGTCAATTATGATAAGGGTAAATGCCAGCTTGTTTTTTATTCCTAGGCCAGCTTGTTTTTTGTTCCTAGGGATCATGAATTAGGTCAAATTGCAAGTGAGGAGCAAAGATTACTATTTCAATCGTAACTGGGGTATATTATTTCAGTTATTTAATAACTGTTCTAAAATAATTGGATACCGTATAAGAGTAGTATACAAAGTAGCGGCATAAGCACACATTTTCACTCAGACTGAAACATAAATAGAGGATCTTAAACGAGTTCCCATTTCATATAAGATTTATGAAACGAGTTATGAATTATTTTAATTTTAACGAGCCTTTTGGCGAGTTAAAATTAAAAATAATTCATAACGAGTTTCATAAATCTAATATTGAATGGGAACGAGTTTAAGATCCTTTTTATCACATAACATTGCAATCAAATTAGTAAAAATTAATTCAAATGGACATAGAACCGCCACGACGTCAGACACACTTTAGCGCCATAACGTCATAAAATATGTGACGTCGTAACGTCGCGTCTCACACATGACGTTGCGTATAAAAAGAGTTCGTGTTCTACCTCTTTACAAAATAGCAGTTTACGCCAACTTTTTAACAAATCAACGACAATGTTTTGTTTAACGTGCATTATTTGTATAAGCTGTCACAAATAGTAAGTTTATGACTCAGATCTGTGTGACTTTTTAATAAATAAAATAGTTTCAGTTAATAAACTTGCGTAGTGTTACAGGTGTAACTCAACCAATCAAAATCGTTCCAGGTTGTATTACACGTGTGTAATACAATAGAATATTAAATGGGTGTTCGACACTGCTAACAAGGGACGTTATGTGATAAATGCTATTATTTGCTTACCGTGGCCACATCAGGATTTCTTAAATCAAATGGCATTATTCCTATTAAATCGGTTAAGCAAGCTGATTTGAAACACTTTACGCCTTTACTGCTACTTCCCGCACTACTTATTCGTCATTTGCCAACTAATAAGTAAAAGCCCTTAAAAATTATTTAAAAATTCAGACGGAACCGGACAATAAGACAATAGTCGTCATCATAACTTTACTTATTGTATACTTTCATATTGTCCAGTTTAGTTTGCATTGAGCTAAGCGTGCAATATTCTACGATATTGCACGCATTGATATTGCACGGGAACTTTTGCTCGTGCTTGCTAAGAGCCGCGAAATAGAATTAAGGAACTACTTTCAAATAAAAATAACGGAATCCTTTCTTTCAACAAAAAACAAATAAAGTTTTTTTACAACCTTTTATGGCAAAAATTGATAAAATAATTCAAATGGTCACTCACCCACTGTTTTTAATGTATCGAATGGTAAACAAACTTCAGAAAATCCCTTGATGTTTTTAATGACGTCATCCGACGTCGACGTCGTTTTCGCGCAAAATAATCATCCACACAAAATGAAACTGAATGGCAAGATAGGAATTCCATCAAAAGCTATAAACAAGAGGCCCAAGAGGGCCTGTGGACGCTCTACTGGCTAACATGGCTCTTATAACATCAATGAAGCGAGGGACTGCCATATACGTTTTTTGGAAAGTTTTGGGAAAAATACAGCTTTTCAACTAAATCAAGGGCCATAACTAAAGAATCTGGTAAAGTTTGGTAAAGATCAGATGAAAAATGAAGGCCCTACCGTATTAATGAGGCAAAATATAGCATTTTTAACTAAATCAAGAGGCCATAACTCCCCTGTTACTGGTCCGAATGGTCCAACATAGAGCTAAAAAAATGTAAAAAAAATCAAAAACAAATATTCAAATAATAATATAAAAAGAAGAAAGTAATAAAATCTGGTAAAGTTTGGCAAAGATCAGATGCAAAATGAAGGCCCTATCGTAAGACGAGGCAAATTATAGCATTTTTAACAAAATCAAGGGCCACAACTCCGCTGTTACTGGTCCGATCTGTCTCGTTTTCGAACTTGACCGAGCTTTTATTGACATTAACAATCTGATAAAGTTTGGTAAAGATCGGATTAAAAATAGTCTTATTGAAGCAAAATATAGCATTTTGAACTAAATCAAGGGCCATAACTCCGCTATTATGAATGGTTTTCGAACTTGTCCGCGCTTTCATTGATATTAACAATCTGATATAGATTGGTAAAGATCGGATGAACAATGAAGCCCATATCGTCTTAACTAGGCAAAATATAGCATTTTTAACTAAATCAAGGGCAATAACTCCGCTGTTAATAGTTCGATCTAGCTGGTTTTCGAACTTGTCCGAGCTTTCATTGATATCAACAATCTTTGCAAGTTTGGTAAAGATCAAATAATAAATGAAGGTGCTAGAGTGTTCACAAGGCTTAATATGGCATTTTTCAGCAAAACAAGGGCCATTACTCCTGTTAAATTATTTCAATCTTGCCGATTTTCGAACTTGTTTGAGCTTTCATTGATATAAAGATACTGGCAAAGTTAAGTAAAGATCCGATTAATATTGAAGGCCCTAGAGTGTTCACAAGGCAGAAAATAGTATTTTTCAGAAAAAACAAGGGCCAGAACTCTGGTGTTACTGACCCAATTCAGCTGATTTTCGAACTTGTCCAAGCTATAGTTGGTATTAACAATCTGTGCAAGTTTGGTAACAATCAAATAATAAATGAAGGTGCTAGAACGTTAACAAGGCAGAAAATAGCAATTTTCAGAAAAAACAAGGGCCATAACTCTGGTGTTACTGATCCGATTTGGCTGGTTTTCGAACTTGTCCAAGCTTTCATTGATATTAACAATCTGTACAAGTTTGATAAAGATCAAATAATAAATGAAGGTGCTAGAGTGTTCACAAGGCTTAATATGGCATTTTTCAGCAAAACAATGGCCACAACTCCGGTGAAATTATTCCGATCTGGCTGGTTTTCGAACTTGTCTGAGCTTTCATTGATATAAAGACACTGGCAAATATTCGAAAATATTTGATTATTAATGAAGGCCCTATAGTGTTCACAAGGCAAAAGTTAACGGACGACGGACGACGGACGGACGACGGACGACGGACACCACACCATCCCATAAGCTCTGCTGGCCTTCGGCCAGTCGAGCTAAAAATAACACAAATACAATGAAAAGTAATAGTCATACAATTAACATTGATCAAAAACAATATGAAAGTATACAATAAAAAGGTTATTGAATTTGTATGGCTAAATATTACTTGGAACTCGTTGTTTTGGCGCAGGAAGCTCGTCGTCCTTTGCCAAAACAACTCGTTCCGAGTAATATTTAGCCATACAAATGCAATAACCTATAATATCATGTTCTACCATAGAATATTTTAATTTTCTATACTTTGATGTTTTATATTTTAAATTGACAAGATTTTCCCTATTTTTTTCAGCTGTTTATGATACTAATCAATTTCCAACAGTAATCTATTTTTAAATCTTCAGTGTTTTGCAACCTTTTGCTATACCTTGTTCCATTATATATAATACAAATATCTAATATTTTGAATTTACTTCAATGGAACTCATCATTATAACCCGTCCAATTAACCAACGCTTGTTTCTTTTTATAATCACGTCATATAAACCTTTTTCAATTCTAAATATTTCTTGTTTTGTTTTCATCATTTCTAATTCGTAAAAACTTCCATCAATTGTTTGATTGTTTAAATCTCTTATCTTGTATATCATAGGATTATTTTTTATATCGATATACATGTTGAAATACACATTTCCTTCATTATTTTCCCGACCTTCTTTGGTCGTTTTTTTGTAATTATACTTATCAACCATTGTCTACAACACGTCTACATACTTATTTGCATTGCTTGCTGTAAACTATTTCCACATTCCCTATTTTAACGTTCGGTTAAGCAGTTCATTTACAACAGCTTTTCCATAATTAAACTTATGATACATTTTGATATTAGTATTGTCAAGAAATTGCTTCAATGTTTTATTGTGAAATTCTACACCATTGATCAGCCATAGGAATTTACATTGTCTCCTTGGGCTTATAATTTCTCGGAAAGCTTAAGTAATTTTACTAAATACATCACTAATTGTAAGCATGTATTTAACACCTTAATTATACTTTGAAAACGATTGTATATCTATTAAATCAGCCGACCATATTTCATTAACAATTACGCGGCGTTGAGTGAACTTTTTTCGTATTCGTTTATAAAGAAATATAAAAAGATCGGACATGGAAAGTAGCATTCAAGGAGGACAGTCAACCACAAAACACAGAAACAAACACGCAAACAGACAAACAAAAAGGCAAAAGGAATAATAAAAGCAAACGACATTACAAACATAAAAGGATTGACAATAGGGCTACCGCCTTGGAACGGTCAGTGGCAAAGTAGGCCACTGGGGTTTAAAGTTCATCGGCTAACTTATCAGTCCATCTTAAGTTAACAGTCAAGCTTTCAGCAATATGTTCTCCAAGTGATTTAGACTTACTAGTTTTAAAACAGCCAGCATGTTATTATCATACGTTAATTTATAACTAGGAAATTCCTCATAACAATAATCACGATCTTTCCGATGGCATGTTATTCATCGCAATATTTATTACCATGAAGTGTTAACCTTTTTTTCAGTCAATAAAGGGAATAAAGGTTTATGGATATCAATGTTTCGACCTTGTGTGATTTTAATAAACTGCGTTTCAGTAATTCAACCGGATGCACATGTTGCTTTCAACATTGATCAGCCATGTTTTCTGCCATATTGTTCTCTTTACAGTAAAAGCAGATATAACAATAGAACAGGGAAAGTAAGCACTCAAGGACGACAGTCAACCACAAACACACACAGAAACAAGTAATAACTTTAAACGGACACTGTCCGTAAGTAAGCAGATATTGAGCATAACCAAATAACTGTCTGACTTTTATTCAGTGAAATGTATACATGAAAACATGAGGATAGACCCTAAGAAGTATGTAGGAATACATTCGTGAGTTTGAAAAAAAAAAGTTTTAATTATTATATGTAAATAAAGTGGGACCCACAATATTGACCTTTTCTGCGATCACGTGACTTCCATTAGCGCATTAGGTTTTTACCACATTATGCATTGCGCAATATGTATAGCCCGCTTTGCTCAGTCGGGAGCGTGATCGACCACTTTACGCTCACGCACACTAATATTATTGTGAGTATAATTTTAGTTTGGGCTGTGAGTTCAAACGCACAAAGCATATTTACTTTTTTTTGTAACGCGATTGAATTCCGTTAAACAATCTTGCTTTTAATTAGTAAATATTCAATACTGTTTAGTGTGTAATGTTTGCGAACATAATTATTGTGTGTTTTATAAGCTAAAAGTTACGGACAGTGTCCCTTTAAAGATGAATAAAAGGCAAGATAAGACATCACAAATAAAAAAGGGTTGGCAATAGGGCTACGGCCTTCATTACGTGGTCCTGCCTTAATTCCATTAAGCGATGGGAAAACTTACATTAACAGGTTTTTATAACGGATATTTCGACAATAAAACATTGTTTTTACTGAAAAGGGTGTGATAAACCCTGTTTATAATTGCCTATTAAATGATTTAGTTTTACAATATGCAAACTTTTTAAGTCAAAATTGAAGTTTTTATTTCATACCCCAGCCAACCCCGTTTTCGTTTCTTGGAGAAGGGGTTGGATTGGTTATGAAAGTCAATACTCGGACCACGTCATGTTGAAACGGTCAGTGGCGAAAAAGCCGCTGTTCGTGTTCGACTTTTATATCTATTTTTATATACACGAATATTATAAACATTTTTTTAAAAGCTTCAGCTACCTGATCTGACAATGATAATCATGTTTAAAACGAGTATTCCAGTTTGCAGCATTTTCTTTCAATGTGCAACTTTTGACGCCATAGGAACGGTACTTCCTAGCCTTCGATTCTTTAGAACTTTCTGTGTAAAATAAGGGCATCTCGCCGATTATACAAACGTTACAACCATTTCTGTTGCTATGGTTTAGGGTATCTAGAATAATAAGTTCATCGTTTGATTAGGAATTAAATTAATGAGATTAGAAAACGTTCTAAGCGCATTATGTGTATACTTGGAAACTGGTTAATTTGTGCATGAAATCAGGTTCGGCACCTTTATTATGCTTTTCAATATTTGTTTTGACAATGAGTAATAACACACGAGCGCATTGATTTTTGTTATCTGAACAGGAAAAATATTGGGGACGTTCTGCTGTTTGAGTTTTAACAATCTACAACTTAAAGATAATGAAATCTTCAGTCAATAAAGTAAATGAATACTATATTAAGATAGTACTACGAACTATTTTTCTTATATTCTGAAACGTGTTTTCCTTACGAACAGTGAGTGGGTAATGAGACTGATTTAATAGTGAGACAGTTTCGTTCAATTAAAATTGTCTAGCCTCTATGTTATTATTTGAAAACAAAAGTTATTTAATAGCATACCACTACAATACAATAAGCAAAATGCATATGAATGTATAGTAGTTCACCTATACCAGAAATCATAGAACACACGACTAGTTTAATAACGGTGTATGTGCGTATAGTGGTGTATACAAACGACGTTGTGTTCGGTTCGATCCTTTAATGTCAACTGAGTCAATACATAAACAACAACAACAACAATGACGTAACGTCAGCATAACTAGCGCGCGTAAATCAAAGTTACATAACGTCGCGCCAAGACATTCTCCAGACCACAAAAATTACAAAGTGACAATTCATATAGATCTAGAAACATGCTAATACGAAGTTAAAGTGATTGTGAATAAAATGTATTTTAGTATTTACACAACATAATGCAACAATGATAAAGTTCATGTCTCTAATATATCACTTATTTCAAGTCAATGTCCATCAGGTAAATGCACTATCTCTAGCGTGTATAGTTTGACAATCGGTCGAATAGCGACTCCCTTCGATGTGCGAATGCGTGCAGCCCTAGTGAAACCGTCATTTCCGGTGAGAAGTTCGTCTACCACTGCGAGGTTCCACTGCAGTCGTGGCGTGAAGTCGTCCTGGACGATGACGACATCTCCCACACGACTCGCCTGGTTGTTGTTACCGCTCGTCCGCTGGTACTCCATTCCGCTGGTACTCCCTTAATGATGTAAGGTACTCGTGCTTCCATCGACGTCGGAACTGGTCGATTATCAGCGTGTGCCGTTGTGCGCGTCGTTTGATATCATCTCGGCTGCTTTGAACGTTCTCGTCTGGAGTGGTGACCTCTGTGAATGGTAGACAGGTAAGTCTGCGTCCGTGTAGCAGGTGTGATAGTGTCAAAGGTTCCGGGTCGTCTCGAGATGATGATACAGATGTGAGTGGCCGGTCGTTCATCATGGCCTCCACTTCCGTTACGACCGTCTGCAACGTGTGTAGATCAACCAAGGCTCTACCGAGGATCTTCTTGATGGATGTTTTGGTAACACCTATGAGCCGCTCCCACCAACCGCCATACCAAGGTGCTCGTTTGGGAATGAACTGCCACTTCGTCCCCTTCTCTGCAAGGGCACCTTGTAGAACTTGTGAAGCGCATAGTCGATGAATTTGGTTGGCTGCTGCTTGGTATGTAGTGGCGTTGTCAGAAATCATCAATCTAGGTAATGATCGTCTGCTTACGAATCGTCTGAAGGCAAGCAGGAACGCTTCTTCTGTGAGATCTGGCACTATTTCCAGGTGAACGGCGCGGGTACTTGCACAGGTAAACAAACATATGTAGACCTTCAGTTGCTTTTTAGACAGAACTTTTAGAGATAGGTAAGGGGACGATCATAGTAATAAACAGAAAGTCCAGAGTGGAAACTATAGAGGTGGAGGTAGTTTGATGGGTGCTAGAGGAGGTAGTAATAGTGGTAACAACATAGGTAGACCTTTTATTCGTTGTCGTCACTGTAATGGGAATCATGCTTCACATGAGTGTAGGAAAGCGGTGAAAGTATCCGCTGTCGTAGACAATTTTAGTTTCAATAGAAGAGGGGACAACAAGGTACGAATGCAAATCTTCCAACGGCAGATGGTAGAGTGAATGGCACGGACGTAATTGTAATGAGGGATACAGGTTGTACAGGTGTGGTAGTTAGGCGTAGTTTAGTTACGGATGACCAATTGGTAGGTAAACAGTCACCGTGTATGTTGTTAAATAAGTCGGTAGAGCACGTTGTATGATTTAACGATAGGGAACATAGAAGGTTCAGTACTTCTGGCAGTGTCCGATTTTAGGAGTAGCATAAGTAATGCAGTAGAGACTAGAGCGCAGGTTCAGAAGCAAGCTCAGGCTTATAGAAAATTAAAGGTTCCTGCAGCCGTAGGTGACATATCTAAAGTGGAGTTTATAGAAGCACAAACTCAAGACGAGTCATTAGGTCCTTATAAAGTGAAGTCCAAGGATGATGTAGTGAAGAAGTGTAAAGGGTCCGGTAGTTCTATGTTTGTACATAAAAATAATTTACTGTACAGAGAATTTGAAGATAGTCAGGTGGCAGACAGTTTCACCAATTAGTGGTACCTACCCAGTATAGAACGACAGTGCTTAGTGCTTAAGGTAGCTTTAGGCGTCAAGAAAACGTCAGATAGAGTATTGGCAGGATTGTATTGGCCAGGCGTTGGTGGAGATGTAACTAGTTATTGTAGGTCCTGCGATGTATGCCACAGGACAGTACAAAAAGGTCTAGTGACCAAAGTACATTTAGGTCAGATGCCACCGATAGATACACCATTTAAGCGGGTAGGCGTAGACATAGTTGGACCACTTTATCCAGTGTCGGATAGGAAAAATATGTACATTTTAACCATGGTAGACTATGCAACTAGGTATCCGGAGGCAGTAGCATTGCCCTCAATTGAAACTGAGAGAGTAGCTGAGGCATTAGTTGATATGTTCAGTAGGCTAGGTGTACCAGAAGGAATGCTGACTTATTGTGGGTCACAGTTTACGTCAGCACTTATGGCTGAAGTAAGCAGGTTATGTCTTTGCGTCAAATCATGACAGCACCGTATTACCCTATGTGTAACAGGTTAGTCTAACGATTTAACGGGACGCTAAAGCAAATGTTGCGGCGTATGTGTACAGAGATACCCAAAGATTGGGACAATTATCTCAATGCTTTACTGTTTGCATTTAGAGAGGTTCCACAAGAGAGTTTAGGATTTTCTCCGTTTGAGTTATTGTACGGTAGATCACTAAGTGGTCCCATGAGGATTCTTAGAGAGATGTGGGCTGGTGAAGAAGATAGTGATGAGGTTAAGACTACATATCAGTATGTTTTAGATCTGAAGGTGAAACTAGGAGACTTGTAAGATAGCTCAAAGTCAGTTGGTTAAGGCAAGTACCAAGTACAAACGGTACTATGACCAGACAGCTAGAGCTAGGAAATTTAAGATAGATGACCAGGTGTTACTGTTACTCCCGACCGACAATAACAAGCTGTTATTACAATGGAAAGGTCCGTTTTACGTTAGAGGGATAGTGAACACTATGGATTATCGTATCGAGATACACGGAAAGTTAAAGACCTTTCATGCGAATATGCTGAAAGAGTATATCAGTAGAACCGATAATGGGCAACAAGGGGTGTTAACGGTAATGAAATGTTGCAGTTATTGAGGATAGTGAGGAAGGCAGTAGTGAGGACACTAGTCATGTTGTCGGGATAGATCAAAAATTGAAACCCAACCCCGACAAGGTTAAGGCAATTAAGGAAGCACCAAGACCCGATACAAAGAAACAAGTTAGGTCATGTTTAGGGTTGGCGGGTTTTTACAGGAAGTTCATCCCAAACTTTTCGGCTATAGCTGCACCTTTGTCAGACTTGACAAAGAAAGGTCAACCTAATAGTATAACTTGGGGTGAAAGACAGGAAAGAGCTTTTGTCTCTTTAAAGGGGAGTCTGGTCAAAACCCCAATACTAAAAGTACCTGAACTTGACCAGGAGTTTATCCTCAGAACGGATGCCTCCGATATAGGGGTGGGTGTAGTCCTACTGCAAGAGCAATATTGGTGTAGTCTCCCCGTGACTTACGCAAGTCGGAAACTACTACCCCGGGAACGGAACTACTCTGTTATCAAAAGGGAGTGTCTTGCAGTAGTGTGGGGTGTCAGTAAATTCCACCGATATGTTTTCGGTAAGGAATTTGTCTTGAAGACTGTCCACCAACCGTTCGCTTATTTGAACAAAGCAATGGTAGCTAACAGCAGGTTAATGAGGTGGGCACTGACTCGGCAGCCTTACCGGATGAAAATTAAAGCGATCCGAGGAAGAACAATATTGGGGCAGACTATTTAAGTCGCCGCACATAATGACAGGTTTAATACAATAGTATAATAGTGTATTGAAGTGTATTGTACAATAGTAGTATATGTTACGACAGTGTAGTGTACAATTGTAGAATAGTGTTGAAATTGTAATTACATATTATAGTTAGGTTATAACTGCAGTGGATGTTTTCCGAAAGACGGTCGTTGTACTGGCTGAAGGTTGCATTCCTCGGTAGTAATATTTAACATACTCAAGCGATTGAGCGATCAGCTTGTACGTTTTGTCGCTCATTTGCTCGGAAGACATAATAGTTTATTAACGTGTAAATATTAATTTTCATTGTGTTGAACTTTAAAAGTGTAGCACTTTCTTAAAGTGGGTAGATGTTGTCACAAAATCTCACGGGTAGAGCGTATTGGTCGCACATAGCTCTTGTAAGCAGCTATTAGTTACACCCTAATACATTGTTTAGTTGAACCAAATTCACAATGTTCATGATATATTCAGGTAACACGGAAAACCGTGCACATTTTAAGTGGCCACCTTAGGACGTACGGAAGGGCCGTTTAATAAGTTTAGTTTTGTGCTAATGCAGGTAAACGTATAGGTCTATCTCCTTAAAAGGCAAAATTGTGTAAGGGTCCTTTCGTGTAGAATATAATACTGCGAATTTAGCCACGTATGTCACGGACTGAACGGGGGAAATAATGGTTTGGGCATAACGTTTGCTATAAAATCCATTGTCTTCTAGTTCTGGCCGGGATTGCTTGATAGTTGCTTTGTTTGGAGCAGGAGTTGGACGGCGAAATTCACAGGCAATATGTGGTCAGTATTTATTTTATTAACTTTTATCGTACATTTGTATTCAGTGTGCGGCGCCATCTTGGTTGGCGGATAGGACATCCGGTTAGCTTTGATGTTTCTCAAACATTAACTTGAAACTAGCATATGATTTTAAAATTACTTTATTATATGTAATTATTGTAATTGATCATTTATTGTAAAACAATATTAATTTGATAACAGTGGATAATAGGTGCAGTAGTTAACGTTGGCATATAACTCAGTGATTGTAATACACGATTGTTAACATTAGTTAACAATGAGATGAGTGACTAGTATAAATGTTCGACGCGTATGCATAGCGTTGTATAATGTTGACATTAGTTAACATACATGTGTGCATGCATACCTCAGTGAGTGTAATATACGAGTGATTTGATAACGTTGTTTATTACATGTATTAGGGGCACTGGTTAACAGCGACGTACATGTCGTATTTATGGCGTTGTAGACTATGTATACATTGCTACTCATCATTATAACAGCTTACATATATTTATTAAATAATGAGTTGTTTGGGTAATGATAATTATGCAAGATTGTTATGTTTATCAACCGACATCTAAAACGTATGTATAATTACAGCCTAAGCCATCCAGGGTTGGATATAAGCCATCCAGGTTTGGATATAAGCCTTCCGGAGTGGAGCTAAGCTTCCACGCATAACGTTAAGAGCGGCGGAGACGGTCACCGTACCTGCGCGACGTGGCCAGGTTCTAGTAGCGACAACCCCCGGGACACGAGGTGGGCCCGTTATCAGTCCTCACTGGAGGAACATCATCCACAACCTCAGTGGAGGTTAATCATCAGTATATCGCGTCATCAACCCTTATAGAAGGCATTTGATGACAATCACCCATTGGATTCGCTCATCATCATCTTCATGAGCTCTCGCGCATCACAGTTATTGCGCTAGATCATAGATCAACATTGTTATAACTTTAACAACACTAGTGTCGTATATAATCAGTCGACACATTCTATATTTGTAATAATACTAAGAACGTCTTAAACGTTCATGAGAACATTCTTTTCATATTTCATCTGTGTAGTCGCTTGTTTTTTTTTGATAACTGTATATATATTTAATATATTTTAAAAGTTGCATTAAACTTATGTAAATGCATTCACCCTCATTGATTCTTTCCTGAGTTAGCCCCAACCACTAGGGTCATCCTGCGACAAATTTAAATATCTCCTTTCCAAATGGAGATGATATGGAGAGGATATGAATACAATTGAACTAATGTATATCAGTATATAAGCATTATATATAGTATATTACCATTGTCTAGTAATGTCTCATCTTTTGAAACCTTTGTAATTAGTCTATGCTATAACGGACATTCGTCAATACCGACTTTAATCTGCTTCTGTCACATTATGTAGTTTGCAGTTCTTCTCAGTGGTTTAGATGCGTAACACACGTTTTATTCCAGTATTTATTCACATTCACACTAGCGTTTGTTTAGTGCTGTGTGGCGGCCGTAAAATGCCGCCAGTACTACATATCAGTAGTGTTATTACTTGCTGATCCTTTGGGATCGTCAAGCCCAGTATTTATGGCTTTAAAGAAAAATATCGCTTAGGCTGGTACGTGTTGCACACTACATTATCTCTCGTGAACAGACTCAATAAAACCGAGTCAGCTACTTTATCTCTGATTTGTGTTTGTTGCTTCTAAGGAATCCTCTTTTCAGTATTTATTCACATTCAAATTAGACTTTGTTTAGTGCTTTGTGGCGGCCGTAAAAAGTTCCCCGACTACAATTCAGTAGTGGCGGCTGTAAAAAGTCTCCCCGTGCTACGAATCAGTAGTGTTATTTTTTACTCGTCCTTTGGGACCAACGAGCCCAATATAGGTGGCTTTGAAGTAGAAGACCGCTTAAGCCGGTGCTAGGGGGCGTGAGAAGTGTTGCTTCTTTCTTTATTTCTCATGAACAGACTCAATAAAACCGAGTCTACTGCTTTATTCTCTTAAATGTGTTTGTTGTTCTCAAAGGATCACCTATCACCTATTATCAGTATTTATTATTACTTACTGATCCTTTGGGATCATCAAGCATAGTATTTGTGACTTTAATGTAGAATCTCGCTTAAGTTTCTGCTAAGAGGCTTAAGAGGTGTTGCACACTACCTTACCTCTCATGAACAGACTCAATAAAACCGAGTTTGCTACTTTTATCTCTGATTTGTGTTTGTTGCTTCCAAGGGATCCCCTTTTCAGTATTTATTTACATTCACACTAGCGTTTGTTTATGTGTGTCGGCCGTACAAATTGCCCAGACTAGAAATCAGTAGTGTTATTACTTAATGATCCTTTGTGATCATCAAGCACGATCTTTGTATCTGTAAATTAAAATATCGCTTAAGCCGGTGCTAGGAGGCGCTGGAGGTGTTACACTTTATATTACCTCTCATAAACGCAATAAAACTGAGTGTGCAACTTTTATTTCTGATTTGTGTTTGTTGCTTCCAAGGGATCCCCTTTTCTGTATTTTTGACCAAGAGTAACATATATAGCGATTTAAAGTCATCGTGTAGTACGAAAGATAAACAAATTATAAAGGTCGACTAACTTGGACATAATTAAAACTTTTGAGCAAAGGAGTCTTGATGTGTGCGATATGGTTATACAGAACATGTAAATGAGAATACATGTTTAAAATAAAAAAGTAAATAACGGAGTAATTATAATAAGCAAAATAATGAAAAATCACCCAAAAGTGCTATTTAATACTGTATACCAAATTCACTGTATAATAGAATGGTCCGGCAGCCCCTTTCATTTCCTATGGCTTTGATATAGTCAATATAATTAGCAAAATATCAAAACTTTCTTAAAATACCACAATAATGTATAGGTACATATATAATTCATTTCGTCTGACATCAAGTGACATGTTTAAGGATATTCATATTATTAATCAATATTATTTTTATACATTATAAAAGAGCATGGTTATGAGCTTGCAATCTGAGGGGATGTACGAGATGATGCGAAAAGGGATGCAAATAAAGCAAAAGCACTTCGCCATGACTTAGAAGTTAACGTGGAAGAAACAGAAACGAATGGTGGAGACAATTATGTTGCTGATATGTAAGCGTTTGAAGAATTAAAACATCAGCGCAACATATGGGGACATGATGCTGTTTTTAATAGACCGTATGAAGAAAAACTCGACATCGGCAATATAAACATTCAACTTCAAGAGCAAATTGTTCAAAACAAGGGAGAAAGCAACAGAAATTTGAGAGAATTAGACAAATGCATTGACAAACTCACAGATAAACTCGGTCGACATGAACAGTACCTAGAATAATCGCGTGCTGGTGAACGGGCATTGAAGCAACATCTGGAAGAGTCAAATGAACGGATGAAACGGATAGAAGAAGGAAAAATAAAATCAGATCAGCAGGTTGAAGCACTTAAGAATGAGACCATCTGCCTACAGACCGAAACAAAGAATCTAGAGAAAGATAAACGTAAAATGGCAAATATAAACATTCAACTAAAAGAGCAAATTGTTCAAAACAAGGATGAAAGCAACAGAAAATTGAGAGACTTAGAAAAATGCATTGAAGATCTTACAGGTAAACTCCATTTATGTGAACAGTATCTAGAGGAATCGAGCGCTGTTGAACGTGCATTGATACAAAAACTTAAAGTGTCAAGCGAACAGATGAAACAGATAGAAGAGTAGAAAATAAAATCAATTCAACAAGTGGAGACTCTTGAAAATGATGTCGTCTGCTGAAAAACGCCAAGTGACAAATACGAACATTCAACTTGAAGAGTAAATTGTTCGAAAGAAGGAAGAATACGAGAGAAAACTGAGAGAATTAAACAAATGCATGGAAGAACACACTAATACACTCCGTCGATGTGAACAGTATCTAGAGAAATCGCGCGCTTGTGAACTGGCAATAAAGCAAAACACTCGGAGATTCAAACGAACAAATGAAACTGATAGAAGAGGAAACAAAATAATATCAGATCATTAAGTTGAGGCACTTAAATACGGCCATCTGCATACAGACAAAAATAGAGTATCTAGAGGACGATAAACGCAAAATGACAGTTACACACATTCAACTTCAAGGGCAAATTAATCAAATCAGGGAAGAAAGCGACAGAAAATTGAGGGAATTAGGATAATGCATTGAAGAGCTTTCCCATAAACTCCGTTGATGGAAGAAATAAATAAGATCAACTTAACACAAATGGAGGCACTTGAAAATGAGGCATTACGTTTTCAATCAAACAGCGATAATCTGAAGGAAAATAAGCGGAAAACTACAAACATAAACATTTAACTACAATAGCAAAGTGTTCGAAATAAGGAAGAAATTCACATAATATAGACAGTGTATATCGGAAATATAAAACCAATTCATAAAGTGGACAAACTTGAAAGTCAAGCATTGCACTTACAGACAGAAATCGAGAATCTACAAGAAAATAAACGCAAAATGATAAACATAAACCTGCAACTTCAAGAGCATTTTTTTCAAGACAAAGAAGAAAGCAACAAACAATTGACAGAATTAGAAATACACTGACGTACTTACTGATAAACTCTGCCGATGTGACTACTTTTTCTAGCGGAATCGCACAACTGTCATTGAATCAAAGAGTAGCGAACAAATGGCACAGAGAGAAGAAGAAAATAAAATAAATTCAACTAGTGGAAAACTTGAAAATCCGGCACTCCGTTGACAGACAGTTTAAATCTACAAGCTAGTGGAAGATAAACGCAAAAGGGTAAAACACATATTCAACTTTAAGAGCAATTTGTTCAAAAGAAAACAGAAAATAATATTTTATAAGAATGAAACATATATTAAAATTATGTATATATGAGTTAACAGAAAAAGTCCATCAGTCTGAAACAAACGTGTATAGCGGAACTGCGTTCAACTAAACCTGAAGCAAACGCTCGAAGAGCATAATGAACAGATTGCAACGATAGAAGAAGAAACCCTTTAAAGCAATGCACTTCAATACTTCAATAGAATACAATGAAGTAAGAGGAAGAAATACGCGAAATCACGAATATAAACATTGAAAATGGGTCAACCACTAAACATGCAGTGTGTTAAAAAAATAATATGTCAAACCATTCTCTGATATATAACTTTATATACAAGTTTGTTAAAGATTGTATGGAAGTTATACTGACCAATGATTTTACGAAGTTTGTAAATCACGTTTCAATATAAATGGGGTTGGGAAAGTCCTTTTCACTCAAGAGTTCTTAAATTACCTTTATGTGTTGGAAAAATATCGAGATTGGCAAACGTTTTTATATATGGTAACGGTAACCTTGATTAAGTATCTGTTTAGTTTATACAACGGTTACTACAACTAACTACGTTAAATTTCTCAATTCGACTACAACCCTAGAAACACGAAAAGGTTGAGACACGTATTCCTCATAATGTTGCTCGTGGAACAATTAACAATGTCAAAAGTTGAAAACTCTCTCTTCTCATATATTTTACTTAAAATTACTCCTTTTTCAATCGATGCAATTCGTGAAAAGAAGCGACCGTATCAGATATGTTTGCTTTATTCTCTTTCCGGTTGCTCTCTTTCTAATAGCATATTTTCTAGATACATTTGTAGATCAGAGAAACTTGAGGATGCTCATACCTTTTAGAGTTCATAAATGAGACAAATGGTCCTATAGAAATCACAGCATCCAAACGCAATGACACCGTAGATCCGCACTGTACCACAAAGAGCCAATTATCTATACAATGAAAATACAATACACAACACAAAAAGTGTCATTAATATTGCCGTCCTTTTGTTAGATATTTGTTCGTTTGATACTGTTTTATGCTTTGATAACACATAGGGTATATTATATGCTCATATTTCCGATGCGATAGCCCTAGTATAAACCCTGTTATGTTTGTTATGGCATATATTGCTTTGTATTCATCTTTGTAGTTCTTGTTTGCTTCTATGGGTATTTGTTGTTGACTGTGATCATTGAATGCTATATTTCATGTTCGACTTTTATATCTACGTTTATGTTGCTTTAGAGCCTTCCTGATGATTTCTAACGCAAGGAGCGGTATATACTCACATTATGTTAGTGAACGTTTTTGTGACTTTCTTGTGATTGGATAAAACAGGAAGCATTACATGTATATGCTTATATTTGTGTTGATGTTCGTTCTTGTAAAAGAGTATGACAGTGGACCTTTAAAAACGACTGAACACGATAAACACGAAATATTGCAGTCTCGGTTTGATTGAGACTGTTCATGAACGGTAGTGAAATATGCTTGCTACCGTTCACGCACCCTAGCCCACGACTCGGCGTTCAAGCCTAACTTTCAAGCCGGCGTGAGAGGTGTTGCTTCTTTCATTACTTCTCATGAACAGACTCAATAAAACCGAGTCTGCTGCTTTATTCTCTTTTTCTCTTAATTGTGTTTGTTGCTCCCAAAGGATCACCTTTATCAGTATTTATTGAATGTACAACGTCACGTACAGACGGACAGAACAGTTTATCTTCCATTTACCATGCAGGGCATACAGCTGTATAATCTACACAAAAACTGACGTTACATATTGAAAACTGTTTCCAGCTTATGTTTTTAAGACATATTCATTGTGTCCTACATATACAAACTAATGTGTTGCAATGAATGTGGTTTATTCTCTTGTTAGAACGTGTTACCTCGATCTGCTTTTAACATATACAAGTAATTTAAGAACTCTGCTGCGACAAGGACTATCACAACCTGATTGATATGGTGAACATCGTAAGCTCCGTGGTAATAATCACTATCATAAAACATTTATTACACTTGTTAACGTTTTTATCAAAAGAGGTTATGAGACTATCATTTTGCAACGCACTGCGTGTTTCGAGGTTGACCCATTTACAGTTCGCCACTATGCTTTCCTGTTTCATTGTCAGATGACCGGACACAGTATGGACCCTATGACGACGTCGAAGGGCGATAGCGTTTGCTGTTTGTCTTAAAACTCGTATTGTCATACCTTAAAGGTGTGTTCTCTTGTTGCTTTGGCTTCTGTCAAGTCACTGAGCATTTGCTTTTGCCTTTCTATGCTGTTGATTTTTATACTCCTATATTCATGATAATTTGTATAATACTTATAATTTCCTATAAATGCTGCTTTGTTTGCTAAACAATGTAACCGCGGGGGTGAGGGTGGCGAAGGGGTATTTCTCAAAAAGCAGCACTGATCAAATGTGTGACTTACTCGCTGGCTTAAGAAACTACTTCACCGAAGACAATAAACATTTACTTTTAAAGTGGTTCATATTATTCACAAAATGTTCCCAGTATCGTCTTCATACTGATTAATATTTAAGGTATAAGTGTATCTGTTATATTCTATGATAGTTATTACCTTGTGTTTCGTTTCGGCAAGGGTCGTGCTATTATAGTTAATTGTTTTGTTAAAGCCAGCAGATAGACAGCTGTCGTTTTTAGGATGTCAGGTTGTCTGCAGGGAATGCTTTTTATCTCTTCTCTATAGATACATTTCTGTATAAGTATTTGAGATTTTAAGTAGTAAACAATAGAAAATTATCACATTATAACACTACTTTCAATAGTGGCTTACACTATGTTTTAAAACTCTTTATTATTATTTACATGATAGTTTCATAATTATTTATGTATGTTATGCTAATTTAAACTGAGTATATTGTACCATTTTGTTATCTTGTGTTTCGTTTTGGCAAGTGTCATGCATACATGTCAATATATGGTTTATTTAAATAGTATTATTAAAACTCTATACTCATGATTAACTGCGTCTGATTGTAAAATATTTGGTAATGTGGCATATATTGCTTGATGTATATATGTTTGTTCTATATATGTATATATATATGTTGACTTGTGTTTATGTTAAATTTTGAAATTGTATTATATGCTATAATTATATGAAAATGGTCTCATATACCTGGGAGGAAATAAAGTATCTGTTAAAACGTGTTGTTTAAGTTTTAACAATTTCGAAGGATCTATGACAATAAGGTATGACAAAGTGTATTATATCTTTACTGAATGAATTTATATAGGCATATCTAGCAACTATTTCGTAAAAAACAGTTAGTCGAACAGACAATCTTTAATTCGAACAGCAACTTTTCTGCCGTATCAGACAATAAGCAGTAAGCATACGTCTGGTTAACAGCTGTAGTCCTAATGTGAGAGTCGTATAACCTCGCTGCAGGTTACGATCAGGACAATCCTCAACGTTACTAGTAATTACTGAAAAGGTGACCCCTTGGAAGAAACAAATACAAACAAGAGATACAAGTATCAGACTCGGTTTTATTGAGTCTGTTCATGAGAGGTAATGAATTATGCAACACCTCCCACGCCGCCTAGCACCGACTTAAGTGATATTCAGTCTTCATAACAACCAAATCATGGTCATGAGCAGAGGACTAATAATTGTCACGAAATTCATAAAGGTTACCAAGTACATCAAGACCCCTCTCATACATCGTTGTGCGTAGGGAAATTTCGCTAAAGCCAAATGTCACAGAAGAAAATTGGTGTGACAGTCAAATGAAGGTCATGGCCTTTTTATCTATTTTGTTTTGTTTCTTGCTTCCAAGGGATTCCTTGTGAGTATTTAGTGTAAATCTCTTTCGTGTATCTGAGGCTTTTGCATTGGGGGTACTTAATTGTAGAGTATCAAAACATTAAATTATATTCGTAAAATCCGTACATTCATATTATCGTATACACGTTTTAAAATTAGAGAACTAGTCCTAACCACAGCATTCAATGAAATAGGTCCGCAATGTATCACAAACGAATGAACAAATTAAACAGTCGTTGAACAGGACAAAATAGGTGACCACGAGATCCACGCCACCGTCTGGATCCGTGTATGAATGAACGCGTGGCCATGTTGTGGTAGAGATTACGACTAGTGTTTTACGCATATTATTAAAATAAAAGGAAGTCCTCTAGTCGATTATGATTTGCAATTGCTCGATGGTCATAACCGATATTAGACATAAAGATATACCGTTTAAATGGCAAGGATCTGTCAACCCGATATCGAAAGGTTACTAGTATTGCGTTGTTATGAATGATATCATACAAAATACTGAATAACACATCTATTTTTAAACGTCAATTATCAGTCATAATCGCAAGGTTATCGCAAGGTTATCAAAGACAACGTAATATGATAGCCTGTCATGTTTGAATCAAATATAACGTTGCATTATAATATACATTTACTTAAACTTAAACACAAAACTTAACGTATAGCGCATAATTAACAAAGCTATACTGCAGTTTACCGATGTTGTGTTTATGTTTTATCGCCACCTTATAAATCACTAGGCGCTTTCATTAGACAAGCAGGGAAAACGAGTTTTAAAGTCCCTATCTGCCATCAACAGGTGCATTTTACAACAGATGTACACCTTTTCTAAACCTACTGACGAGGAGGTGTATATATCACTTTCATATTTTGAGAATCCAAACTCTATAGTCACAATATGAACGGACTAAACCAGCCACTCGAACCCCGAGTCTGGAGCCTCTTATTCAGAGTTACCAACTCATATTGTTACGTGCCGGTACTGTCTATCATTGTGGTAGCGTGCTTTTATAATGCACTTGATAAAAAATATGGACTCCTTAAATAATATTAAATGAAACAACAACAAACACTTGGTCTTTATAAACTACTAAGAATCAAGCTCAGTTAATATGTTTAATCAAACAATTATCTAAATAATCACAATTCAGTTCATTAATCCATAAATGTAAATATAACTGGACTAGTAGATGAATAATATGCATGCTCATATGACCTGAACACTTGGACATAGTTTTGATAAACGGTTTTGCGGTGTAATTTTCTTTAAAAAGGCAGCTGTTTTGAACAAAACACTTCCGGAGAAGTCACGCGCTAATGTGCATGCGAATATAAATTCCCGTTCCTGCATTATCAGAACATTGAATAAACAAAAATTAGAAGGGAAGCAACGAGTACGTACATTTCATTTTTAAATTACAGTCAGTTATTTGCCCTTATATCATAATTGTCGAAAGAGAGTAAATGTACATCAGATGGTACATTGACAAGTCATATTAAGATTAAAGATCCTTTTATTCGGAATGATATTTTTTGTATTCAAATGTGAATATTTTATTGAAAAGCGGGTTACTCGGTATTACATTTAAGATGACGATAACTATAACATACAATGCAGAAGCTGTTTTAAAGAACCTGCTTAAATATTACGATATATGGAAAACAACCAGTACATACATATTAAGAAATGGTGTCATATAACACTCAAGACTAAATTGTTACAAGTTTAAAATGTAACGAGAAAGGAAGCAAAACCAGCAACACAAAAGTATAATTAACACATTTATTTACATAAAATATTCACTTACAAAATACACCAATCCAGTTTTTCATTAATATCCTATTTTTTAATTAAGTCCAAATAAAACTATCCAATGTTCCTTTAAGTCAGATTCAAAACAGTAAATGTCTCTTTAATCCAAAACAGTAAGTGTCACTTTAATTCAAAAGAGTAAGTGTCTCTTTAATCCAAATGTTAATTGTCCTTTCAGTCCAAATTAATTTCAAATATTTCCGATTTAGTCCAAATATCCAATTTCACTGTTATTATGAATGAGCACAATATGTATTAAATCCTCTCACAATTATATTTTCTAAAAGCATCCAAATCTAAATTAAGAAGAATACTGAAACTGATCTGCTGAGCTGCTCCCAGAGTCTGTTTGTTTACTGCCATATACTGTTCATGAAGTCCTGAACTGTTTCATCCGATGAGAGCAGTCTAAATTTCATCATAAATGAATTTGCATACAAGATAAACAGTCTCCTAATATGGTAAATAGTAAACATGTGTTTCTAATTTTAACTGTTCTTCAAGGTCAACATCAATAATGAATAAACAGGTGATCTCATCATATGTTTACAACATCTATAGTGTAACACTTTCCCCCTGAAAGAAAAATAATGATTTATGTTATAAAGCTTTCTTTTGAACAAAGTATAATAAGCAATGCAATAATTTAATAATATCTCAACCACAGCATATATATCAAAGCATATATATTAACATGACATATTCAAAATAAACAAGTAGTGTCAACACATGTTTTGAATTACAACGATTTAAACACGTACACGAAGGTTAGAATTCCATATCTGAACCGCATACCACCATGATAGATTCTTTTCTTGCATATCAGAGACATGTTGTGTGTTGATGCCGCAAGCCATTGACGTTTGCATGTTTTCCTGCATACCGGATGGCATAGCATTTTATTAGATACTGGAACCATACGCCGCTGGACACGGAATGATGACATTAAATATAGCATTCCGCCATATGTATGCCATCTTCGGGATGGTTAAAATTCTGTACTATTGATTTTATGAATATTGAGTTTTGCTCAACCCGGGTCTCAGTCAAACCGATACTGCAATATTTCGTAAATATCGTGCTCGGCCGTTTCAAGAGGTCCACTCTCATACTCTTTTTTATCTTTACCCATAAGGATAAGACGTTCCATCCCCCATGTAAAACGTGGATAGCATTATCCGGTATGCAAGAAACATGTATCTTAAACACGAGATAAGGCATCTGTAATCAGATTATCTCGGATATGTCTAATCTCAATACTGTACTCTTGCAACATCAAACTCCACCTCATTAATCTTTGATTTTTTGTCTTTCATTTTATTTATGAATGTGAGTGGATTGTGATCACTGAAAACAACTATTGGCGAAATAGATATAGTTAAATATACTTCACAATGCTGTAGTGCCAAAATGAGAGAAAGAAACTCTTTTTCAATAGTATAATAATTGTTCTGATGCTTGTTGAACCTTTTAGAAAAGTAACAAACTGGATGATCAACACCATTGTTGTCTTCTTGCAGAAGTACTGCACCAGCACCAATGTCGCCAGCATCAACTGCTAATTTAAATTGAAATTCAAAATTGGGTGTTGAAATCTCTGGTGCACTCATCAGTATGGCTTTTAATTTGTCAAATGACTGTTGGCTTATACCAGTCATTCCGAGAAAATGCATCAGTTGCTTTTTACAAGTCGGTACAGGAAATTCAGAAATAGCCTTGACCTTAGCCTCACTAGTTTTAACATATTTATTTTACATCGATTGCGAAACAAGTTATTGCAACTTAGATTAATCACTCTCGATGGCTTCCTGGGTAGAACCAGTACTAAGCAATGTGGATTAATTATCTTGCTCAAGGAAAAATAACGTGGCCGCGGCGAGGATCGAACCCACGACCTCTCGATTCTGAGTTCGGCGCTCTACCACTGGACCACGCACTCCACTTAGCCTCACTAGGTTTAACATGACCCTGTCCCAATAAATGTCCTAAAATGTGACAATTGCGGGAAAAAAATCACCTTTGTTGAGGTTGACAGTTTAATTCGCCTCAGTAAGTAGATCGAAGTAACTTATAATGGTCTGTAAATGATCTTCCCATGTGTTTCTGTAAATGATCGCATCGATGTACGCGTCACATCCATCTAAACCGGAGATTAACAAATTGACGAGACGTTGAAACGTTGCTGGAGAATTTTTCATTCCAAATGGCATAACTTTATATTGAAATAGTCCATCTTGAGTTACAAATGCTGAAACTTGTTTTGCTCTTTCTGTGAGAGGAACTTGCCAAAATCCTTTCAAAAGATCAAATTTTGTAACGTATTTTGCATTTCCAATGTTGTCAATACAGTCGTCAATTCGTGGAACTGAAAGTGAATTAGTTTTTGTGACACTGTTGATATGTCTATAGTCAATACACACCCGGTATGTATTATCCGGTTTCGACACACGAATATTTGGGGAACTCCAGTCCTTATGGGATGGCGAGTTGCGTCCGTCCGTCGTCCCGTTAACTTTTGTCTTGTTTACGCGATAGGAACTTCATTATTAATCGGATCTTTACGAAGCTTAGTGTCTTTATATCAATAAAAGCTCGGATGAGTTCGAAAACCCACCAGATCGGATTAGTAACACCATAGTTGTGGCCCTTGTTTTGCTTAAAAATGCCATTTTAAGGAAATATAAAAAGATCGGACAGGGAAAGTTTACACTCTATCACTTTCATATGTATTTGATCTTTACGACACTTTGCCATTGTATTTATATCAATGGAAGCTCGGGGGAGTTCGAAAACCAGCCATATCAGATTAGCAACACTAGAGTTATGGCCCTTTTTTCGCTAAAAAATGCCATATTAAGCTTTTTTTACACTCTAGCACCTTCATTTTGTATTTGATCTTTACAAAACTTTGCCAGTGTATTTACATCAATGAAAGCTCGGCTGAGTTTGAAAATCAGACAGATCGAATTTGATTTTTACCAACCTTGCAAAGCTTGTTAATAGCAATGAAATATTGGATGAGTTCGAAAACCAGCCAGATCTGGTTACTTACACCGGAGTTATGGCCCTTGATTTTCTGAAATATTCTGTAATTTGGCCTCGTTAACATGATAGGGCCTTCATATTTTAGTGGATCTTTTCCACCCTTTACAAGATTGTTAATATCAATGAAAGCTCGGATGAGTTTGAAAATCAGCCAGATTAGACCTTTTACACCGGAGTTATGGCCCTTGATTTTCTGAAATATTCTATAATTTGGCCTTGTTATAACGATAGGGAATTCATATTTCGTCGGATCTTTTACAAACAGACCGTTGATACTAATGAAAGCTTAGAAGAGTTCGAAACCAGTCAAATCGGACCGGTAACATCGGAGTTATGGCCCTTTATTTAGGTAAAAACGCTGTATTTTGCCTCGTTCAGACGATATAGCCTTCATTTTTCATCCGATCTTACCAACTGTGCCAGATTGTTAATATAAATGAAAGCTCGGATAAGTTTGGAAACCATCAAAATCGGATTAGATATTCAGGAGTTACGGCCCTTGATTTAGTTAAAATGCTGCATTTTGCCTAATGACGATAGGTCATTCATTTAGCCGGATTTTAACAAATCTTTGCAAGGATGATAAGTACCAAATCTAGTTATGCATGTCGTCACCATGTTCCGGTTGAATGATATTTTGGCGGAGTTATGGCCCTTTAATCGTTTTAATACACAAGTTTTGTCCGTAAGAGTCTCCTGAACCCCTGGCTGGATTTCATTGGAACTTTGCAGGGATAATCGGTACCAGGCCTAGTTGTGCCCCTGATACACAAACTTTGTCCGGACTAGTTTTCCTGAACTCCTGGCTGGATTTCAGTGAAACTTGGCAGGAATGATCAGTACCAAGCCTAGCTGCGCATATCGATGTCGTGTTCCCAACCATAGGCTCCATATAGCAAGTAGAGCGTTACAAGCTCACGTGGACCTCTAGTTCTTACTTGGTTCAATGCAATCATTGTCCAATAAGTACTGAATTTCTTCTTAGAGATATTGTTGTATAGAAGGATTCATTCTATATGGATGCTGTTTTATTGGATAGAATTTCCAATATCGATATCGTGGTAAATATTGTCAGTTCCTGTTGGAACATCCGAAAATAAGTGCTCATATTCAGGTATTAATTGTTTCAGCTCATGTCTCCGTGATGGTTCTAGATGTGACAGTTTCTCGTCAAGATTTTTCAAAATGTCACTTTTTTGTAATTTCGATAAGCCAGGATCATTTTTGTCTCATTCTGTAATCCGTAACTGACATTTTCAAGTGGGAAAGAGCAAACAACATTAACTAAATGCGAAGAAAGGTTATCTCTGTCAATGTATTCTTTTAACGTATTTATATGACAAAGCTGACGTTGCTTTCCCCTTCCAGGAGTATTGATAATATAATTTAAATCACTGATCCTTTTCTCTACTGTATAAGGACCGTGATACCTAGCTTGTAAAGGCTTGCCAGGAATAGGTAATAAAGCAAGAACTTTATCACCAGGTTTGTGAAAACTAATTATTGAGCAGTCAAATCATACCTTGTTTTCATGTTTGATTGAAATGCTTTGAGATTAGACTGAGAGATTACTTCACAAGCTTTTGACAATTATGCCTAAAATCAGACATGTACTGTAGAAAATTCAAAGACGTGTCTTCTTCAGATGAAATTTTCTCTTAAAGTGGTCGACGAACAGTGTGACCAAAACCTAGTTCAAATGGGCTGAAACCCAGAGATTCTTGAACAGACTCTCTAACGGCGAAAAGCAACAAGTGGATACCTTCATCCCAGTCTTTATAATGACCTAAACAATATGACCTAATCATGTTTTTCAGTGTCTGGTGAAATATTTCTAGAGCACCTTGAATCTCCGGATGATAAGCCGAAGACTTAAACTGTTGGTTGAATACCTACCTCATGCAAGACCTGTTGAAATATACCAGACATGAAATTTGACCCTTGATCAGACTGGACATATTTCGGAAGGCCAGCTAATATGAAAAACTTGACCAGAGCCTTCACAGTAGACTTTGTCTACATATTCCTAGGTGGAATAGCTTCAGGAAATCTTGTTGACGCACACATAAACAGATATTGATTACCAGACTTGGTCTAAGGCAAGGGGTCAACACAGTCCACCATTATTGTACTCAAAGGTTCATCAAATGCAGGAATAGGTTGAATATGGACTTTGGGAATCTTCTGATTGGGTTTTCCTACACCTTGACATGTATTACAAGACCTACAGTATTGTGACACATCCTTTTTGAGACTTGGCCAATAAAAATGACACAACATCTTGTGTCTTATTGACGCCTAAGTGACCAGACATAGGATTTTCATTGGCCAAACTGAGGATTTCCAGACGATATGAACTAGGAACCACAATTTGATAATTGACAGTCCATTCATCATCAGCAGGGACATCAGGTGCTCGCCATTTTCTCATCAGGATCCCATGTTTAGTAAAATAACAAACTGGCACTTGTGAAGCTTCTTCTTCACTAACGGTCTTATCAAAAAGCTAGAAATGTCAGGATATCTGTGCTGTTCACTTATAAAAAAGAATATGATAATGGACCTTTGGAAACGGCCGAGCACGATACATACGAAATATTGCAATCTCTGTTTGATTGAGACTGTTCATGAACGGTAGTGAAATATGCTAGCTACCTCTCACGCCCTCTAGCCCGGGTGGTTGAGCAGAACTAAATATTCATCAAATCAATAGTACATAATCTTAACCATCCCGAAGATGGCATGCATATGGCGGTGGACATAGACATTTTCCTCCCCCATGTCCAGCTGCGTATGGTCCCAGTATCTAACAAAATACTATGCCCCGAAGAACGAAATAAACAAAATGGAATTTAGTTGGGAGCAGCGGTTATGAAGCCTGCATATCACAAGTAACAGCCAAAAGACTAAATTAAAAAGCAGAAAACATATACTATGAGTGGTTAAACAATACCCAGAGCCTTTTATCGGCCGGAGTAGTGGAACCACCGAATCGAAAATTAAGTAAGAAAACAAAAGAAATTGAAAATGCACCACCGATCACTAAATATAAGTATCGGGCTCAGCGATCTCCAAAGATCGAATGAATAACAGTACTGATTACAAGCCCTTGGATACGTTTTACTGCCGTCACACTGCACAAGCAACGCCAATGTGCTATAAAAAAGAGTATGATAATGGACCTTTGGAAACGGCCGAGCACGACACATACGAAATATTGCAGTCTCGGTTTGATTAAGACTGTTCATGAGCGGTAGTGAAATATGCTAGCTACAGCTCACGCCCTCTAGCCCCGGGTTGAGCAGAACTCAATATTCATAAAATCAATAGTACATAATTTTAATCATCCCGAAGATGGCATGCATATTATAAGACTGACCAATAAAAGTATCAGCCAATTTAATTTCAGAAGAAAGATCATTCTGAATGATTCTTTTTGCCTGCGCAAGCCTGATACAAATCAGGTAAGTAGTATAGATAGTGAGGGTACCAGCGCAGTTTTCCGCCCTCGCGACAATCAATCAAATAGTAATCATGTCTCCAGATGCACCAACACAATTGCAAGAACCAAGTGGTGACGGCATATTTGATGTCAGACATCTTTTACAACTGTACAAGCTGCTTGATTGCCCTCCGATTAGGAAAACCTTTGCCTATACCCCCACTATCTATCAAACCTTAATTAATCGCCCTCTACTTAGGAAGAACTTGACCAAACCCTCACTATCTATTAATGTTTGTAAATAACTAAAACATTTGCAATTGATCAGGCAAAGTCAGACGGAACCGGGCAGTAGTCTTCATCATCGCCGCACGTATCGTTTTTTACCGTGAAGTATTTTACTTGTATGCTAATGTATCTTGTCCATTATCTAGTATGTATCTGTTATCATCATAAATAAGCTGATGAAAAAAATATTTATTACATAGCTGCTTATGTTATGCTTTTGTGATCTAATAACTTTCATCTCATGGTGACTTTCTGCTGCTGTAAACAAAATCTTTTTGTAATCATCGTGTGCTATTTGTTTTTTAACAACACACTTTTTAACGCCCTTACATTTCTTTGTACTAACCTCATTATCTAACATATACGAATATAGTTTACTTCGTAGTCCAATATATTCAACAATAGGTATGCCACACGTTTCATCTTTCATTTTGCCAATAGGCTTTTTATTATCATTAAAATAAAACTTAGTTTTTGGATCATAATAGCAATTATCAAAAAGTTCTTTATCCTTGTAAAAGTCTGCATACACATTTTTTGTTTTTATTTCATAACACAAGGAATCGGTATCAGTAAATAATAATTTGACTTTTTTGTCATATTTATTTTTAATGTAGTTGTAATGGAAATCATACATCAAATATTTTGACAAGTCTAAAATACACATGCCAACATAACAAGGACGATTTAAAACTAATCGTTCTTTTATTCTGTTTATGGCAAATACATTTTCATTAAACATTTTAATAAATGAAGGTCTTGCTGCATATTTTAAGAGGACCTCCTCGTCGTGAGTTAATTTAACATTAATTCTTTTTCTCAAATTTTCCATAGTTTTACCAAAAACTGAATTGTTCATCAGTTTGAATAAATCCTTTTCAAAAGCATTTTTACCAGCTGTTCTCTTGGCAGTATTAACGTCGATGTATGTCTTTAACCACCTTGATTCGTCAAACTTTAGTATTCGGCGTATTTATGTTACCTTCAATCCAAGCTTTTTATACAATTCTAAGTTTCTAAAATGCACGACATACTTTTCTTTATTTTTTAGTGTTGTAACAAGTTTATTAACATTGCAAGATCCCAATTTAAACTTTTTTTTAAATTTTTACAATGGTCTGACAACCACTCATCTTTTATATTTAGACTTTCCGGGGCAAGAGGATAATCATTATGCAAGTCATGCAGTTTCTTGGGATACTCGATATCACACTCAACAATGTAATTTGATTTTCCTTTTTCAAACTTATCAACGCACTTGAAGTTACCAGTAGGCAACGGTTGACACATAGCCCACTCGTACAAGTTAGTAGCATCAAGATATATTATGTACTTGCTTTCTTTTTTCTTGTCGTAGTTTTTCATATATTTATTGTTAGCCTTGTTTACATAAAAAGATCGAACAGGGAAAGTAGCATTCAATGAGGATAGTCAACGACAAAACACAGAAACAAACACGCAAACAGACAAACAAGAAGGCAAAAGTAATAATAAATGCAAACGACATCACAAACACAAAAGGGTTGACAATAGGGCTACCGCCTTCGAACGGTCAGTGGCAAAGTAAGCCACTGGGGGTTTAAACCGGTTCTAGGGTGCACCAAACCTCACACTTACCTTACTGCCATCCCATTTAAACAGGCCAGCCTAGAAAGCCACAATAAAGGTAATCAGTGACTTGGCAGAAGCCAGAGCAACAAGAGAATAAACCATTAAGGGCACGACAAGAAATATCATAGACAAACATCAAACTCCACCGTCCCAATAGAGTCAGAAGCCTTCTAAAAGCTTACACTCATACACATAAAGTCCATAACGGTAGTGTTACACGTAGTATTGTTACACGTAAGACCATACGCACGTATTGTACCGACGAACATATAGAGTCAGAAGACTTTAAGTAGTTCACACTCGTACAGATACAAGCCATACCTATAATGTTACAAGTAAGTACACACCCACCCATTGTAAAGAACCTAAAGTAGAGGGCTTCAAATTACCCATTCCCACACAGATTCAGGCCATACCTGTCATGTTACACGTAAGACCACACCTACACATTTGTACAGAACATAGACACAGTAAGTTTCAATATACATACACCCATACATGTACAGGTCACACCTGTCATGTTATTCGCAAGACCGCACACAAGACGGCTTATATCTTATGTTCCCTTCTTTAAAAACACCACACACAGTTATAACGGAAACTTATACAAATATGTTGTTTATTGAATTATTGCAGAAATCAGCAGTTTTAGTGCTTTTTTGTTTTTCTGCAAAAATACCCAAATTTATTTGTTTATTTATTTATTTATTTACATAAATGAGGTATCATTACACCGAGTGTGATGTAGGAAATTAGGGATACTCTGACATTTCATATTAATAAATAAAGTAATGAATAATCATTTAGAGTATATATTTATTACAGAAATCAACATGTTTAGTTATTTGTCTACTTGTTTGATCCTAAAAAATATATTTAGGGATTCACGAACCTTTGGGGACCCTTTTAAAAACAAGACAAAATGTATAACATATCATTATACCTAATATGGTAAACGAAAATAAGCAATTAGCAATGTTACTGGGTTTTTTACTCTTTTTTTTTATATTTTTTGCCAAAAGACCCATATTTATCCCTTTATTTATTTATTATTTCATAGGAATATATCATTACACTTAAATGGGTAAAAAAAATGAATAAACATTTAAAACATATTTTGATTGAATTATTCCAAAAATCAGCAGTTTTCGTTATTTGTCCAACTTTCTGACCCCAAAAAATACATTTAGGGATTCACGAACCTTTGGGGACCCTTTTAAGAATATGGAGAAATATAAAACACACATTTGAGGAAAGTTTGGTGCTTTTGTCGGGCGTTTCTAGATTGGGTCCTTAAACCTGTTTTTGGTCCCTAGCTAATGTTGCTTATGAGGCTTTTTTTTAGTTATGTAAATAATAGAATCTTACATTCGTGCCTTTTAAGCTTTGATATGATTCTCGGCACAACCACGCATCATATAATTATCTAAATCGTTTAATAAATACAATATTAGAATATATACATTTTCCCGTTAATTTGGGATGAAAATATGGTAAGAGGGAGGTTTGGTGCATCCTAGTACTTTGTTTAAACCCCTAGCGACCTTTTGCTACTGACCGTTCAAACGCTATACTCATGTAGGCACCACATTTATGTTTGTAATACCGCATACACATTGAATGCGTGTTAATGGTTGACCCTGTTCTGTCAATGCAACCCTGACTTTTGTATATATACTTTTGTCAGAGACGGATGAAAACATATTTATAGAAATTAATTTGCTTTATTTGTTACTGTACACATTTTTGTGTGATTATTGATTCTTGTGCTTAGCAATATTTCAGGTTGGCGACCATCAGGGAATGTGTGTACATTTGTATTATATCGGTAATGCATCAGACACTAAGCATAAGTATGCTGGTGAACAGCAGCAGCAGTAGTCCTAATGAGTATCCAGAGTTAGTTAAACTGAGTGAAACACGTTTAGGTGAATATAGAAAACCATTCCATGTCCAGTGGCATATGGTCCCAGTTTTTAAAGCAATGCCTTACTCTAAACGAGAAAACAATGGGCGAAAAAATTTAGTTCGGATAAAGGTTACCAAGTAAGACACGACTCAGTTTCCTATTAACAACTTAATCTTTGTCATACGTAGGGTAATGATATTCATAAAGGTTACCAAGTCCATCAAGTCCCGCTCATACATCGTTGTGCTTAGGGGTACCAGCGAATGTCACTAAGGCCAACATGTCAAACAAAAAAAAAGAGTGGTGTTGTTTCATGCAGGTGATCCTTTTTCAGTATTTATTGTAAATCTATTATTAGGCATTACCTGTCGTTATAGTCAAACACTTTATCTAAGGGCTTTGCAGCTGAGGAAAACATGTAGTCATAACCACAGCTACCAAATAAAATAGGCCCGCACTGTACCATGAACTTAATGAAATGAGCAAATTAAACAGTCAATGAACAGGAAATTTTCATTAATAGCATAATTATATGGGTCCACGTTAACTCCCCCTGGATCCGCGTCTGAACGAACGGATAGATATGTTGTGTTAGAGATCACGCATATTTAATAATGGATTCAATTGTTCGATGTTACAAAAGATGCCGTTTGAATTGCAAGATATGGATTATCGATCAATATTATTACGTTGTCAAATACAAAATATTGAATAACAAAACTTTACTTTAAACGTCTATTATCAGACATAAGCCTAACAAAGAAAACATACTATGATATCCTGTCATGTTTAAATCAATTACATTATTGTGTTATAATATACCTCGACTTAAATCCTCAAATAGAAAACCACCAAACTTGACTTATAGCACATAATTAACAAAGCTATACTGCGGTCTGTTCCAGATATTTTCATTTACTGACGTTGTGTTTATGTTTTATCCCCAGTTTACAAATCGCTAGGCGCATTCATCAGACAAGTAGGGAACACACGTTATAAAGTCCCTATCAAGTCCGCCATCAACAGGTGCATTCTACAAAAGCTTTACACCGTTTCTAAACCTACTGACGACAAGGTATATCTATAATTTACATATATGGAGAATCCCACAACTGGATCGTCGAATTTAGAGTTATCAACACATATTCATTTTAGGCATATTCAATCACGGGTATTTTAAGGTCCCTTGAATAAGGCTAGACTTTTAATCGGCACATATGCATTATCATAAAACCTGGACAGAGTTTTGGTAAACAGTTTTGCGGTGTAATTTTGCCCTTATTTGGTCGGTTAGTTTCTTTAAAAAGGCAGCTGTTAACATATATATAAGTTGTCGTTTTTAACACAAAAGTTCCGCGGAAGTCAGGTAAATTCCCCTTTTCAGGTTTCTGTCACTGTATAATCAGAACATGGAACACACAAAAACTAGAAGAGAGACAACTAGTACGTACAATTCAATTTTAAATTGCAGAGAGTTATTTGCCCTTAAATCATGATTGTTGAAGGCGAGTAAATTTACATCAGACGGTAATTAATTCATTTTAAGATTGAAGATTATAACTTTTTTTTCAATTTTTTTTTTGTATTCAAATGCAGTTTAAATATTGTATTAAAACGTTTTCGTTATCCCAACAGCGGGTTATTCGGTATTAAATTTAAGGTGACAATAACTCTTATATATCAGTCTATAGTAAGTAATGGTAACGTGACACTTGACAAATATTAGTTAAAACAAATGCTAGCACATGTTTGGCTATTGTAAATAATCTGCTTAAATATGCGGTAAGCAACCAGTACACACTTATTAAGACATGTAGTCATTTATATATATTGTAATAGTTTGTGTTTTGTGTTTATTATAATTAATAAGTAGTATTACTATTAATCAATGTAATTTGATTTATACGTTGACATGTCTTGTATAATTAGTCCAATGTTCAATATTGTATTAGTGATACAGGCCACCGGCCAAAACACATAACATGTATAAAATATATTTATCATAAATTTACACGTGGTTTGGTTGTTATGCATAAATGTACAATTAACTAACAATACTGTCAATACAATACTATTACTATTATATAACAGTACATACTAATCATGAATGAATTCACTTCATTTAACGAAAGCCTAGTAAAGAAACATAGCTATATATTTCATAACACTTTCATTTTTACATGCCATGACAATATTAAACTTGTGTTTGTTAGGAAACTCATAGTACTTTTTAGGAATATATAATGATCTTAAATCATGATAGAATGGGCATATCAGTAGAAAGTGATATTCGTCTTCTATAACAGTATTACAATGAAAACACAAACGTCTCTCTCTAGGCATACCTACATGCCGTCCTCTCTCTATGAGTAGAGAGTGAGAGGATGTTCTAAAAGATACCATAGCTATTCTAAATTTCTTAATATTTAACACATTTAAATATTTTTCTACAACAAGTTCAGATTTAAAATACCTTTACAAATGCAGCTTTGCATTACCCTCTACTTGTTCGCTCCACTTCTGTATATATTGGTCTCTGAGCCTGAACTCATATTGCTTTATAAAAACATTTTCATTGACCCCAATCTGCCGTTCCCATATATATCCAAAGCCATTATAATACAAATTGTGCTTAATTTTGTTACCCAATTTTCATATCCATGACTATCTAAAAGAATTAACATTTCACAGCATTTTTTAACATATCTTGTGCAAGGCATTTTTATAATTTTAAACCAATACTTTATACATCTTTTGTTGGCTGCTATATACATAGGGTATCTACCACAATCACCCATTACTGCTGCATTGCATGCATTTATAGATGCATTCATAAAACGTTTACAAGCATACATATGAACCCTTTCAATACATTCCATTTGATCAAATCCCCACAGTTCTGATCCGTAAAGAAATACCGGACTAACTTTTGACTCAAATAGTTTAAAATATATACTGTAAGGTATCGGGGTTAGCTCACTTATAGATAATCGACATGTAAACAACAATCCAACATAATTATAACCACTTACAGCTTCTATCTGTTTTCCATCATAAAACCACTTCTCTGCTCTTGATAAATGTCCACCATTTTTAAAAACAACAATTTTAGTTTTATCAGTATTCACTTTCAGCTGCCATCTATTACAATACTGATATAATAAGTCAAGTTTCTTTTGTAGACCATTTACAGTATCTGCTATCAATGCCACATCATCAGTAAACAATAGTAATAATATTTCTATAACATCAGGTGTTAACTGCACTCCATGTAACCCGCTATTGCACATTTCTTCACTCAATTCATTAATAAATAATGAAAATAAAATTGGACTGAGAACACAGCCCTGCCGTAAACCTCTCGGACAATCAAAATATTCAGTACATTTTTCAGTCTGTGATGCTTCATACGTAAATTTCTGTAATGTTCATTCATCTGTGACAGTTGATTTAAAGTTGACTCAATTGACTGAGATATAACTGTGCACTTAACATTAAAAACGAACACATACCATTGCATAGTTACACTAACCCTGAGGTTTAGTCGTAATATTTATTTGATATGCTACTTTTATAACTTCATATTTATTTACGTTGATCTTTGTTAATGTTTTATTTTCCTTCCACTTTTGTTCTATTTTGGATCACTCCACTGAGATGTTGTCACCCCGGTATTAATTCCCCCTTTATATTCTTTATATAGGAGTATGCCCAAGAACGAACTACCCATTTGTCAATAAGCTGGAAGAGAGAATGTCCTAAGCCCTTGCATTTTTAGTATATTGTTAAGTATATCTATATAACCTGATTTAAACCCCAGCGTCCTTTTCTTACCAATGACCGTTGCAAGGCAGTTTCCCTATTGTCAACTCTTGCGTGTTTGTGATGTTGTATCTTGCCTTTTATTCATCTTTATATATAGTTGTTCTTTGTTTCCTTGTGTGTTTGTGGTTGACTGTCGTCCTTGAATGCTACTTTTCCTGTTCGATTTTTATATCTACTTTTATTCTTTAAATGTATATATTGTCTTTCTTTCTTTTTCTTATATAATCTTTGATTATCTGTTATTTCGATTACTGTGTACATATTGACATGTTTTTTTTTTAAATTATTAACACAATATCGTTCATACACATTTTATTAGAAAGAAACAAAGAAAAAAACTAAGCCGAAACGACTCCCGCGTGATAATTCAAGTTTCATATTATATTTTGTTATGGAGTATATGACGTATAGATATCGCATAGCTATGAGAAGTCCTCTGTTGCGTAGTGAGCAGAGAGTTACGCTTGAGGCCGGGGACAATTGGTTCAAATGGTACATCTATATCGCTAAATAATTTCCATTTGTTTTTATTGTCAGCAGATGTACCGTGTTTTTAGAGAGCACACTCAAAGGACATGTTGTATTCATTAAAAAAGAAACATCAAGCTATAATGTATAATGCGTAACTTTACGTAATAACTTTACGACGAACAATAGTGCTTCTTTCTCTCTCTCTCTCTCTCTCTCTCTCTCTCTCTCTCTCTCTCTCTCTGTCTCTCTCTCTCTCTCTCTCTCTCTATTTAAAGGGACTCACGGCAATCTTGATTAAAAAACAAATCACGGCGTCCCGTTAGGTTTTCTACATAACTTGCATTTGTTCATCATTAATATTAATTATCAGAATAGTTGTTCATGCAAAGTATTGACTATTAATTATAAAGCACCAATAATACATTAAAACCTATGGTAAAATAAGACTCAAAATTGTGTTTATTTATATGCAAGCAGGTTTAAAGGCAAACTGATGATGGATAAATTATTCGAGACGCTGATTTCAATGCTCGATTCAAGCTAACCAGTAGGCCTTATTGCCTCTTGACCGTTCCAAGTCGGTAACCCTGTCTTCACCACCCTTTCTGTTGTTTTTTTGTCTCTTTCATTGCATTGTAGTTTCTAGTCCTTGTTTGCAGTACAGTGCGGACCTACGATGCCATTGCGTTCGGACGCTGTGGTTTCTATAGGACCCTATATATCATTTTGATAAACAATTAAAAATTGTCGTGTGTCCCTTTAAAGCTATTTATGCTATCGTACCTTACTTCATTGTATATTAAAACACAGTCTATGGGCACGTACATGAACAGTGTATGGCTATGTACATGATCGGTGTACGACTATGCAAATGAACAAAACATTATGTACAATTTTCATAAGCAATAGATATATGTAGCAACGACACAATATAGTTACTAAAGAGGGGTTATCGGGGTATTGGGTCCCCTTTTTGGAAAATGTTAAATTGAAAATCCTGCCATCTAGGCAATTTCTAGTGTGGATAATCATATCATTTGTTAGTTTTTCACATAATTTGCACTTGTTCAAACATTGATATTAATTATAAGAAAGTAAAAATATTACTTACTGGTGATAGTATTACACCAATAATATATGTTAACCTATGGTTGAATAAGAAGAAAAAATGTAAGACTCAAAACTTTGATGTAATTATATGCAAGCAGGTTTAAAGTCAAAATAATACTGGTTTAATTTATCCGGACGCTCATTTCAATGCTTTATAACAACGTCAAGATTGCAATGAGTCACTTTAAAGTTATATCACCAAGGTATTGTTCATCTGCCTCATTATGTATGTGGTGTACGTGTGTCATGACAATAACCACAAAAGCTTGAACTTAAGTCGTTACACTCTGGATTTTGAAAAGAAGGCACATTATTTAAAATTGTTGGACGCTATTTGTAGATACCAAACAAAAGAAACCTGATATTGATGTCTATCATATAATGTCGCCTAACTATCTTGCAAGATATATTGTGTGTATGTGTAATCATAAAGTCTACAAGCTTGTCTTCGTTACTATAAACTTGATTTGGAGGTATCAAAATAGGTTGTATGTATTATTTTTTCTGAAACTCATTCCCGAACTTGTATGTTTGAAAATAGGTTGTTTTTATATTAGAAATAAGGAAGGCAGACAGGCAGGCAGGTAGGTAGGTAGGTAGGTAGGCAGGTAGCAAGGTAGCAAGGTAGGTAGGTAGATAGTAGGTCGGTAGGGAGGGAGGTCGGTATTAGGGAGGGAGGGAGGTAGGTAGGTAGGAAGGCAGGCAGGCAGGTAGGTAGGTAGGCAGGCAGGCAGTGGCGGCAGGTGGGTAGGTGAACTCAATGTTCAGCTTCTTAATGCTGAGTACTAGAATACCACATTGTAGACACAGCACATGATACCCTATATACCCGACCAACTTAGCAATACCCTTTATATGCTGACATTCAAGCAAGGGAGCTACTAGTACATTTTTATGAAATATTCGATGACCCGGATAGAGACTGAGTACTTTTAGGAGTCTGATAAGGGGTCTAATGGTTTTGGGCTGACTCCGGGAGTTCAAAGTTTCAGAAAGGACAGCTTAGAGGTAACATTTAAAATTGTGACGCCCGTGATAGGGTTTAATTTGGCCCGTGGGTCACAAATTAAACACACTTGGTAGAGGACCATAATCTAATAGTACATTCAATATAATTATGAGAGCTGCTTTGTAGTTTTAGAGAAAATATTGTTCAAGTATTTCCCCATGACTGTCTATGAACAACAAGATGCAAATGTTGTACCTCGAAATGTGTAGGGAAAACACATTAATTAGTAAGATGGTGACAATTGTCACAAGCAAGGGGTGGAGTTATCATATTATATATACGTTATAATAGACTGGGTTTGTCTAACTGATCAAGTTAACCTACTGTATTTTATGAATGAAATAATAAAGAACCTCGTTCTCGTTCAAATTTGCATATTGATTAGACTGATATAAGACGACGTAAACACTACGAATCCGCGCAGTCAATGCAAATGTGATTACTAAATATATTATATATCCAACACTGTGTTCCTATTTAAAAGGATTTATTAACAGATGAGTGTGAATATTGTTTTAAGAAGAGAACATTTTCAATATTCTATTCCTCATTAATGACGGGTTTATCAACTAACGATTTTGCTTAAGGAAACTAGTGATTTACTGAGAACGGATTTATCAACACGAATTTGTGTTAAAGATATTTCAATATTCTATTCTTATTGACAAAGGATTTATCAATAGGTAAGTGGGCCTTTTTTTTTGATATGTGTTTCTATACCGTGTGATTGTATAGTCGATGACAAATAACGTGATAAGCGCAATCGTGGTCGCGATATTAAAGACGATCTCGCCTCTCACCGCTGTGGGTTCAAATCCCACTGGAAGCTCGACTTGTCAAGTGGGAAAGTGTCGGATGGCGGGAGGTATACTGTATTGGTTCTATCCAGGGAAAATGTGGTGGTCTGCCTCTATCCCACAAACAAAAAATTCGACCGTTATATATTGCCTACCATGTGCTTACCTGTAATATTGTGTTTCTTTTATTGCATAGAAACGCCATAGAAACGAGTTCTGTTCGTACAATAGAGTCGACATAAAGTAGCCGGTTTACAGTTTTGTGGTCGTTATATTGTTATAGAAACGAGTTATGTTTGTACATAACGTTGACATAAGTAGCATGTATAGTATGTGTTTTAAACGGACAAGCGGCAATATGGATGATACCGGTACGTTTACATTATTCGTGTACTATAACACAAGCACGGCTGTATAATGGATACAGTTTCACAAAGATGATTTATTTGTTTACTTTTTATTTTATTTAGTTAGATAAATTAACTAATTTACTAATACATAAATAAACAAATAAAACTATAATATAAATAAAGAAATGAAGAAAGCATATCAATTGATTTAATAAAGATTTAATTATTTTGGTATTGAACACACGAGCCATAAGTCACATGTGAAGCATAACGAAATAAACAGTTAATTAATTGATTGATTGATTGGTTGGTTGGTTGGTTGGCTGGCTGGCTGGCTGGCTGGCTGGTCGGTCGGTCGGTCGGTCGGTCGGTCGTTCATTCACTATTTTGTTTGTCTATATGTTGGTTGGTTGGTTGGCTGGCTGGCTGCCTGGCTCGCTAGTTCGTTCGTTCGTTCGATCGTTCGATCGTTCGTTCGTTCGTTCGTTCTTTAAAACGACAAAGTACTGGCTGGCTGGTTGGCTGGCTGGCTGGCTCTTCGTTCGTTCTTTGTTCGTTCGTTTGTTCGTTCGTTTTTTCGTTTGTTCGTTCGTTTTTTCGTTTGTTCTTCGTTCGTTCGTTCGTTCGTTCGTTCTTTGTTCGTTCGTTCGTTAATTCAACGGGGTTGAACTCGTGACCCACACCAAAGTACTCTCGTCGGTAATAATAATCACATCGCAATGGTCGAGCTCGCTACCGACTGAGCTAACCGTGCCAGATGTGTTACGTAAGGTATACAATATATAAAAGCTAATGCGCTAATGGATGTGATGTGATCAGCAGAAAATGTAAATAATGTGGGTCCCACATTATTTACAAATAACAAATAAAACTTCTTTTTTTTTCAAACTCAGGAATGTATTACTACAGGCTTATCTGGTCTATGCTAATGTGTTCATGTATCCATTTCAATGAATAAAAATCAAACAGTTATTTGGATATGCTCCTTATCTGCTTACTTACGGACAGTGTCCCTTTAAACATCCTCCATGATGTACAAAACATCAATTTAAAGTATAACAGTCTTTTCGAAATTGTATGGTATCAATGTTTTCCAAATAAAACGGAATGAATGCTAGTTATGTTTTTACCAATTTTGTTCATTCCTAACCAGTTACGGTTTTTCTAATTGACGATCTTTGACAAGAATGTTCATGAACATACGAATTTAATTAAAATCGTAAAAACATTCAGCTCATTATTATTATTGTTATTATTATTATTATTATTATTATTATTATTATTAGTAGTAGTAGTAGTAGTAGTAGTAGTAGTAGTAGTAGCAGCAGCAGCAGCAGCAGCAGCAGCAGCAGCAGCAGCAGTAGTAGTAGTAGTAGTAGTAGTAGTGGTAGTATGCTTATTATTATTATTATTATTATATATTAATGTTATTCATTTTTGTTTTTATTCTTTCTTTATTTACTTACTTACTTTAACTTACTTACTTACTTACTCACTCACTCACTCACTCACTCACTCACTCACTCACTCACTCACTCACTCACTCACTCACTCACTCACTCACTCACTCACTCACTCACTCACTCACTCACTCACTCACTCACTCACTCACTCACTCACTCACTCACTCACTCACTCACTCACTCACTCACTCACTCACTCACTCACTCACTCACTCACTCACTCACTCACTCACTCACTCACTCACTCACTCACTCACTCACTCACTCACTCACTCACTCACTCACTCACTCACTCACTCACTCACTCACTCACTCACTCACTCACTCACTCACTCACTCACTCACTCACTCACTCACTCACTCACTCACTCACTCACTCACTCACTCACTCACTCACTCACTCACTCACTCACTCACTCACTCACTCACTCACTCACTCACTCACTCACTCACTCACTCACTCACTCACTCACTCACTCACTCACTCACTCACTCACTCACTCACTCACTCACTCACTCACTCACTCACTCACTCACTCACTCACTCACTCACTCACTCACTCACTCACTCACTCACTCACTCACTCCCTCCCTCACTCACTCACTCACTCACTCACTCACTCACTCACTCACTCACTCACTCACTCACTCACTCACTTACTTACTTACTTGTTACTCATTTATCAATTCGTATAATTACTTTATAATGTCTTTCGCTATTTGGGGCGGGCCATACATCCGTAAGATACACAGAACAATATATTCCACTACCTAACAATGTCATGCGCGTGTCATACATCCGTACTATAGACAGACCAATATGTTCCAATACTTAACAGTGTCAAGGGAGGGCCATACATCAGTAATGTACACAGACCAATATGTTCCACTACCTAACAGTGTGATGGGCGGGCCATAATTCTGTACTATACACAGACCAATATGTTCCACTATCTAACCGTTTGATGGGTGGGCCATACATCCGTACTATACACAGACCAATATGTTCTTCTACATTACAGTGTGATGGGCGGGCCATACATCCGTAACATACACAGACCGATATGTTCCACTACGTAACACTGTCATGGGCGTGCCATACATCCGTACTATACATACACCAATATGTTCCACTACGTAACAGTGTGATGTGAATGCCGTACATCCGTACTATACACAGACAATATGTTCCACTAACTAACAGTGTGATGGGTGTGTCATACATCTGTACTATACATAGACCAATGTGTTCCACTAACTAACAGGGTTATGGTCGACCCATACAGCAATACTATACACATACCAATATGTCCCACCATCTAACAGTGTGATGGGCGGGCAATACATCCGTACTATACACAGACCAGTATGTTCCAGTACCAAACAGTGTGATGTGTGGGCCATATATCCGTACTATACGCAGACCAATATGTTCCACTACCTAACAGTGTGATGGGTGGGTCAAACATCTGTAAAATACACAGCACGGTATATTCCACTACCTAACGGTGTGATGGGCGGGCCATACATCCGTACTATACACAGTCCAATATGTTCCAGTACCTAACAGTGTCATGTGCGAGCCAAACATCTGTGTTTTACACAGACCAATATGTTCCACTGCGTAACAGTGTGATGGGCTGGCCATACATCCGTACTCTACACAGACCAATATGTTCCACTATGTAACAGTGTAATGGGCGGGCCATAAATCCGTACTATACACAGAACAATATATTACAGTACCTAACAGTATGATGGGCGGGCCATACCTCCGTATTATACACAGACCAATATGGTCCACTATCTAACCGTGTGATGGGCGGGCCATACTTCCGTACTATACACAGACTAATATGTTTCACTACCTAACAGTGTGATGGTTGGGCCATACATTTGTATTATACACAGACCAATATGTTCCAGTACCTAACAGTTTGATGGGCGGCCTATACACCCGTACTATACACAGACCAAAATGTTCCACAACCTAACGGTGATATGGGCGGCCTTTATAACTGTACTGTACACAGACCAATATGTTCCAGTACCTAATAGTGTGATTGGAGGTCCAAAATACTGTCCTATACGGGGGCTGTAATAATACGTTGACCTTTTTGATATCGCACTCATGTTTTGACGTAAACCTTTAAAGGGACATATGGCAATCCTGAGTTTATTCAAACATTAAGATTTGCTCCTCGATTTAGTTATCCTGCGTCATTTTGACTTTATTATTTTATAACTGTGTTTCAGAGATGTCTAAATAAAAAGAATTTCGTCGACACAAATACTTAAAACTACAGTGGCATTGTCACTGGTATTCCAAAATTACAATTATGAATGTTTATGAATATTTATACGAACAAGGAGAACTAAGATAAATATAAATAAGTAGACGCATTCTTCCGTTCTTTTACGTTGAAGTTTACGACGTCAGAAAAAATCACGGAGCACTAAAATGTTAATAAAATATGAAATAATATTAACCTTTAATGAAACAAAAAAGTTAATATAAAAATGACATATAAAAACTTAAAATTTTAAAATCTTATATATTTTCTTCAAAATAGATGTTTTAATAAATTAAAAAGACCGATAATATTAATAAATATGTATTTAGGAATGACTATGCTATTTGTTTTAGGAATGACTATGCTATTTGTTATTTTAAATACATTGAGTAGTATAGATATGGGGTATAAGCACACTTTTCATTCACAGGCATTTAAAATGTGTTAGCCACGGCTCTTGACTCAAGCCAGTTTAAATAACGATGATATGCTTCCTGTTGAAACATACTGAAAAAGGGATTCCTTGGAAACCACAAAAAAAAGAGATTTAACAAATTTTAAATTGCTTGAGTAAACCCCTACTCGAGGAAACTCCGCTTATACCCCATTATCTATACTACTCAACAATCCAGTTTATCAATTCAACAAAAACAGTATTTTGTCTATACTGTCGGTAAGATTATATTAATCCACCTTCTCCTTTTATAAACAACTAATAACTGAAAACATGTTTAAATCATCAAGCAAAATCAGACGGAACCGGACAGTAGTCTTCATCATCGCTATACATGTCATATTATATCATGGAATTTACTTATACGCTAATGTATCTTGTCCACTATCTAGTTTGTACCTCTTATCATATGCTGACAAAGTTGTTTTTTTATTACATAACTGTTTTGTTTATGCTGATTTTATCCAATAAATTTCATTTCGTGGTAACTTTCTGTTGGTGTACGTAAAATATCCTAATAGTTATCATAGTCATATGTTTGTTAACAACACATTTATTTAATACCTTTGCATTTCTTGGTACCAGTCTCATTATCTAATATGTATGAATAAACTTTACTTCGTAGAACAACAAATTCAACAATAGGTATCCCACAAGGTTCATCTTTCATTGTACCAATAACGTTTTTATTGTCATTGAAATGAAATTGATTCTTCGGATCATAATCTCTATTATCAAAAAGTTCTTTATTCTTATAAACATCTGCATATACATCTTTCGTTTTAATTTCAGAACACAACGAGTCAGTATCAGTAAACAACAATTAGTTTCTTACCATAATCATTTTTTAATGTATATTTAACGCCATTTTAAACTCAAGTTTGGTAGGAAGCATGGATTTCGCCTAATTCCGATTTTACTTCTTTCAATAAAATAATTTGATTGGTCACCAGATGTATATGGAATGTGGATACTTTATAGCATGTACATAACACTATAATTGATCTTGGAGACATTTCTAATTAAAAATAGACACAAAATAAAATAAACACAAATAAAAAAACTCACATTTAATGGCGTTAAATATAATTGTAATGGTTATACATCGAATATTGTGACAAGTCTAAAATACACATACCAACATAGTAAGGGCGATTTAAAATTAGTTTATGGCAAAAACAAATTCATTAGACTTTTTACAAGAAATAAATGAAGGTATTGCTGTATAATTTAAAAGGACCTCCTCATCATGAGTCAATTTGACATTAACTATCTTTCTCAAATTTTCCATAGTTTTACCTACGTATAAGTTCAGCCTCTCTGATGCATCAAACTGTAGTATTCTATGTATTTGAGTTACTTTAATCCAAACTTTTCATGCAGTTTTAAGTTTCTGTAATCTACTATATATTTCTTTTTATCCTTTAGTGTTGTAACAAGCTTACATACTTTACTAGATCCTAAATTAAACTTTTCCTTTAAAGTCTAACAATAATCTGACAACCACTCATCTTTTATATTTAATCTCTCCGGAGCAAGAGGGTAGTCATTACGAGAGTCGTGTAGTTGTTCAGGTTACTTAAGATTACACTCAACAATATAGTTTGATTTTCCTTTTTCAATCTTATTAACCCACTTAAAGTTTCCCGGCCATGTTTTGTTTCATGAACATGTTTATGTTTATTTAAATCGAAATAAATGCAACCAATAGATATTATCAATTCACACATTGCAATATCTGTGAAAAGCGACAATACGATTTTATTTGATGAGGTAGACAACTTTGAACAGTTACATTAACCACAGCTATATGTATTTATCAATTATCTGGCAATAGTTTTGCAGCTATACAATTCAGATTTAACTCATTTACCCGTGCAGTCACGCAGAGGTATAATTAGTATCTACGTCATGCAAATAATACTTATTTTGACATACAACTTAGTAGCGGTTTTAAATATATTTTTCTCTCAGGGACTATCAAGAAATGTTCATATGATGTTTAAGAGTTAAATTGTTTAATTGATAATACTACAAAAAAGGATGGCCATTCATCTTTAACGTGTCAGTAGGCAATTGTATGGACATAGCCCATCCATACACGTTATTTGCATCTAGTAATATGTATCTGTCATAGTTTTTATGTATTTATTGTCAGCCTTTGAATATATTTTTCCAATATAACTTATTCCACCTCTTTGTCCTTTTTCTTTGAACAAATACTGATAAAATCAAGTTGAACTCCAGACATCTTAAAGCATGCATCCCTAACGAATCCGGGACTACTAAAGTAATGGCAAAGATCTAATGTAATTGTAATACTTCAACATATTTCTAAAGTTCTCACATCTGCTATTAACAACACATTTGTTTATAGGACATGATATTCTCCCATGTTCTTAATATTACATTCTTCCCATATTTGTTTCGCATGCTCGTAAGTTGCATCTGATATATGTTCATCATTCAGCTTAAAATAATAGCTATCATTATCTGGTAATTTAGTTTCATTAAAACGTTTAAAGCTATTCATGTAATCATTAGATCATGGCGGGGATTTATTTATTTACAATGTCCTGTTTGAATGGGATGACGGTAGGGCAAGTGTGAGGTTTGGTGCACCCTAGAATCGGTTTAAACCCAAAGTGACCTACTTTGCCACTGACCGTTCCAAGGCGGTAGCCCTTTTGTCAACCCTTTTGTGTTTGTGATGTCGTTTACTTTATTATTACTTTTGCCTTCTTGTTTGTCTGTTTGCGCGTTTGTTTCTGTGTTTTGTGGTTGACTGTCCTCCTTGAATGCTACATTCCCTGTCCGATCTTTTTATATTTCTTTATAAGGATAAACACATTTTCTATTTACTACCTCTAACTTTTCACCAGGATACTCGTGTGATGTATATGTAAATGATGGAATATCTTTTACTTTTACTAAACTATTAAGTGATTGAGACATAAATTGAAAAACTATCAATAAACACCAAATCGTTTCCTAACATAAAAGCCATATATTTATCCATGTTACTTGGTATAACATTTATTTATTTTGTAAACTTTTCAATGCATTTATTTCTTTTGTAAACTTTTCAATGTGTTGCATTATAAATGTGAATCATAAGGGATGTTTCTAGTTAATTTGAAATTAAGATTACATTTATCATGAGCACTTCCTCTAAACGTTCCGTTTATTTGACAATGATCTCTAACCAACCTGTCTCCATTCACATACATTTTATTGCAAATATGACATGTTTTAGAATCCTTAAATTATTTTTCTTGTGATTCTGTCATTGTTAAATCTTAAAATGCTGCGTCAAAGTTTTCCTACACTATTTTTCACTATCATTCTTTCTATAAACTTATAAGCAGCGTTTGGTCCTCTCTATGTCACAACTAGTTTAGAATATGTATCATCATAACAACAAACACATTTACACTCGTAACCGCAATCAGTATGCTTTTGATATGCTTCTGTGTATTGTTTTTTAGTATTACCAAGAGCCTAAGAAATGTCTTCAGTTATTGTTTCACAGTCAGCATATATAACAAAGAGAACCATGAATTGTCTGTCATAGATTTTAAACTTGACCTTCTCGTTTTCTTCGGGCATTGTTTTGCGTGATTACCGTTAAGCGAAAGGCAATCAAGTTTATGCTTATTTAGCATCCTTTCTGTTGAGAAACATTGCAAGTATGTTTTACAAAAACATGTTCTTTCCTGATGTAAGTTTACATCAGTCGGTTAAATTCCTTTGTGGACCCTGTGATGACGTCTAAGCCCAAATGAACGGTGACGTTTGATGTTTGTCTGCAATCTTGTCTTGTCATGCCCACAATGGTTCGTTTTCTTGTTGCTCTGGCTTCTGTCAAGTCACTGAGTACCTTCTTTGTGGCTTTCTAGGCTATTTTTTGTATTTATAATATACACGAGTATCTTTGTGTTTTACTTGTATTGCCTATAAATGCTGCCTTGTTGGTTAGATAATAGTTCATGGCAGGAATTTCTCTATTTACACTTTCCCTTTTTATTTGGATGACAGTAGGGTAAGTGTGAGGTTTGGTGCACCCTAGAACCTGATTTAAACCCCCAGCGGACTTTTTTGGCACAGACCGTTCCAATGCGGTAGCCCTATTGTCAACCGTTTTGTGTTTATGATGTCTTATTTGGCTTTTTATTCATCTTTAAAGTTGTTCTTTGTTTCTGTGTGTGTTTGTGGTTGACTGTCGTCCTTGATTGCTTTTTTTTTCTGTTCGATTTTTATATCAATATTGGAAGTCACAAGAGGCTTCTTTAAGAGGACCACAGTTCGAGAGGCTGAAGATGTTATACAGGAGTTCTGAACAAAGAGTTGAATAGTAGTAGACGTGTCGGAGTCTATTGGCCAGGTTAATAAGGTCTGCGCCGCGACAGACCTGGTAGCTGGTTTCGCAACTCTACGTGCATGGGCGTACGATTTGCCAGTTGGAGCGGTTGGAACAAGACTCTCAACAAATGTCCTAGCATCTGGGAAAGAAATGTTCTTTTCAATCTTAAGCGTCTGTATTTCCCTCTCGTGTTTTCACTTCGGACAATCCTTAGAGAAAGCCCCGTGGGTCCCCTTGCAGTTAACACAAGAGGCGTTTTTTGCAATTAGCGAAGTCTATATGACCCTCCTGGCCGCAATGGGCACAGACGGGGAGCTCTTTAACTTTTTTTATCATTAGCTGATACTATAACTATATTGACGGGAAAATAATGTAAATACAATAATTAGCCGGTTGTAGATAGCAACATCAATGAAGCGCGTTTTTGTCGTTTATGCTGTTTTAAACGCCGGTAGTGAATGGCAAATTTACCATAAAGCACTTACGCGATGCATGGATTACGTCATTTAATACCGGCGTTTAATATCGCATAAACGCCGGACAAATTCGAAACAAATTCCTTAACAAACGAGCACTCATGTATAACAAACATGGATGTTAGCGTTATCTGATCAATTCAATTCTTCTAGTGTGCATTTGAGGCGATAAGCGCAAGTGCTGCACAATCTTTCAGTTATTCAAAACCCCACTGGGTTTTGGTTTTAAAGTTAAATATTGAAATAAAAGGTAGTACAATTGTTCAATACTACCATAGGTTTAAATACATTTATTGGTGCATTATAAAATAATAATTATAATAACAATAACAATTATTAATATGTAAAAAACCCATTTATATTTGCAGTATTTAAATGTCTAGAAAAACTAACGGGATGCCGCGAATTAAAACAACAAACAAGCAAATTTGCCGTTTATTCCTTTAAAAATATCCTGGTGCGTAACCTAGGATAGCATATATTGCTGATCCGTAATGAATTTTCTTAAAAATAAAAACGGCAATTTTAGGATCATTCGTTATATTCAGAACATCTAAAGTAAAACATACCAGTATTTTTCCGCACCACAAGAACCCCTTGATTAGCCTGATGTATTCGCAAGCATTGGTACTTTCTAACTTGACAAGCCGAGCTCTCAGTGGGATTCGAACCCGCAGGATTGAGAGGAGAGACAGTTTTAGACTCAGCGTCTTTACTTTCCCGACTACTGTGACAGTTTTGGAGTAAGACCTTGAAATAACAGTGTACTAAGGCGGATTCAGAGATGGACGGACCCGACTCCCACACCCACTAAACCCCCACAAGTATAACCTATGCATGCCAGATTACATGGGGCGCGCATAATTTTTTCAGAATTCGCTAAGGTAGAAAACCCGACCCCAAGGCTCCCTCCCCATACAAACACTCAAACCAAACTCTTCGATCTGAAAATATGAATACCGTCCTTTCAATACTTTTATAGTAAATATATGGATCAAGTATTCAGGAAAGCCCCTTTAAGACTGACTGCAACCACGTATTTTGCATCGAAAACTGAATTAAGAAAAAATAGTCTAAAAGGTCATCTGTCTATAGTAAAAGGTTGCAATATTTAAATGTCTAGAAAAACTAATGGGAGGCAGCGAATTAAATCACCAAAAAAGCAAATTTGCCGTTTAAAAATATCCTGGTGCGTAACCTAGGATAGCATATATTGCTGATCCGTAATGATTTTCTTAAAAATAAAAACGGCAATTTTAGAATCATTCGTTATATTCAGAACATCTAAAGTAAAACATACCAGTATTTTTCCGCACCACAAGAACTCCTTGATTAGCCTGATGTATTCGCAAGCATTGGCACTTTCTAACTTGACAAGCCGAGCTCTCAGTGGGATTCGAACCCGCAGGATTGAGAGGAGAGACAGTTTTAGACTCAGCGTCTTTACTTTCCCGACTACTGTGACAGTTTTGGAGTAAGACCTTGGAAATAACAGTGTACTAAGGCGGATTCAGAGATGGAAGGTCCCGACCCCCAAACCCACTAAAATCCCACAAGTATAACCTATGCATGCCAGATTACATGGCTCGCGCACCATTTCTTCAGAATTCGCTAAGGTAGAAAACCGTTTTGTTTAAGCGAGTCTCCCGCTCTCCCCTCCCCCACGGCCGACCCAAAGGCTCCCTCCCCCTACACACACTCAAACCAAACTCTTCGATCTGAAAATATGAATACCGTCCTCTCAATACTTTTATAGTAAATATATGGATCAAGTATTCAGGAAAGCCCCTTTAAGACTGACTGCAACCAAGTATTTTGCATCGAAAACTGAATTAAATAAAAATAGTCTAAAAGATCATCTGTATATATAATAATAAGGTGGGTTTTTAATTGACACTTTTCTACACAAACCCTTATGAACCAATCAAAACCCAGGTTGTTATACAAATTAGAAATCACTCTCCAATATTTTCTTGTTCGTAGTATTTTAGTCCGATGTCCTAATCGTTATCGTAGTTAGTTGTACAGGTCTATTTATTGTTAAGATAAACAGTGAATGTTTTTTGCAGTGTTTTGATTGGTTAAAACATTTCAAAATCTTTATAAGAGGGTGCATTTAACCCTTTTACAGCATTACAGCAGACGATTATTTATGATTTAACCGCATGATGATTTAAAGGTAACGAGTGTACTATAATCACACAGGAGATAAGCACACTACCTATATCTATTAGTTAGAGTTGATTATTACATTACGGGGAAAACTCTATGATTAGAATGACTGTGTTTTATATCGCAGATTATTCTTATACATGAAAATAAATACTGAAAAGGTGACAAACAAAAGAGAAAAATAGCAGACTCGGTTTTATTGAGTCTGTCCATGAGATGTTATTATAAAATGCAACACCTCCCACGCCTCCTAGCACCGGCTTAATCGTTATTCTACTTTAAAAGCAAACGGAATGGCCTTGATGATCTCAAAGGACCAGTAAATAATAACACTACTGATTTGTAATCAGGGTGACCACACAGCACTAAACAAACGTTAGTGGGAATGTCAATATATACTGAAATGGTGATCCCTTGGAAGCAACAAACACAAACAAGAGAAAAAAGTAGCAGACTCGTTTTATTGAGTCTGTTCATGAGAAGTAATTATAAGAGTAAACACCTCCCACAACTCCTAGCACCGGCTTAAGCGATATTCTACTTTAAAGTAACACGGAATGGGCTTGATGATCCCAAAGGACCAGTAAATAATAACACTACTGATTTGTAGTCAGGGTGACTTTTTACGGCCACCAAAACGCACTAAACAAACGCTAGTGGGGTTGTCAATAAATACTGGAATGGTGATCCCTTGGAAGCAACAAAAACAAACAAGAAAATAATAACACTACTGAGTTGTAGTCTGGGCGACTTTTTACACGGCCCCCAACACAGCACTAAACAAACACAGTGTGAACGTCAATAAATACTGAAAGGGTGATCCCTTGGAAGCAACAAACACAACCAAGAGAGAAAAGTAGGTAGCAGACTCAATTTTATTGAGTCTGTTCATTTGAGGTCATTATAAGATGCAACGCCTCCTAGCACCGGCTTTAAAACATTATTATTAGCAATGACAAATACCAAACAGATGTTTAATAATGTTATACCACACATCGTAGAATATACGTGCAGTTTAATTACGGTATACCACACGTCGTAGAATATACGTACAGTGTAATTATAACGGTATACAACACGTCATAGAATATACGTTCAGATAAATAACGGTATACCACACGTCGTAGAATATACACAGAGAATAATAAATCTGTATTTTCATATCTGACCATATATCAGGTCTGTAACGCCATATCATCCCGAGAGATGTAGCTCGAGGCTGATATGAAAATAGGCTTGTTTTATTCTATTTATCATATACTTCAGCAATGACTTTGTTGAACTGTCAACATCAGCTTACTCACTACGCTGTTTTCCAGAGAAAAAAGAAATGGTATTAATAGATCTAGTCCATTTTGATGTGTTCATGTATGTCGCGTGGTACACAACATTTAGTTGTTTCCAAAACATTCTATTGAATTTTAAATTGTCTAATCAAGAAAATGAATGATCATTAGTGTTTATTTCATACACGGATAATGATTCCATAGCCAATATTCGGACGCGAAAACAGGATACTGTAAGAGGGTAGCGATTTAAATTCCCTGGTATATTGAATAATATGTTAAGTTTTGTATAAATGATCAATCGTCTTTTCAGTGTGATATGGTCAACTGCTCGCATGATGTCAGACAGAACATTTAACGCACAAAAAGGGAACTGGTCAAAATGCATTACTGGATTAAACGTCACAAAAGAGGCTCTCCACGGTTACATAGAAGACACATTCAGGCAGTTTGAGCTCGATTTGGGAACAAAAGCCAATCAATACTATAGTGACCATGGATTTGCAGGCTTCTTCCCAGCTCCAGATAAAATCGAATTTGACAAAAAAAGAGGACGATGGAAAATGGCCTATCAGTGTCATGGTTGTGACCCCATTTTTGAAGAAATAATGAGTAACCACATAGACAGATACACACATAATGTGAGCTGTATCGGTTGGAATAACGTCAAAGGCACAAATAATTGGCAGGGTGCTTATAATTGTGAGCGGCCACGGTCACTCTACTGGACACTTGCTAAGGTTTTCATGAAGCCAGGCAACGCAAGGAGTTTAGGACCAACTGAATCGGATGCTGCGGCGTTGTTTCAAGTAATGGTACATTGTAAACGGTTCGATGCCATAGAAATAAATTTCAAAAAAGATGTAAGTATGACAAGTAAATCTTACATTCTTAGGTATACGACAAAACTTGTATTTTTTTACTCATTGGGGGCATAATAATTCGGAGTTGCTCATTAGTCAATACTGTCCCTATCGCTTTCGAGAACATAAATATATCTTCCCTCTATAAAAACAAAACAGGTGACAAAAGAGATGTGTAGTACTTATTGTTGAAAATGGCATAAACATGTGACAAATTTTAAACAAAAATTAGTCAAGTCTGGCGAATATCTGCAAGAAGACAATGAAAACGAGAAAAATGGTCCTATACCAATCTAAGGTACATCAATCTAATACAGTACGGACTACGATGCCATTGCGTTTGGACTTTTTTTTATTGATTTTTTAAAAAAAAAAAAACGTTTTTCTTTTCTTTTTTTATTACTTTTTTCCCAGATCCCAATGGTAACTCCGGAGTTATGATCCTTTCATTGTTAATTGTTTTCAAAATGTCCATTTTTTACTATGTTATTATTCAATATTTTTTAAACTTGTAAATCAGTCAAATTTGTCTCTTTATATGCAATATTTGCAATTGAAAGCGGTGTTGCGGGGTATTAATCACCTTCAGTGGTAGGTCTAGTTCATCTTGTTAAAGGGACAATGTCGTAATTTCTAGCTTTTAAAACACACACTAATTACGTTCACAAATATTACACACTAAATATTATTGAATATGTAATAAATAAAAGCAAGATTGTTTGATGGAATTCAATCGCGGTATAAAAAAAGTACCGCTTCGTGAGTTTGAACTCGCAGCCCAAACTAAAATTACACTCGCGGATAATAATAGTGAGCGCACGATAGTCGACGGCGCTCCCAACTAAACTCAACGGCCCATATATATTATGCTATACATACTACACTACTCAACTTTTATAATCGGTCATCCAGGTTTTTTGAAAATAACACGAATACTAAAAACGTGTAGTGGTTGTGTTTCCATTTTTGAAGAGATAATGAGTAACCACATAGACAGGTACACACATAATGCAAGCCTTATAGGTTGGTCTAACTGCCAAGGATCGATTAATTGGCAGAATGCATGGGGTGGTAGTCCACGGTCATGCTACTGGACACTGGCAAAGGTATTCATGAAACCAGGTAATGCAAAGAGCTTAGGACCAAACGAGTCGGATGCTTCCGTGCTGTTTAAAGTGATGATACATTGTAAACGGTTTGATGCCATAGAGTTACAATACAATAAAGACGTAAGTATGACAAGTAAACTATTTATTCTCATTATTATTCATCACAATAGCACAGTAATGTCCATTCTCAGAACACTGTCAACCAAAAAAACGCCGAAAAAACAACAACAACATAAACCAAAAACAACACAACCTCAAAATAAAACAGTTAAACACAAGCAAGTATTCTACACCACAAAGCATTAAAGGGTTGACCATAGATGTACCGCCTTGGAACAGTCAGTGGAACTGGCAGTTAAAACCAGGATCTCGAGTGCACCAAACCATACCATCACCTTTGTTAAACTGGACAGTGTTGTATCCCCTAGCAAACTAGGCAGCATGCATATATATTATAAATTAAATAAACCAGGTTATAGAGTGCACCAAAAACGAGATATATGATCCTATAGAAACCACAGCGTCCAAACGCAGTGGCATCGTAGTAAATCGAGACAGTGTGAGTACAGGTTATATCCACTAACAACCTAGGATGCATTAATAGATATTATAAGTGAACACAGAGATAACAAGAGCATCAATAATTGCAGGGCAATTCATAGTCCCCCACCGGCCCAGACAATCATTTTCCAGACATTTTCTATGGTGGAGGTCAAAGTTCAAGGTAAAGGTCACAATGACCTTATTTTGGTACGCGACACACCGCTATCTCAAGATGTATTCACATACCAAGTTTGGTGTCTGTACGTGTTATAGTATTAAAAATACGGTAAAGACAAGCATTTTCTATGACAGAGGTCACAGGTAAAGGTCACAGTGACCTTATTTTGGTACGCGACACACCGCTTTCCTAAGATGTATATACATACCGAGTTTGGTATCTCTTAAGTGTTAAAGTATTGGAAATACGGTCTGGATAAGCATTTTCTATGACAAAGGTCACAGGTCAAGGTCAAGGTCACAATGACCTTATTTTGATACGCCATACACCGCTATCCCAAGATGTATTCATGTACCAAGTTTGGTATCTCTATGTGTTATAGTATTGAAAATACGGTCCGGACAAGAATTGTATATGCATTTATATGACACAGGTCAAGGTCACGGTCACATTGACCTTATTTTGGTACGCGACACACCACTATTCCAAGATGTATCCACATACCAGGTTTGGACTCTCAAAGTCTCATAATATTGAAAATATGGCCCGGACAAGCATTTCGGAAAGACGGATGGAAGGACGGACGGACGGACAGGGTGCACACCTATAGTGCCCCCCGGGATCGGTGGGGGACTAATGTAATATAAAGGAACAAACGTTTAGAAAAACACACAAAGTAAGCACTAAATGTCTTTGCAGGACCAAAGCAAAATAAACTGTTCAGTACACGAGAAGAAAAGATTGAAAAGCTTTTTAAACGGTACCTTCCATTTCAGGATTTAGGTAGGCGTCATCATAGGGTTCACAATATGTCGGGTCATTGCACAATCAAAGAGGAAAGCTTAGTGGCGAACTGTAAATGAGTCGGCCACTTAACATGCAGTGCGATGCAAAATAATCATAACTATTAACCATATATGAACTATATTAAAATGTAATGATTCGCAACAAAAACTAGCAGAGAGCTATTGTCTTTGAACACTCCGTGGCAAAATGGAGTTGTGTGTTTAAACCAGATCTAGGGTACACGAAAATATTTTAGTCTGGCAGGGATTTATTTGTTTACAATGTCCCGATTTATTGGGATGACAATAGGGAAATAGTGGGGCTTGGTGTACCCTAGAATCTGGTTTATACACTCAACTCCTACCTGCCATTTTGTCAAAGCCATTTCAGAAGCGGTAGTTCTATTGTCTACCTTTACGTTTTTGATTTCACATATATTGCCCTTATTTATCGTTGTAATTGCTGTTTTTTTCAAATTAGTTTTTATAGTAGAAGTACTATTACAGATATAGAGGATCTTACATGAGTGACTGTGTATTATTGATTTTAATAAACGAGTTGGATAAAATGTTAGGATACGAGGATCTTCCGAGTATCCTGTCTTTTTATCCAACGAGTTCATTAAAGTCAATAATACACAGCCACGAATGTACGATTCTATTTATCACATAACACATCCACGACGTGATAGTTTCACTTTATTGTTGTCAATTTACCTTGTACACGGCAGCAATTTTTAAGAGAAATTATGACGTCGTGTTGTTTTAATGTCGTCATTAACGCGTTCACTCCACAAATAATGCGACATTTTAACTAAATTTAACGTTACTAACATGCCTTTTAAAAAGTAAGATTTCAAATAAGGATAAATTAAAACGTATCGTATGATATACCATGCAAACAATTGGGATTAAATGTTTTACAGTAAACAAACAAAGTGATTCGGTCCTCATTTGCATCTGTAATACACTAATGTATTACGAGAAATAAGTCATGGCTTTATTACACTCCCAGGAGCCATGTTATGTAATAAAACCATATCTATCGGTTTCAAAAGAGTCAGTTGTCATTATGCCTTTGGCATGATTTTATGTTTAGGATAAGTTATTTTTATGCGTTTCATAATCGTCTTCAGCTCATCGAAGTAAGAAACTGTCTGATTTCTTCAGCGGATGACAAAGTCGACAATGATGACATGAACAACATTTTCGATACAATGATCAATTTCTTGGAACATAGAGTGTTAAAAGATCGTCCTGAATGTAAGGAAGCTGCCCAAGCACTCAAAAAGGTATGACTGTTCACGTAATAACGTCAGTAATAGATATTAACGGCTACCTTTGTGAATTTAAAGACTTATTTTCAAGTTGATGGAAAGAGGATATGAAAACAATTAACCTGAAGCATATCAGTATAAAAGTATTCTATTACCATATTCAAATAATCTCTCATCTTCTGAAACGTTTGTAATAGCAAGTAATATAACGGACATTCGTAAATACCGACTATAATCTGCTATTGTCCAATTATGTAGTTTACAGTACTTCGCAGTGATTTAGAAGTACGGAGGTGGCACTCTTTCATTACCAAGTGTTTACGTTACAGTGCCCTTTTGCGACCAATCGTTTATTTATCGTTAATCCGAAAGAAAATCCTTGAGCATATCTACTGGTAATGAATCTTTTAAATGAAACTGTTTAAAAAAATAACAAAAAATAACATTTAAAGTGTTTTATTTGCGATGATTTTCAATATTTGCATCTTCATGTTTGAGAAGAGATTTCCGATGACGCGTGAACTTTTATATTTTGAACAATATTGGGACCTACAGACAATGATATTCTCCATAGTATCATGTACTCTGTAAAACTTATGTTTCTATGATGTTTAGTTCAAAGGTTTATGTTGAAACGAGCACAATACTATTTGCCCCGTTCAGTCCGTGACAAACGATCGTGGAAAGTTAGCTCCGCCCTCTGTATCGATAGAGCGAAAGTTAGCTCCACCCACACAATCATCCCATCGCTTAATCGAATTAAAGCGGGACCACGTAATGTATGGTTCCCTTAATCCTCCACTACTCATATGACAGAAAATATAAAACACAACTATTTATATTTTTTGGTGTAAGTCGCAGGACTGACCGACTGAAGACTAAAAGAACGGGCATGTTTCCACCTTAATTTGTTGATATTAATTGGTATATTATAAACCCAAACTTAAAGACACTTTAAGCCTTTCATTGAAAGCATCTTTAATATAACCGTCTTTTGCATTTTCACTCAACCATCTCCCATGTCTTTTGAAAAGTCTATCTGAAATACCGTTATTTGCAGCTGCTGTTGCCCCTCCTGACCTGAGAGAGTGCATACAAAAACGTGAAATATCCTGAACATGCGGCTTAAAAGCTTTTAAAAATAGTTCACGCATTGTAGTGTATGACATATGCTTCAAATCACTTCTAATTTTGAAACCTTCTTTAGTTGCACTTAGATTACAAAATATGTAATTTGTTGAGTCCTCAGTCAATTTTGTCCACAACAAATACTTTTCTAAATTCACAACTGGACACAACAACGTACCAGTTCTAGCAATTAAGATCCATGCTCCATCCCTGTACTTATCTGTTTTACTGGATTCAATAAAAACGCTCATATGTGTACTATCAAACTTAATATCACAACATTTAATTTTCAGCAACTCCTCACTTCTAAGGAAACCAGCATAAGCTATTAAACATGCACATATAGTTCTCTGATTTTTAACATGTCCTACCGTATATAACGATTTAAACATATTTTCTAACATTGCGACAGTTACTGGTTCTTTTTTATTCACAGGTTTAGCTAACTTTCTTTTACTAGCTTCTAAAATGTTTTTCACTAATTTGGAATTTGTTGGCGAGTTCATATCATATAATTCATGTACCCATTTTATACTGTAAAATGCACTTATTATAGGACTTGGTGTATTAGCAGTTTGTACAAGTGATGCTAAGTATATAGCAACATGAAAAGCCTTAGCCGGCAAAATGTCCCTACCCCCAATTCCATTACCTAAGGCCCATTGTTTATATCGATTAAATCCACGATAGTAACTTTTAACTGTACTTGTAGCCCTAGAGTCCTTCAATAATTCTGGGAGCAGGGTCACTTTGTCCGCCAGACTTTCCGGTAACTGTTCAATTTCTTCAGCGAAAACCTGAAAAAATAGATGTATAAACAAAAACTTTTATTAACCTTATATTCCATTTTGGAAATAAAACATTATGTTATTCGTTACTTGATCTGTATTCTCTACTATAATAATAAATATTCATTATTTATAACAACTAGCAAACAGAAACAAAGTAGAAACAAAATAAACATTTTATTTTTGAACACCCGAATGATTAAAAACCGCAACAACATCAATCTAAACCAAATTGTGTGTATATATCTTATCTGCGTAGGGTATACACACACACCTATGTCAACAAACTTTTATAAATACATTTTAATATGCACTATAATTTGACTTCATTTTCCTGTGAATCAATTATCTGCTACAATTACTCAATTGAACTGTTACACGATTCCGTTTAAGGTAAACAACTCTTGTCTACCTGACCAGTACCCTTTCCAGTTAAATCATGACTTATCTCCCTTTCATAGTGAAAAGTCTAATTTGAACGCTATCATCCTGAACAGTAAATGTTGCGTTCCGAATATACCTTTTCCATTTTTACACGGAAGATAATCAGCTTTCCTGGTGGGAAGATCAATCCAATCGATCACATTCGGAATGAAATTGCCTTGTTTTGGACACAATAAAGGCCAATAATTTGCTGACTTCCAATAAGGAACTATCAAAACACCATATGCTTTGTTTAGTCTCATTTGTTTAATTACCCTAGAAACCAACTTAATTGGTGGTACAAACAATCCAGATGTATTCTCCCAATTGAAAGTGAAAGCGTCAACCCCAGAACAATGTTCGTTCCAAAACCTTGAATAAAATACTGGCAGTTTTGCATTATGTGTTGAAGCAAACCAATCAACTTCTAACTGCCCCCATCTCTCCTGAATAAACTGTAAAATTTCAACAGAAATACCCCAATCGTCCGTCTCAATAACCCGAGACAAATAGTCAGCTCTACCATTTTGTTCCCGCGGTAACCATTCTATTTCAATCGTTATTGAATTAGACATACACAGTTTAAATATTTTCATTGCAAAATCTTGCAATTCTGGTTTCATCGATCCCTTTTGCACAATACTACATACTCCTGTATTATCTGTAAACCATTTAACTCTCTGATTTTTGAGTTTATCTGTTAAAGCTAACAACACTCTGTATACAGCCACAAGCTCTCTCCATGTGGAGGATTTAAGGCTCTCATCTTCTGACCATGTACCCTGTACAACGCCATTAATGGTATTTATCTCATAACCTCCATAACCCTCCCCACTAGCATCTGTATAGACGATCTTAGAACAGGTATTAAAACAATCTAGTTTTCTACCATTAACAGATATCAAATTTTCTTTCCAAAACTGTAACTGAGCTATACTATCTCCTGAAAGTTTGATATAAGAGTTCCACGTATTAGCGTTCAGAACATCCATACTGAGGTATCTAGTCATAATTTGGGAAACATTTCCAATTGCTATGTTCATGGAAATAATCTGTCCAATAACACTAGCAACTTTTTTCACGTGCACACGTGCAGTCGATTTTATATGCATTTGAACATCTGTAATACTCTTAAAAACCTTTTCTATCCTGTTTTCTGGAATATAAACTATACCATTCAAACTATCTAAGACAGCTCCAAGCCATTGTAATATATTAACTGGCTCCCATATAGATTTCTCAGGATTTGGAACAAAGCCAGATTTCAATAAATCTGATTTAACTGTGTGAGCTATAATATTTGTGCTGTCTAAGGTCTTATCACACCCAAATCCGTCATCCAAATACATAATAGCCCTAATACCTTCACCCCTCCATTTCGCTATCAATGGTCGGGTGAGCTTACTAAAAATATATGGCGCAGAGCTTAATCCAAAAGGGAGTACTAAAAATTTATAATATTTAGTTTCTCCGTTTTCGTTTCTCCAAGCAAACCCTAAATATTTAGTATGCGGCGGATAAATATCTATAAAATGATAAGCCGATTTCAAATCGAACTTAAACATATAGTACCCTCTTTCTAAATACATTAACGCCAATCTGAGATCTTCGTATTTAAACGATTGTTTCCACAAATGTTTGTTGACAGACCTTAAATCTAAAATAAGGCGTTTTTTGCCACTGTTTTGGATAGAAACAGTTAAAGGATTAACTATGTATGGGGCTTCATTACACAATTTAATTAACCCCCTGTTTAATAAGTCATTTATCGCCTCCGAAACAAACTCATGTTCTCCCAATGCTGATTTATTGTTTTGTAAATATCTACCTTCTGGTTCTGAATAAAGTGGGATTTTATATCCATTTACAATAGTATCTAAAATGTACTCATTTGTATCAATACTTTTCCAAAATTCAATATTTTGTTTTAATCTTCCTTTAACAAGAATTTCTTTTTGCCCTTGTTCAAATTCATAATAATCGTTTGTGAACCTCTGGTCAATGTCAATGTTATTGTTTGATAAAGGTAAACAATACTCATCTTTGAAATTATCACTCCGTTCCAGATCTTGACCTCGGTTGATCTTGTTTGACACGATCGTAGGGACAGTTTCTTCTGATATGACTGAATTCTCCGCACCCAAAACATGGTCCAATCTTGTGCTGCATGGTTGTGGTCTCTCCTCGAAAGCCACGAAACCCCGGTTGTTGCATTCTTGACCCGTAAACTGGAATGGAACGTCCTGTTGTCGCTGGGGCACCCCAAACCGGTGTAGTAGGCATAGAGTTAGGCATATACACAAAACCGGTGTTATCTGTTTTAGCACCTCGGCTAGTTTTTCTCTTGTTCTGTTTGTCTTTTTTCTTTCGAGCCGCCTTCGATTCGGCTTTCGAAATGCGTGTTTCATCCTCTGAATCGCTGGCTACGGGATTATTTTCGTACTGTCTAACAGTCTCCCAACCGCCTTCCGAAGTATCAGCAATACGGATCAGTTTATTGCGCCTTTTCAGTTTTTCTCCACAGTCATTTAGGAGTTCTTGAACATAGTCAGATTTATTATTCGCTAAAGCCCAATTAGCTTGCTTTAACTGATCGCTGATTTCGGTGTTAAAATTGTGTTGAATTTTGTTACCTTCCCACTTCCACGTGAGGTCTTTTTCCAATTTCAATCTCTTCACCTCTGAAGCGACGTTCTGCGACGTACCGTGTACTTCTCTTCTCAGAGACGCAATCTCTTCCTTCTGTCCTCTAAACTCTCCAATTAATTCCTGAATTGTACCATTCAATATCGAAACGTTAACAATATCGCGCGAATCGCCTTCCGCCATCATAAATTTTACGTCTATAGTCGGCCGTACCTTTGACTGAATGCCTAACACATTCCTTTGTGCGTTGCACGTGCACTGACTGCAACGCCACCTATGATTACTTTTATATCAAGGGAAAGTAATTTTCATCTAATTCTTTCACAATCAAACGTTGAAAATTACATTTTTATTACGCTTTATTTCGTATTCAGATTTGCGGATTCAGCCGTTAAACGTCGAGTATATAATTAATATAGGCAATTATATTTTTCAAATTAATATGCTGTGAAATTTAATTGAACGAACATTAAAAAATTTAGTTCCAAGAAAAATCTGTAATGTATATATGATGAGACAAAAATAAAATAGTGTCAGTCTGTATGTCTGTTCGTATGATACATATATTGAGTTTTTAGATATGAAAATTTGTACTGAAAGAAATAAGTTTAGCAAGTAAATAACATTGGTAAATCCCATTGAGCAGATTCAAAGCTATGCGCTTCAGCCGCCATTAACAATATAATTAACATAATAAACAAGTACATGCAGGACATTATTTTTAAACGATATCTGCGAAAAAAGTAGCGTTTTATTTTACCTGCTTTTCAGAAATTATAATTTCGTTCTAATTTCAATATAAAGGGAGATAATTTTAAAATTTAAAACTTTGGTTTGTAATTTTATTTTAATGACAAGGTTAATGTTAATTGCTTTTGCGTTTTTTATCACTCGAAACCCAGAATAGTTATTAATACAGTTTAACCCTGTTGTTGATAATATTCTTATGTTCAATATGAAAAATATTGTTTTATAAAAATGGGAGATAACTCTGATACTTATTTTGAATCACACATAATATGTGAAAAACAAGAAAACATTCTGACATGCCAAAGTTATCAAACACTTCACATTATAAATTTCTTTAAGCTAGATACGCAAAATACCGTGCTAAACATTTCTTTCAGCAACCACGTTTATCAAAATCAAACCGAATGGCGGGGAAAATTAAAGAATACAGTAGTATTATCAACTGTTCCTTTGCTTTAAAGCTCAAAGGTTATAGAATCCACTGAGGTATATTGTTAGTTTTCTTTAAATTGATTAAAACAGAAATATATAACGATACTCGGTTATTATGTAATTTAAGTTGTAGTAAACAGGTAAAACATAAAGATTGCAACGTTAGAGTATTCAATTTTTTTTTTTTTTCGTAAACCGCTATGTAAACTGTAAACCTTATAATTCCCGGGATATCTATATCTAAATCCCAGATTAAAACTCTTTGTCGAAACTAATATATATTATAATAAACAGGAAAAAACATACGCGTACAAATGTAAAAAAATAAAGCACGTAATAAACTGACATAAATTATTTATATGCTATGTTTTTTACACTTGTAAAAAAGTCCAACAATACGTTAATTCGTAATAAAACGCTATCTACGGGGTATATGTTCGTATCCGTCTGTCTGACCATCCATTCGTTTCTTCATCCATATATCCATCCGTCTTTCTACTTGGCTGGCTGTGATACTATCTGCAATACTGTATGTATGTCTATCTGACGGAGCTGGTCAGTTCGTCCGTCCGTCTGACTATATTTCCACTTGTCTGACTGTCTGGTATACTGTCTACAGTTATATCCGTCTGCATGTATATCTAGCTGTCTCTGTCAGTCCGTCCGTGTGTGCGTATAATAAAATCAAGGAGTGATTAAAATATGTATAACTATTACTGTTAGGAATGTATGTTGAACTCGAAATAATGATGGTGTATTTTAAATTGTTTTGTATGTATTCCCACCTCAATGTTGATGAACATTTTATAGTGTTTATGCCTTAATAAATGAGTTGGTATTAATGTACAGTGGTGCAATAATTTTGATGCTTAAGAAAACTAAACTGTGTCAAAATAAGCATAATTTTACTCGTAACTTACAGCTAAATCCATACCGGTCATCATAACTGAGTTTAGGGAAGATACTTAAAAAGTTAAGGAAAGTAATTCACAGTTTTAATATGTATAAATTAATGTATAACATGTTTAACTAATTCAAAAACTATTAAAGAGAGTAAATTAAACTATAATATAGTATTGCTTTACATACAATTTATAATATAAATAATTTTCTAAGAAAACCACAATTGTATAGGTACAGATGTAATGATTCATCTCGTCTGACATCAAGTGAAGTTTTTAAGGAGATTCATATTATTAATCAATATTATCTTTTCAAATTATAGCTCAAAGAAAAGAGAATGGTTATGAGCTTGCAATCTGAGGAGATGTATCAGATGATGCGAAAAGGGATACCAATTATAGCACAAGCACGTCGCCATGACATAGATGTTAAAATGGGAGAAACCGAAAAGAATGGTGGAGACAAAAGTGTTGCTGACATGACTGCATTAGAAGAGTTGAAGCACCAGATCAAGATGTGCGAACAGGATGCTGTTTTTACTACATCGTTTGCAGATCATCAAGCCGCTCAATTACGTACAGAAATTACAAAACTTGAGCAGGATAAGAGCAAGCTTAACATTGAACTTCGATATCTAGCAGCAAGGAATGAGGAAAACAACAAGACACTTAAGCGAATGCTCGAAGAGGCTAACGAAGAAATGGCAAAAATAGAAGACGAGAAATTAAAATCAATTCAACAAGTAGAAATACTTGAAAATCAGGTACTTTGCTTACAGAAAGAAATCGAGAAGTTGGAGGCAGAAAATTGCAAAATCACAAATATAAAGAGTCAACTTGAAGAGCAAATTGTTCAAAACAAGGAAGAAATCGACAAAAATTTGAGAGAATTAGACAAAAGTATTGAAGAACTAACTAGTAAACTCCGTCGATGTGAACAGTGTCTAGAGGAATCGCGCGCTGATGAACGGGCATTGAAGCAACAACTCGAATAATAAAACGAACAGATAAAGCAAACAGAAGAAGAAAAACCGAAATCAATTGAAAAAGTAGAACAACTTGAAAAGAGACTGTCCGCTTAAGACAGAAATAAAAATTCTAGAAGAAGATAAAAGGAAAATAATAAATATAAACATTCAACTAAAAGAGCACATTCTTTAAAACAAGGGAAAAGGCAAAGAAAATAGAGACTATTAGAAAAAAAATGCACTGAAGAACTTACAGGTAAACTCCATCTTTGTGAACATATCTAAGGGAATCGCGCACCGGTGAACGGGAATTGATACAACAGCTTAAAGTGTCAATCGAACAGATGAAACAGTTAGAAGAAGAAGAAATAAAATCATTCAACAAGTGGAGACACTTGAAAATGAGGTCATCCGCTTACAAACAGAAATCGAGAATGTAGAAGAAGAAAAACTGACAAATGCGAACATTCATCTTAAAGAGAAAATTGTTAGAAATAAGGAAGAATGCGAGTGAAAATTGAGAGAATTAAACCAATGCATTGAAGAACTCATTAATACACTCCGTCGATGTAAATATTATCTAGTGGAATCGCGTGCTTGTGAACGAGCATTGACAAAAAACTGGAAGAGTCAAGCGAACAAATGAAACTGCTAGAAGACGAAACATATAAAATCAGATAGTTAAGTTGAGGCACTTAATAAAACGAGGCTATCTTAAATAGAGAATCTAGAGGACGATAAACGCAAAAACAATAAATTACACATATTCAACTTTAAGGGCAAATTGTTCAAGTCAAGGAAGAAAGCGACAGAATATTGAGAGAATTAGAAAAATGCTTGAAAGAGCTTTCACATAAACTCCGTTGATGTTAACTCTTAAGCCAGCGGAATTGCATTTAAGCAACAACTCGAATAGTAGGTAACACTAGTAGGGACACTCGAAAAAGGGAAGCAACTCGTACAAACCACTTTCCAAACAACTTACAGAGTTAACCTTAATTATCACTTAATTAATACTACTATGGAATCCCATTGTGACTAATAATGCTTTATGGTCAAACCTAAATGTGAAATCTGCTCCCAGGCAGGTCTCACTTATTTCAGCTTGTATTCATACAACAGTTTCAATACAGTATAAAAAAAATAGTATGATAATGGACCTTTGGAAACGGCCAAGCACGACACATACGAAATATTGCAGTCTCGGTTTGATTGTTCATGAGCGGTAGTGAAATATGCTAGCTACCGCTCACGCCCTCTAGCCCGGGTTGAGCAGAACTCAGTATTCATAAAAATCAAAGTACAGCATTTTAACAACCCCGAAGATGGCAAGCATATGGCGGTGATTATAGCATTATTTGTATCTTTATTTAATTCCCTCTATCCAGCGACGTATGGTCCCAGGATCTAATTAAATTGTATGCCCCAAAGAGCGAAATAAACAAAAAGGAATTTAGTTGGGAGCAGCGGTTATGAAGCCTGCGTTTCACAAGTAACAGCCAAAAGACTAAATTAAAAAGCAGACAACATTTCTTTGTTCTTTTTCTTTTTATAGTTTCTTCACTAATACTATTGATTTGTTCACCTTCGTCTTTACATGTCATTTAGGGCCCTTCCATCATTTCCTGGATCGTCTGCTAAATTTCGTGTCCTAAGAGCAAGTTCTGTTAAACTCTGCGCACGATTTATACTCGTGTCCCGAGAGTTGGAATCTCTCTCATCTGTCGTGTTCTCATTGTGTACATAAACTCTCCGTCCTATCTGTGATTTTGTCTTCAAACTATTTATAGTTTCATTTGCTCTCCATTACCATACTTATGGCATATTTCAGTGTATTTGGTCTACCTATGGATAACGTTGCATTAAAGTCGACGATTCGTTTAGAGGTGGACCTAAGTAGTCAAGCACTAATTGATCTCTTTCCTGTTGTTTAAAGTTGGGTGAGCTAGTCGTACAAGCCTCTGCAGGTCGGGCGCTAATTCTGGCATACTCTCCCACTGCCTCCTAATTATATTTTTCAACTGAGCCACATACAGTGACGCCTGGTTAGAGGGCTCAAACCTCAGGATCAAACAATCCTATATGTACTGATAGTCTTTGGTGGATTCTATCGAAACAGTACTAAGAAGCTCAATAGCACGACCTCTTTATCTAATGCACTTGCTTTGGACTCTTCTGACCATCTGTTCAATGAAGCGACCATCTCAAATTGGCGTAAATATGAAGGTAAGTTTGTAGATCCATCATCCTAGATTCGGTATGATCTTGTTGGTAGAAATGCGTGTCATTTCGTTGTTGTTGTTGTTGAACAGGTTCCGCAGTTCTATATTAATACAAGCCTCGGAAATACTCTCGGGTATCAACATCGGGTAATATTTCACCTCACCGTACGCGTACATTCCACTTAAGGGCATAACTGGACCCCCAAGGCTCCCTGGAAAACTGGCTGTTCTTATTGGTCTCCGGCCAAAATCGAGGCCTTCTTGGTCTTGACTCGTCCTTCTTAGTGTCACAGTGTCTCCGCCATGGAACTTCACCGTTAGGTGTACCTAGGATGATGTTGGTATCTGTATTCTGACTGAGTGCCCCCCCCCCCCCCCCCCCACACACACACACACCTGCCCCCACCCCATGATCCAAACTAACTTGATCCTCTAACTCAGGCAAAAATGGATAAAGTGCCTAAGTGTTCAGCGGTCTAATGGTTCTTCTGTCCCTATTGTAGAAGACAAGTTTTCGTATGTCCTGGTTCAATGTGGAATCTTCTTGGATCTCATTACCCTCCATGGGTGCTCCCAGATCATTGGATTCTTCCATTTGGTCAGTGAAATGGTCAGCACATTCAGCCATGGCTATAAAGTCAATTCAATGGTAGGATGAATTTCAGTAATCTAGTAGAAATATCTACTCTCTGGATAATTTATTTAGCAACCTTCCCTTTAAATGTGAAACAATTTATATATATATGAAGCTATATAACTCTTCACCCAAGTTTATGGTGAAACTGTAGAATTAGTCTCCCTTGCATTGAGAAACGGATCGTAAGTATACTGGTAACATATACACGGTTGTTCTGCATACTAACTGGTTACGTTGAATCAAATAAAAAACTAGTTTTAAAGCAGCTATCCCGCCAAGTAACAGACAACTTTTACAACATATGTACACCGTTTCTAAACCAACTGTCGATGAGGTATATATAGGATCCAAAATAACGTAGACTTTTGATACTGCTTGCGCATAGTTGTAGTTATTATAATGAAATATATATGTAAATAAATCGGAATTATTATATAATACGATCAATATGCAAAATTAGGCATATACTTTATTTTGTGCCTAAACCATACGCTAAAGTAACCAAGGTGACGGTCACTCGGGGCACGCGGTTTTTACGTTATACGACAGGTTAATAAACTATTAATAAATTACAAGATATTTTGCGTAAATACGCCAAATTTTGCGACGTCGTACCACAGGTATAGAGCGACGTCATATCCAAATTTGACGTCATTTGGACGTTGGACATGAAATAAACAACATTCAAATCGCGGTGACACCAACTTAAATTAAGACAAAATGTCGTCGTCGGACCGACTCGAAATTCGGACAATAATTAAGTTCTGTAAGGATCTGGGAAACACGCCTACGCAAACGTATGCTTTGATCAAGCAGACGCCGAGAAAAGAACAAGAAGGGCGAGGAAGAAAACGAAAATATGGCGTGACGATGGTGACGTCAATCCGCGACGCGCTAGACGACGATAGACGGTTGACGGTCAGACGGCTTTGCGAGATGTTTGACCTGGGATACGGCACTGTACATCGCATATTAACAGACGATTTTAAGATGTCAAAGGTAATTATGTGAATATTTTGAGAAGAAATGAGTACGCGTTTTGCGTGCCGAAACGTTTAGTGCGTAACGACGTCAACGACGTCACTCCATTTCGGTCGGCGTGCCCCGGGTTGCCGATACTGACTCATTTCAAACCTCTGTCATTTTTACCAGAAATGAGTTATGTGACTGACATTTTGTATGTAAATGCCGGATAGATTCCGGTTTATGTTTATGTAACTTTTTATATGATATATTTAAATGTATAAAAAAATATGCGAAAAGTCTACGTTATTTTGGATCCTCCCTCGTATATAACTCACATATGTTGAGACTCCAAACTCCATAGACACAATATAAACGGCTTTAACCAGTCACGCCAAACCTCAAAACTGGACCCTTGATTTAAGAGTTACAACTCATAATTTGTTTGCGCATATTCAATCACGGGTATTTAGAACCCGTGACAAATCCTATACTTTTAGTCGGCAAATATATATTATTTTATGACCTGAGAACCTGTATAGTGTTTTAATAAACGCTTTTGTAACGTTATTTTACCGTTATTTGGCGGGTTAGTTTCTTTAAATCATATCCCACCGCTGCCACCAATGTCTCCTGGTGTGAACCTTTGATGATAATCCAGTGACAATAAATGAGTTGAGAACAATTTCTAGATTAATAAATATGTATTTTATTAATTTAATTGTATGATAAAAAATATCTAAACTAGTAGACCACAATGGCCTAGAATCTTCGTTAACGGTAGCTAGCGGTTTGCGAAATTTGAACTAACGGCATGAAATGTCTGATAGTTAGGCAGGGCGTCACCGGAAACGGGACAAACTAAATCTGTTATAATAATACATTTAATAATACATGTTATAAAATACCCGCAACGGACCTGGTTGACTGGATGTGGTATTTATGTTAATATAATTATAGATTTTATTCTATAAACATTGGTTTCTCAAATATGACTGAGTAGATCTAGGTCTATTTAGATTTGGATCTTGGGATGAGGTAACCAGAGAAGCTGCGATGTGGTATTTATAGTCCCACAGAGTCACGGAAATTCCCGAGTGAACAAAATACACCACTCGATACCTCGGGTTACCACACATTACCACTTAGGAACTGTGAGTACCACTTCGGCAATTTCCGCGACTCCAAAGTTACCACTATATTTCCGTAATCTGAGGTTACTTACACAATTATCTTTAATAAATTTAGAAGTAACTCTACTAATACAATTACTATATCAAATGAAGATTCTGATCGACTAACAATGAAATAATTATAACTTTGGAAACTTTACCTTTCTTCTGCCTTCACTCGATCTATGCTTCTCTCTGTCCTATCATTTCACTATTTTTATTTTTTTTACCACCGACAGAAACAATATGGTAAAAAACGACACTCAATTTCTTAAAATGTAGATTTAAATAGTATCTTGAGCACAGCTAGTGCTAAACATCCAGAACTGTGGATCAAACCAATTCCTTTTCTACATACCATTTGATTAATGCTGGTGCATTTACAGAATAAATTGATGAAAAACGTCGGATCCAGTGCCGCCATGCCCCACCCAAACCAAGACAAACTCCAGTAAATTTGATTTAACTACTGAAATGTTCTGAAAAAGAACCACCATTCATAAAATGTCATGTAGGAAACACAAAATTCCTATGTTTATGAAAACATTGGACTTTCTCAAACCAATTCAAAGCAATTTAATTTAGCCCAGTTTGAAAACGTATATTCGGAAGAAGAAAACAGCTTAATCACATAAATATATTTTTTCTTAATAGCAACAGTCTTATCAGAACTTTTGCCAATCAACTTGCTTAGAGTATATCGGAGGGATGCATTCCTCATACGGCCGATGAGGAGTTGTTCCCCTCTGATAACTTTAAGCAAGTTGATTGGCAAAAGAACAGAGTTCTGACAATGCTATTGCTAGACTGATTGACCTTTCACCCGAGAGGGGAGGAAATCCAGAGAGAGACTTTCGCTGTGCAGAGATACCTTAGAGAGGTCTCGATTGCAATTGCAGAAAGGTATCTTGTACAGAATCGGTACTCTTGGTGGTCAACCTGTCAAGCAATTGGTACCGCCAGCAACATTTCGGCTAAAGCTCTAAAGGGCATTCACGATGATGTAGGTCATCAAGGCAAGGAGAAGACTTTGTGGCTGGTAAAGCAACGATTATAGTGGTCAGGTCTTGAACAAGACGTGTTCAGTAAAGTCGAAAACTGTGGGCGGTGTATAAGGAGGAAAAAACGATTAAGCCGGTTGCTGAACTTGTGTCCATTCTTGCCACTAAACCTGTGGAACTAGTATGCATATACATTTTGTCACTTGAATGTTCCAAAGGAGGATACGAAAATATATTGGTCATTACCGATCATTTTAACGGGATATTCTCCACATTTTCTTATGTTTGGGTGGCACCCAAGGCTATCTGTTGATGCCTATTTAGGTATTGATACGGCAGCCGAGGGTAATGTAGACCGCACTTCCTACGTTGAAAAGCTGCAATGCGTACCAAGCTGCCGCTGGTGAAGCAGCGAAAAATGCCGCTCAGAACAAAGAGATGTTCGACCGAAAGATTACAAAATCTAAACTTGAGATCGGAGACAAAGTCCTCGTTCGCAAGGTTGGTATTCAAGGTAAATGCAAACTGGCAGATAAATAGAAACAGGAACCCTATTTGTTAATACACATTCCAGATAGTGATATACCTGTGTATAAGGTGCAATAATAAGAAGTTATTAAACGGCGATGGTGCGCCCAAACTGGATATTGGCGCACCTAGTGAGATATTGGCACGAGGGCTTTAGCCAGCTTCGGTACACCATGGACGTTTAATGAGTTTTTTTATTGCATACCTTTTACGATAAAACAAAATGACTATAGTATTAACTTTAATGAATGCCGTTTAATGATATTTTTTTAATTGCATACCACTTACGTTAAAACAAAAAGATCATAGCATTAACTTTAGTGAATGCAATGGCATAAACACAAATACATATGAGCCGCAACACACGAAAACATCCCTTCGGACGTTTAGACGACAACGTCATAAAGTAACAATTTATGACGTCGGCCGGTAATCAATTAATTACTAATCAAATTTCTCGTCACTTGTGTGTTTTACCTAATTATTATATCATAGGGAATGTGTTTTCTTATATAAATAGATGATGCTATAGAAAATGATAATGGTTTTTGATGTTATTTAATCAACGACGTCGTACAAGACGCCGACGTCAAAATTAATGGCGAGTATAATCTTTACTTTTCAAATTGAGTTAAAATCATTTTTAAGCAAGATATCAACATAAAATAAAGAGATTTTTAAAGAGAAAATCACAGTGTTTCATAAACATCAAAAAATATAAAATGTCAAAATTTTGTCTGAAGGATCGTTTTCGTGTGTTTCGGCTCATATAGTTTATGTAGACAACGAAACAAACCAGTGAAATAGCTAATGTTTGTGGTATTCTCTTCCCATTCACTTTTAATGATCCATCAGGGTTCTGAGTAATTGAAAGATCGACAATCTGCCCCACAGGTGCATTCTTTACATTTTCAAAACGGTCAATGGTTGTAGAGTATCTTCTATATCTTGAGAAGCAGCCAACATCTCTTCGTAACTCACTTCGCCGTTATCAAACATATCTGCTGGTCTGGACACCCCGGCTTCTTTATCTCCATCGGCTGCCACTCTGTGCAAAACAGTTGACATATGCATCTGTTTATTTAGATTTACAGAATTGAAATGGTTCAGACTCATAAGGTTTTTATGACCGGAAAGTTGAACTACCTCTAGGGCTGGTACATGTGCATCTAATAATGTTGTAATGCACGTTTTCCGACCTGAATGGTTTGTATGGTTACCAGAAAGTCCAGCGCTTTCGCTCATTCTCTTGGCTATTTGACCTAATGTATTTTTTTCCATTGGCGCGTTCATGAACCTTCCTGAACTGTTCATTCCTTTTCCATAGTTGTTTTTTTTAGAAAGATAAAACTTGGCATCCGGTACATTTATTTCCTCTGGCCGCTTACTTGAATAGCTTTTATACAACCTTACTGGGCAATATGGATCGCCTGTATTAATATAATTAAAACTCTATAATAACAACTGAATTTCTTTTTTGCAAGCATAGATCTAACCTGTTAATATCTATTTATTTAACTATTTGTTTTAGCTATTAATGCTAGTTTATTGTATGTGTTCAGATTAAAGAAAACGTTATATTTATATAAGATGTTATCAAGGCATGTATATAGGGAACATTGACTGAAGCATTTATGATTAATATGAATACTTTTTATTTCTTCTTTTAGTGTTTGTGGGAGTATTTGTTTTAATAAAATAAAGACAAACTACCAGGTTGGGAAACATCTTCGGTTGAAATTGCCTTGGATCACTATCAGCTCCGTTCCTCGTCTTGGTTGCCCTCTTGGTAAATACAACATATTCTGTTCCGTCAGATGTCGTCTTTAGCTCTAGATCCCCCACAGCATGGTTAGGTGTTCTTGTCTACCACGCAGACCAAAATGGATGGTATTGTTCAGCCATATCGCATTTATAAGAGCCTCTGGGTTTTCTAAAATAAAACATAAAGTAGACTTTTTAAAAACTAATCATATTGAACAATATCCATTTATTCAGAAATACAGCAAAGAAGTATATCTATAAAGACTAATATAATTAAATACAATGGTACGCCCCCGCTGAACCCGCCACTGATACTAATTGAATTACGCTAAGTAGTGACGCAACATAAAATCGTCTTAAAACTAGATAGTGACGTTGTTTGGCATTGACTTTGTCATATTTTCTGTCAACGTCTTTGCAAGAGAAAGAAATTTAGCAACTGGACTTTTTTGTAGAGAATAAAATAACTGTAAAGGTAGGCCATTTATTATTTTAGAATACATTGCAGGACACATACATGTTATCTAAATGTCGCCACTTTATGTGAATTTATGTTAGAGGTTCATTGCAGTCACTAGATAGAAAACAAATCACACTACAGTATGTTCAAAAGTGTATGACTATGATCATGATGGATGAAGTTAACGTGTCAATATCATAATACATTTAAATATATTACCATCTTCAAGAAGATATTTATCTCGAAGTGTGTTTATTTCCTCGTCTGTAAATGGGTCTGCTCTATGTTTTTTGTTACCACGTCTCTCTTGTTTCAGACCTTTCGAAAAAGCATCTCGTGAGTTAACGTGTCAATATCATAATACATTTAAATATATTACCATCTTCAAGAAGAGATTTATCTCGAAGTGTGTTTATTTCCTGGTCTGTAAATGGGTCTGCTCTATGTTTTTTGTTACCACGTCTCTCTTGTTTCAGACCTTTCCTTTTGAGCATCTCGTGAGTTCTTGAAGGCATCGCTGTGTCCGTAGTTATTGTCTGCCAAATGACAGTTGATGCTAGATTGCAGAGATTTTAGTGACTCCGGCTCGTACTCATTTCCATTTGAGCATTTTACCCCTGGAAACATTCGTGCTAGTAGGACATTTAGTTCATGTGGTGGTATGTCGAATATCTCACGGTTCTCACCAACAGAAATTAGCCACTCCTTTGCTCTTTTCACGTCAGATCTTGTTTTTGACACGGTATTGGCATTTTTCATTTTATTTTTATACTCAGTAGTTTCCGCTTCCGTAAACTGCACATTCCTTTGGGTATCTATGGCTCTATCAAGCGACATCAATCGGTTCGCAAGTGATTGAAGCGTACGTTCTCCTTGAGCGGACATTTTTAACTGCTATGTGAGACTCGTTCTCGGAATATATTGTCACGACATTTGACTTGGCGGTGTTTTTTTGATAGCTCAAAGGTTAAAATTTTAGTAAAGAAATCACATACGCATTCGCGGGCCGAAAACAAGTTATTGACAGTTTGCCAATAACTTGTTTTGGCACAGTGCGCCAAAAATAGGGTATTGGCTCAGTGCCAATTTATCTTATTCGCGCACTTGCATGAAAATGCAGTGTAATTGCCCTGGGGTAAGAGGGTACAGGAATTCTTCCTTCATTCATTTGTTACTATTTATAGTAAGGTATGCGATAATCATGTTTATGAGCATTATTACGGTTCTAATACCTATTCTTGGGACATGATTAAAAAATGAGATATAGGGTCCTATAGAAACCACAGCGTCCGAACGCAATGGCATCGTAGGTCCGCACTGTACTGCAAACAAGGACTTGAAAATACAACGAAAGAGACAAAAAACAACAGAAAGGGTGGTGAAGACAGGTTTACCGACTTGGAACGGTCAGTAGGCAATAAGGCCTACTGGTTAGCTTGAATCGATTTTATATGCGCACAATCCTCGCTATTATCCTGTTTTCAGCGCCCAAATAGACAAGACAGTGTAAACAAAACTACATCCCATCAAAAGGAATTATCTAACAATAAAGTCCACATCCAGAGAAACTAACTAAAGAAACACATACAAAGAAAATAATAAACATCCCAGGATGTATCCAGAATCGTACTGAACAACCATAGTAGTTGCAGCTAAATAGAAAACCATTCTAGGGTACGACCAGAAAACTCGGGGGACGAAAGCTCATGCACCCACCTCCCTTAGTTGGGGTATCAGTAGGTACAATCATAGAGTCCCAAGAGGTAGTCCAGTCATCGCACAAGTGAAAAGTGAAGCGTAATGACTGACTGTAGAGGGGACAATCGCTAAACATGCAGTGCGCTGTAAAACCAAAGGGTTATATCCTTTTCTGACGAACTTCATGATTAAATTTGTAAAGCGGTCAGGAAACCCGTCAGACCCCTTTAACTTTCTAAGTTTATAGACCACATCTCCAAAAAATGAGGGTTGTGATATGCCTAGACGCAGAAGTGTTTTAAGGTTGGTGATGTACTTTTCCAGCAGGCCCTCGTTGCGGCGGTAGAATTTAGAGAAAGATCTACGTAGTTTGTGATAACGAAAACCCTGCTGAAGAAGTTTACTTGTAATAACTTGATTTCGATCATTGAAGTCTATAACATCATTACACGCTCTAGCAAATCGAATGAGCTGGGAGATATACACCCCGTATGAGGTAGCACGTGGTACATCTCCATCCAGGTGTGGATAGTTAACGATGTTAAAAATTGAAATCATCTCTCTTATCATAGATTTTAGTATGAATACAATCATTTGAAATCGAGATATGAAGATCGAGAAATGCTGCTACTGTATCCGAACTGTTGGCTTTATTCAACGTGAGCTCTGGTGGATAAATGTTAGTAACCATATGAGCAAAGAAAGGATTATCAATACTGAGTATGTCATCAAGATACCGAGAAGTATTATTAAATGCATCAATAATTTCACCCGGACTAGCAGGTGACAAATTCAACATAAAATCTCTTTCATAGCAGTACAAAAACAAATCTGCAACAAGTGGCGCACAGTTAGTACCCATAGAAATACCAACAACCTGGCGGTAAATAGTTTTACAGATGTTATCTAGAAGAAAAGATAAGGCTCTACAAACATCAGTACAAAAGTATGATAATGGACCTTTGGAAACGGCCGAGCACGACACATACGAAATATTGCAGTCTCGGTTTGATTAAGACTGTTCATGAGCGGTAGTGTAATATGCTAGCTACCGCTCACGCCTTCTAGCCCCGGGTTGAGCAGAACTCAATATTAATTAAATCAATAGTACCAGAGTTTAACCATCCCGAAGATGACATTCATATGGCGGTGGACATGGAGTATATTTCTTCCCCATGTCGTACGGCGTATGGTCCCAGTATCTAATAAAAGTAAATGCCCCGAAGAGCGAAATAAACGTAATGGAATTTAGTTGGGAGCAGCGGTTATGAAGCCTGCATATCACAAGTAACAGTCAACAGACTAAATTAAAAAGCAGACAACATATCCTATAAGTGGTTAAACAATACCCAGAGCCTTTAATCGGCCGGAGTAGTGGAACCACTGAATCGAAAATTAAGTAAGAAAACAAAACGAAATGAAAAGGTACCACCGATAATTAAATATAAGTATCGGGCTCAGCGATCTCCAAAGATCGAATGAATAACAGTACTGATTGCAAGCGCGGGGAGACGTTTTACTGCCGCCACACTGCACAAGCAACGCCACTTTGCTATAAAAAAGTATGATAATGGACCTTTGGAAACGGCCGAGCACGACACATACAAAATATTGCAGTCTCAAATTATACTTATCAATGGGGGCGTTAGTAAAGAAAGCCCTGACATTACTACAAGCTAGAAAAAATGTACCTTCTCTAGCAAATATCTTCTGAATAAGCTGAAGCAATTTTTCTTTGATAAGATTATGTGGTACTGTAGTATGAGTTGTTTTTATCCGTTTTGTGTTCTGTGGTTAGCACACAGTAACAAGTAACTGCCGGTACATGCGTAGCTATGTGGGTACTTTTGTTGTATCACAGTATATACTCTAACATCTTATATTACAGATGCAGCCAATACACATCATGTGAATGAGTTTGTAAATATGCTGTTTAAGTGTAACAAGTAATAATATTCTGTTTTGCAGGAACCAGATACTGTTTAAATTATGATATATACTGTAGAGAGGTTTTAAGATATGATTTTATAGCATATGTTATTGTTACTTGTTTAAAAGCAGGAACAGGCACTTGGAAATGACAGGAGTCATTTTCCTCAAGGGAGGGAGAATGTAAACCTGTATTTCACCGTTCGAAACAGTGTTGTTATTTGGTATTGTACATGTCATGCTGTGCTTGCAAAGCGTGAGGGCCACTTTGAGTGCAGCATAGTTTGCATGTGGCATGGAATTATTGGTGCATTAACATTATCCAGGGCGGGAAACATTGGCATTTGAACGGGTATTCCCTCAGTCATACTGCATTATGCCCAAGATCCTTCATAGGAATGAGCGAGTCATAACCAGGATTTGTCGGTATGTTTATTTAGATTATGTTTCTCTCCTGTCTAATGCTCCATTGTGCTATTATTCCATTTCCGTGTTCATAAATGTTTTCGCTATGTGTATTCTGAAAGTGAATATTTTTCATTGTACTATTTGAATAAATGTACAGAAACTTCTTTTGTGAAATTGTTCAGTAGTTCAGTATTTGATCAGTACATAATGAAAGCAAACATATATACACATTTAGAATTCATATTGAATGCTTTTAGCTTGAAAGATATATTGCGAGAGGATATATATTACAGAGTGTTGTGCTCATCTAGTATTCTGAAAGTGACATTGAAATATTTAGACTATATAATAAATATATAGGAAAAAATTTCAAATTCATTTGGATTAATTCGGAGCACTTGGCAGTTTTGATTAAAGTGACACTTGACAATATTATTTGGAATTTATTCTAAAATATAATTTTAAAGATATACTGTAATTTAAGTGTATTCTGTAAGTGAATATTTTTCATTGTACTATTTGAATAAATGCTTTGATTATGTTTTGAAAAACTGTTTTTGCTTTCTTTCCATTTCGCTATACATATTACCCGTAACACAGTGTGGAGAGTAGCAGCGGTGGGGTTGGGGTGCGGCGCGACGTACATTAACTTAGGGAGGTAAAAAAAATGCATTTAAAATATCGGTTGTTTGTATTGGTTGTCAACAATACACTAATAAGTTATGAAATGCATATTTCCCTCCAAGCCCAACCCCCTCCAACTCCCCTAAAATCAAAATATTGTATCCGTCTCTGAGTGGAATGAAATCAAACATCAGGACAAGATGACTTCAAGATTAGATAATGTTTATTCAGAAAGCGACACAAAATAACATGTGTGAGCAAGAAAAAAAGTAACACAAATACAAATAAAATGAAAAATATAAAGTACAAGCATGCCAACGTATGGTCATTTTCCATATGAAATAGATAAAGGGAGACAACACGTGTTCATTTTAGGAGCTACACTGGTGTAACTATTACCTCTTGATCCCAATCAGACATAGCAAAACAGTGTAACATTTAAATGTTATCCTAACCTGTATATTCAACTTAGGTGAACATATATAACGGCAGGCAGCAATTTAAGATGATACATTGGTTCAAACAGTCAATGCATTTAGCCTACTCATATGTGTTTTTTATTTATAAAGGCATCATAAATAAATCCAGTTAAATAAGTAATGTTTGTTTACAAGTCGGTTTTACAACAAAGTAACACAAGCTCATATGAGCTTTTAAATCCGACTAACATGGTTACAATCGAATTGACATTATGCAAATAAAGTATATATCTTACAAACTAAGCATTAAAACATATCAAATGCAGTATTACAGCAGATGTTATATTATTACAATATGCATTGTATACGCTTTGCATAAGAAATTATATGCAATATTACAATATAAAAGCATGGCTAAATTATCACTATCATTCAAATCAGTAAAAATAAGTAATACATTGAATAAGTACGATACCATGATTTACAGATATTACGATAAGAGATCACGCACGACATTTTCAGCATCAAATCACCAGATATAGTTCACTGAATATAGTAAGCACATAAATAAAACAAGCTAAGAGGTTCGGCAAAATCAATGCATGCAAACGCAATTTGCAGACGTTATCATCTACAAAGATAAGCTTATGAATAGTTACAAAGCAAGGTGCATTCATGCAAATATGGCAAAACACATAGTAGAAATGCAAATACAATTGAGAAGAACAATGGAATAAATAGTTAATATGCAAGGTGCTCATACAAATAAAATAAAACATATTAATATTGTTGCTAGCCAAGCTATGGAATGTCTATGCGACCCCACTTTGATGAGCACATACAGTTTGGTCCCTCCCACTCCCAGTTTAATATATGTGATTGAAATTGGTTAAAATATGAACATTCTCTAAATGAATTTAGCAAAGAGTTCCGTAGTTTGGCTGCAGAATGGAAATCTAGAAATACGAAGCCATTTTCTAACGATTCCATTCTAAACTTACATTCAGTCTTTGTACATGATATACATGTACATAATCTATCACCAGTTGTAAACACTTTTAAGCAGACCCTATGACATGCCTTATCCGCTAATGTTTGACCGATGGATGCATTTTATTTTGATCACGTGAAACGGCTACTGTCTACTCAAATATTTTGTAAATCAAACACATATAGAAAAATATATAAAAAGCAAATTATACAATTAAATTATGATAAGAATAAGAAACTATACAGAATTAAAGGATTAACGATAGTTCATACAATTAGAAACTTTCATGCTATGAACTGCCAGAAGTCGTTATTCGAAAAGTTATGCGATACCACCGTAAGCCCTGTACCAAAGAACTATGAGTCAATCCCTTTGTTAAGTAGATAGAGTAAGTCCATGTATTGGCATGTTTTCGGAAGACATTGTGTATTGCTTATCTAGGCAACCACCGTATTAACGTTTATACCGTAAAGTGTCGTTTGCGAAACGTAAGAGATCGATAGCTCAGTAAGTAACTTAGTAAGGCACTAGCAAAATTACTCGAGGCCATTGGTTTGAATCCCGTAGAGACACGACCTTTTCACAACCTGTAACATTTGCCAGGACCCTATGATCGAGTTCTGATTGAGGTTCTGTTTGTTAAATATGAGAACCATTATAATCCAAAGAACCATTGGCAAAAATTACCCTGTATAACTAGAATATTAAGAACGAATGTCAATCTGTGAATGTAACGAGATAAAGGTAAAGTTGAGCAATCGATTGGCAAACGTTGGTCTCGATAGCTCACTAGTACGGTATGTAAGCGGTAATAGGTTCGATACCGGTTGAGGCACTTTTATTTCATACAAAAGCAGGTTCTAAAAATCTCAAACACATGGTTTCTAGCTTACCATGACAGCGCTCTACCAAATGAACTATGTCTCATTATAACCGGTTACAGGTTACCCGGTTACATAATGGCTTTGAAATTCCTTCTTGAATTTCGGACGACAGTAAGTTTATTTCAGGCCAGCTGTCCGTTTCAGTTGCCTACGGTTTCATGCTAACATACACAGAATTAGATCCGTGTTAGGCTTCAAATCTTATAGATCGTGAACCACTGTGCCTTAACTGGAAGGGAATTGAACCCAGTATCTTTAGCTTACTTTACAACGCTAGCGCCCAGCTGAATGTGTTAGCGTGGACATTATATGGTTCACAATATACAAGTGTCCACTTCCAACAACAGTATCACACTTCTATTAAAGGGACATATGGCAATTTTGATTTTTTATATTATCTCGCGGAGTCCTGTTTTCACAAAACTTTTGTTCAATCATAAATGTTAATTATCAGAAGAGTTTAAAGCGAATTATTTTTGCATATTTCTAACGGGTGATGATATTGCACCAATATTACAGTTGAACCTATGATCGTATAGGAAGAAGAAGGAAAACTCAAAATTGTATTTACTTATATTCAAGCAGGTTTAAAGTTAAATCGATACTGGATTAATAAATAGAGACGCTATCTGTAATGCGTGATAGAAACTGCAATAGTGCCGTGTGTCCCTTTAAGGCAACACCAACATGATAAACAAGTATTACACCTGAAAATATCTAATCACAAGCAATAATTAACAGCAAACAAAAACACAAAAATGCACCATATGTTATCTAATTACAAGAACGCAATCAAAGAAATTTCAACAACATACAAATAAGAATATAATAAATCATCCATCAGACAATGTATTCACCTAAAGGAAAGACACACAAACCTGATCAAAAAATAACATGTACTTGTTAATCAATCACAAAACAGATCTGACATTAATGTATACTTTCATATTGTATATTGATATAACACCCATTGCGTTACATCTCTTACAAAAGTACAGCAACATAAACATGAGGATACTTGAGAGGCTATAACACCCATTGTCTTTCATCTTACATCTCTTACAAAATTACAGCAACATAAATATGAGGCTATAACACCCATTGCCTTACATCTATAAAAAAAGTACAGCAACATAAATATGGGATATATCACCTATTGCCTTACATCACTTACAAACGCACAGCAACATAAATATGAGGCTATAACACCGATTGCCTTACATCTCTTACAAACGTACATCAACATAAATATGAGGCTATAACAGTCATTGCCTTACATCTATAACAAAGGTACAGCAACATAAATATGAGGCTATAAAACTCATTGCCTTGCATCTATAACAAAGGTACAGCAACATACATATGAGGCTATAACACCCATTGCCTTACATCTATAACAAAGGTTTGCATCATAAATATGAGGCTATAACACCGATTGCCTTACATCTCTTACAAACGTACATCAACATAAATATGAGGCTATAACACCCATTGCCTTACATCTATAACAAAGGTTTGCATCATAAATATGAGGCTATAACACCCATTGCCTTACATCTCTTACAAACGTACACCAACATAAATATGAGGCTATAACACCCATTGCTTTACATATCTGACAAACGTACAGCAACACAAATATAAGGCTATAACATCCATTGCCTTACATCTATAACAAAAGTACAGCAACATAAATATGAGGCTATAACACCCATTGCCTTACTTATCTGACAAACGTACAGCAACACAAATATAAGGCTATAACATCCATTGCCTTACATCTCTTACAAACGTACAGCAACATAAATACGATATATAACACCCATTGCCTTACATCTATAACAACGGTACAGCAACATAAATATGAGGCTATAACACCCATTGCCTTACATCTATAACAACGGTACAGCAACATAAAAATGAGGCTATAACACCCATTGCCTTACATCTATAACAACGGTACAGCAACATAAATATGACGTTATAACACCCATTTCCTTGCATCTATAACAAAGGTACAGCAACATAAATATGAGGCTATAACACCCATTGCCTTACATCTATAACAAAGGTATAGCAACATAAATATGACGCTATAACACCCATTGCCTTACATCTCTTACAAACGTACAGAAACATAAATATGAGGCTATAACACCCATTGCCTTACATCTATAACAAAAGTACAGCAACATAAATATGAGGCTATAACACCCATTGCCTTACATCTATAACAAAAGTACAGCAACATAAATATGAGGCTAAAACACCCATTGCCTTACATCTCTTACAAACGTACAGAAACATAAATATGAGGCTATAACACCCATTGCCTTACATCTATAACAAAAGTACAGCACCATAAGTATGAGGCTATAACACCCATTGCCTTACATCTATAACAAAAGTACAGCAACATAAATATTAGGCTATAACACCGATTGCCTTACATCTCTTACAAACGTACATCAACATCAATATGAGGCTATAACACCCATTGCCTTACATCTCTTACAAACGTACAACAACATAAATATGAGACTATAACACCCATTGCTTTACTTATATGACAAACGTACAGCAACATAAATATGAGGCTATAACACCCATTGCCTTACATCTCTTACAAACGTACAACAACATAAATATGAGGCTATAACACCCATTGCTTTACTTATATGACAAAGGTACAGCAACACAAATATAAGGCTATAACATACATTGCCTTACATCTCTTACAAACATACAGCAACATAAATATGACGCTATAACACCTATTGCCTTACATCTCTTACAAACGTACAGCAACACAAATATAAGGCTATAACACCTATTGCCTTACATCTCTTACAAACGTACAGCAACATAAATATGAGGCTATAACACCCATTGCCTTACATCTCTTACAAACATACAGCAACATAAATATGACGCTATAACACCTATTGCCTTACATCTCTTACAAACGTACAGCAACACAAATATAAGGCTATAACATCCATTGCCTTACATCTCTTACAAACATAGAGCAACATACATATGATATATAACACCCATTGCCTTACATCTATAACAAAAGTACAGCAACATAAATATGATATATAAAACCCATTGCCTTACATCTATAACAAAAGTACAGCAACATAAATATGATATATAAAACCCATTGCCTTACATCTATAACAAAAGTACAGCAACATAAATATGAGGCTATAACACCCATTGCCTTATTTATTTGACAAACGTACAGCAACACAAATATAAGGCTATAATATCCATTGCCTTACATCTCTTACAAACATACAGCAACATAAATATGATATATAACACCCATTTCCTTACATCTATAACAAAAGTACAGCAACATAAATATGACGCTATAACACCTATTGCCTTACATCTCTTACAAACGTACAGCAACACAAATATGATATATAAAATCCATTGCCTTACATCTATAACAAAATTACAGCAACATAAATATGAGGCTATAACATCCATTGCCTTACATCTATAACAACGGTACAGTAACATAAATATGACGCTATAACACCCATTGCCTTACATCTATAACAAAATTACAGCAACATAAATATGAGGCTATAACATCCATTGCCTTACATCTCTTACAAACGTACAGCAACATAAATATGATATATAACACCCATTGCCTTACATCTATAACAAAATTACAGCAACATAAATATGATATATAACACCCATTGCCTTACATCTATAACAACGGTACAGTAACATAAATATGACGCTATAACACCCATTTCCTTGCATCTATAACAAAGGTACAGCAACATAAATATGAGGCTATTACACCCATTGCCTTACATCTATAACAAAGGTATAGCACATAAATATGAGGCTATAACACCCATTGCCTTACATCTCTTAAAAACGTACAGCAACATAAATATGATATATGACACTCATTGCCTTACATCTATAACAAAAGTACACCAACATAAATATGAGGATATAACATCCATTGCCTTACATCTATAACAAAGGTACAGCAACATAAATATGAGTCTATAACATCCATTGCCTTGCATCTATAACAAAGGTACAGCAACATAAGTATGACGCTATAACACCCATTGCCTTACATCTATAACCAAGGTATAGCAACATAAATATGAGGCTATAACACCCATTGCCTTACATCTTTTACAAACAGCAACATAAATACGAGACTATAACACTCATTGCCTTACATCTCTTACAAACGTACAGCAACATAAATATGAGGCTATAACACCCATTGCCTTACATCTATAACAAACGTACAGCAACATAAATATGAGGCTATAACACCCATTGCCTTACATCTATAACAAACGTACAGCAACATAAATATGAGGCTATAACACCCATTGCCTTACATCTATAACAAAGGTACAGCAACATACATATGAGGCTATAACACCCATTGCCTTACATCTCTTACAAAGTACAGCAACTTAAATATGAGGCTATAACACCCATTGCCTTACATCTATAACAAAGGTACAGCAACATACATATGAGGCTATAACACCCATTTCCTTACATCTAGAACAAAAGTACAGCAACATAAATATGAGGCTATAACACCCATTGCATTACATCTCTTACAATAGTATAGTAACACAAATATGAGGCTATAACACCGATTGGCTTACATCTCTTACAAACGTACAGCAACATAAATATGAGGCTATAACACCCATTGCCTTACATCTTTAACAAAGGTACAGCAACATAAATATGAGGCTATAACACCCATTGCCTTACATCTCTTACAAACGTACAGCAACTTAAATATGAGGCTATAACACCCATTTCCTTACATCTATAACAAACTTACAGCAACATAAATATGAGGCTATAACACCCATTGCCTAGCATCTAAAACAACGGTACAGCAACATAAATATGAGGCTATTACACCCATTGCCTTACATCTCTTACAAACTTACAGCAACATAAATATGAGGCTATAACACCCATTGCCTTACATCTCTTACAAACTTACAGCAACATAAATATGAGGCTATAACACCCATTGCCTAGCATCTAAAACAACGGTACAGCAACATAAATATGAGGCTATTACACCCATTGCCTTACATCTCTTACAAACGTACAGTAACATAAATATAATATGAGGCTGTAACACCCATTGCTTTACATCTTTTACAAAAGTACAGCAACATAAATATGATATATAACACCCATTGCCGTACATCTATAACAAAAGTACAGCAACATAAATATGAGGCTATAGCACCCATTGCCTTACATATATAACAAAGGTACAGCAACATAAATATGAGGCTATAACACCCATTGCCTTGCATCAATAACAAAGGTACAGTAACATACATATGAGGCTATAACACCAATTGCCTTGCATCTATAACAAACGTACAGCAACATAAATATGAGGCTATAACACCCATTGCCTTACATCTATAACAAAGGCATAGCATCATAAATATGAGGCTATAACACCCATTGCCTTACATCTCTTACAAACGTACAGCAACATAAATATGATATATAACACCCATTGCCTTACATCTATAACAAAAGTACAGCATCATAAATATGAGGATGTAACATCTCTAACGAAAAGTATAATAGCATAAATTAATATGAGGATATAATACCCAATGCCTTACATCTCGTACAAAAAAAACAATAACATACATATGAGGATACAATATCCTTTGCGTTACATCTCTAACACAGCGTACAATAACATAATTATGAGAATATAACATTCATTGCGTTACATCTCTAACAAGAAATATTACTGTAAGTGATAAATGCCCCCGAAGTGTCCGTTGACTTCTAAGTATGAATGACATTGACCTTGGAGCCATGGACCTGTATTTTGTGCACGACACGTCGTTTGGTTGTGGTGAGCACTTGTGCCAAGTTATTTGAAAATGCGTCCAGGCATGCAAACGTTATTGACCGGACACGATTTGACATTTGACCTCTCAATGTGACCTTGACCTTGGGGCCACAGACCTGGATTTTGTGCGCGACATATAGTCTTGTTGTGGTGAGCACTTGTGCCAAGTTATTTGAAAATCCGTCCATGAATGCCAGAGTTATTGACCGGACACAATTTGATTTTTGACCTCCAAGTGTGACCTTGACCTTGAAGACCTGGGTTTTGGGCGCGATACATTGTCTTGTTATGGCGATAACTTTTGCAAAATTATTAAAAATCCCTGCAGGGGTTGTGACGTTACGGTCCGGACACGAAATTGCGTACCTGTTTTTGACCTATGAACTTCAAGTGTGACCTTGACCTTTGAGGTACGGACATGGGTTTTGCGCGCGACACATCGCCTTGTTATGGTGATCACTTGTGCCAAGTTATTTAAAAATCCCTGCAGGGGTTGTGACGTTACAGTCCGGACACGATATTGCGTACCTGTTTTTGACCTATGAACTTCAAGTGTGACTTTGACCTTTGAGGTACGGACCTTGGTTTTGCGCGCGACACATTGTCTTGTTATGGTGATCACCATTGCCAAGTTAATCAAAAATCCATGTACTTTTGAAGGTACAGTCCGGACACGAACTGCGGAATGACGGAATCCGGACAGACAGACAGACAGACAGACAGATGGACGGTGCGATTACTATATGCCCCGGAAAATACTTAGCATAATTCCTAAGTACCACCCAGCTGTATAATGTTTATGATTTATTGCTAAGAAAACCCATCGAATGGAAAGCTTTAAGATGCGTTTATATACTCAGAGCAGACGTTGTGAACTCGTTGTTTTGCAGTTAAACCATATCTCCAATCAAGCGCGACTTCAATGGACACTCAATGAGAATAATATTTCCATATTCTTAGTTGGGTACTTAGAAATGTTGACTAGTATTATATCGTTCCATATGTCACAATTCGCAAGGTAGTGTCTAACAAAGGTACAGCGCCACACGCATGCGCACGCACAGAATACTCACTTTATTATCCAATCACAAGACAGTCTTAAACGTATCTAACAAAAGGACGGCAGCATAAACATGACCTAAAGAAATAGTATGAGCGTCTTCACCTAACACAGTGTAGATGTAAAAGTCGAAGAGGAAATGTAGTGTCAACTAAAATCCCGCACTGAAACAAACAACAAATAAATACAAAGATAAATAAGAGGCAAGGTATGAGACATCACAAACATAAAATGGTTGACAATGTATTCATCATTTTTCATTTATATGTCTATATATTCATGCATTTTATTGTCAACCCTTTTATGTTTGTGATATCATATCTTGCCTTTTATTCATGGTTATAGATGTTTTTTGTTTCTGTGTGTTTGTGGTTAACTGTCGTCTTTGAATGCTACATTTTTCCTGTTCGATTTTTATATCTACTTTGACAATAAGCGTGTTATTTAGTTTGTTTAGTTTTTTATTAGGGATAATAATATAGAACTTCAACTGACCAAACACGCGCGTAGAAACAAACAGTAATTAATAAAATGAATAAAAGACAAGACATGACAGTAAAAGCATAACTGTGTTGGCAATAGAGTTACCGCCATGGAACGGTCAGTGACACAAAAAGCCGCTTGGGATAATATGTCTGATACTGCCGTTTGTTCTCTCGATTTGCTTATATCGTTTGAAAATGGAGAATTTATAAGACACGATTTCAATTTTGACATGGTTAGTTATTCGCCATTAGACGAGCATATTGCCCAAGCATCATCGTATGCGTTATACGTTGTTCAACTTATTCATTGTTCACGGACATGAATTGAGTTTTTATCATTTTTCTCATTTTAGCATTTGTAACGTTTGTATATCTAAAAAGCTTCTCCATCAGGGTTAATGTTTACTAAACTTCAAAGAATCTTTGCCAAATTTTAGTATCATAACCCTCATCTAGTTTTAAAATATAAAGAAATGTAAGAACTATACTGCGATAATGACTATCACAACCTGATTTCTGTGATGACGTGATTTACAAACATGGTCAGATCATCGGTCAGGATTACTTTCATGCAATCTTTATCAAACTTATTAGAACATATAATAAAAAAAAATATCATCTTGCATCGCACGTTCAGTGTTAACCCATTAACAGTTTGCCTCTGATTGTGCGATGACCCGACAATATCTGGACCGTGTGATAGAGATTAACGTCTAAACAAATTCTGGAACAGAAGGTAATTGTTATGTTTCTCTTTAATCTTGTAATGTCTGTTGCACTGGCTTCTGCATGGTCACTGAGTACCTCTGTGCCTTTCTAGGCTTTTTGTTTTATAGTCGTTTATATTATTTTTTATTGTATACTTTCATATTGTCCCGTTTAGTTTGCATTGAGCTAAGCGTGCAATATTCTACGATATTGCACGCATTGATATTGCACGGGAACCTTTGCTCGTGCTTGCTAAAAGCCGCGAAATAGAAATAAGGAACTACTTTTAAATAAAAATAACGGAATCCTTCCTATAGTGTCAACATTAAAATACGATTTTTTTTTCAACCTTGTATGGCAAAAATTGATAAAATAATTCAAATGGTCACTCACCCATTGTTTTTAACGTTATCGAATGGTAAACAAACTTCAGAAAATCGCTTGATGTTTTTAATGACGTCATCCGACGTCGACGTCGTTTTCGCGCAAAATAATCATCCACACAAAATGAAATTGACTGCCAAGATAGGAATTCCATCAAAACCTATAAAAATAACACAAATACAATGAAAAGTAATAGTCATACAATTAACATTGATCAAAAACAATATGAAAGTATACAATAAAAAGGTTTTTGAATTTGTATGGCTAAATATTACTTTGAACTCGTTGTTTTGGCGCAGGAAGACTCGCAAGCTCGTCGTCCTTTGCCAAAACAACTCGTTCCAAGTAATATTTAGCCATACAAATGCAATAACCTATAATACATGATCATCGGTGAGTTTTGTTTATATAGCCTATTGTTGATACTTCGTTTGTTAGAGAAAATGGGCTGGTGGGGGTTGCCTTATTTCCACTGTCCTGATTAAACGGGATGATAATAGGATAAGAGTTAAGTTTGTTGTACGCTAGAATCTAGTTTAAAACCACCGACGTTTTTGAGGTGGTACCCATGTTGTCAAACCTCTATGTTCGTTGTATAACATACTTTACTTCAATTTAACCTCGTTATTGTTATCTGTTCAGTAGGGGAGCAGCCTTGATATTTTCCTACATCTATTAAATATTTGGTAACGCATGGCAACGGAAAGTAGTACGTCATCTTTCGGCAACAAAAAAATTAAATGTCCGCCATTTTGGATTTTTTAAAACACATAATTTGGAAGATTGTGACAATTTGTGATGATGAAATTTCATTTCCGCTTTAAGTTTCGTGATTTTCGTCTGTAACGACTTTTTTTTAGAAGCTGTACTGCGTGTTAAATGTCGAAGCGAGGGGCGATAACTCTAAAAGATGCCATTTTTAGAATACGTTTAAAATGCCAACAATCGTGTGTGTTTTGTTAAATAAAATACGAGGAGATACTTGAATTGTTGTTTTAGCTCATATATTACATGAATTTTACTGCATGTCACGAAAAGCATGTTATTTCTTTATCAAAAGTACACGAAAATACCAGTTTTTCGACTCAACTGTAATTTTGACTTGACTATCCTCGCAAGAACTGCATGCGCGTATTCGATGAAGCGGTTAGTATTGGGCACCCTCTCATATGTGGAAAGTGTACGTAACAATATCTACTATTCAAGATGGGAGTTGGGGTGGAGAGAAGGAGGGGGAAGGCATCTGAGCTGAGATTTACAAGGATGCGCCCCATCCCCTTCCCCAACTAAAATCATGAAAGTCTGTTTTGAAAGCTATTGCAAGCATACATTTTTAAACATATTCAGATAATATATTTGTTGCTGTGTTTTTGACTAGACTGTCCAGTGTCTAATTGTCATTCGCAACTTGGGCGCAGTCTGTAGCGCAGCAGATTTGTAACCGGAGGTGGTGCCACTGAGTTTTGTCGGTGTGTTCTTGAGATACTTTCTCTTAGCCTCGTCCGTCGGATGGGGACGTAAACCGGGTGGTCCCGCGTAAAGTTCTATCATCCGAGCATGTTAAAGAACCATAGGAATCTATTCGATAATAAGATTAGGGCACGGTTCCCGGATTCCTATGTATCCTTCCCCTCTCTGGGGTGGCTCTAAATAACCTGTACTGTGTTGATGAGCCGTTAAACAACATTCAATGTAGATGTCACATTAGTATCATGAATCAACCGTGGAATATATCACCCACACATAAAAGGGTTTGAGGGGATCTTACTTGTATTAGTTTAAATATAGACCATTTGTCGGTTGAAACCTAAGATGATTTTTTTTATCAGAGAGAAACACTATCGTAATACTTATTCAATGATTCTGATATTCTGATAGTATCGAAGGAAAGTAAAGAAGGTCATTTTTTTTACTTTATATTTTTAAAGTTGAATGGTGTTTTATGTCATTATAGCACATTTTAGGACATATTTCCTGGGTAGAACCAGTACTGTATACTTTCTGCAATCCGTAAGAATCGACACATTCTCACCTACAAGTTGAGCTCCCAGTGGGAATTGAACCTGCAGCGGTGAGAGGTGAAAATGAGAATGTATACAAATATAAAAAGGGCAACCAAACATCTCCTCAATATGTCCATGGGACACGAATGACAGCACTGAAAACAATCTGTGGAAAATTGTACAATGCAGGAATATATATTCATAAAGTAAGTTTATTTTATTGCAAAATCGATATACTCCTCTTCACATGGATAAACATCATGTAAAGTTTCGAAACAATTGGTTAAAAACTGTGGAAGGATATAGACGCACAGATGACTAACACCATATGCCGCCTCAACATTTGATGGTAAACAATATATATTTAAGGTACATATTAAGGTCTTAAATATTATCTTTCATGACTAAGTAAAAAATATGTAACGAGTCGGATATCGAAGTATATTCGAAGTAAATTATTTATTTGATTTAAAACATTTTATTTAAAATATTTACATCAAAACATCCCAAATATAAAGGGTATTACATAAAAAATTAAATTGCATCATACAATAATTGAAGTATTTATCAAGCATTAAAATTAGCACCTTGATCGATTAATCAAGAATTGATTTTCACTTTACACCCGCTTGTTTAAAAAAAAAGATTGCTGCATGTCCCTTTAATATGCCCACCTCTCAGCCTGTATTGTTTATATTGGGCAAGTCATTTTCAATATATTGGGGTTATATATATACATGTATCTGTGTGTTTCTTTTTGGTGGAGGCAGACCACCCACTTTTCTGGGTAGAACCAGTAATATACACGACCTCCTGCCATCTGTTATTCCACAAACTTTATAATCCAATAAAATTCAGAAAACATCATTTTGATCCAATAAAGAAATTGTGCATGGTCGGTCAGATTGACAGAAACATATCTTTAATTTTATATTTTCGTATTATCTCTTATTTTGAGCCACTCCAAATAACTATCCAGTTAATGTCGCCATCGATCCACCTCTGTTAACAGTCAGACATGCATGTTGATATGATATTGTGCTTTATTATATACCTATCAATAATATATACATAGTACCCTCATTTTCTTACAATGGAATACAACAACCTGTATCACACTACAGGTTATCACTATGCTACTAAAAATAGAATTAGTATCACCATCTTACTAAAAATAGAACAGCGATTTTTCCAATGATTCAAGCAAGTTTTACGCCACTATGCGCGATAACGTCAAGACGACGTTACGTCATACAAACAAAACAACTAGATCAGACCAATGAAAACCAACACCTTAAAACTACATACATTTTCCCGCTGCAATTTATCCAGAAATAATATGCTATATTGAATGTGTATGCAATAGCAATGCAAATATGATCTATGTTAATGATGTGTAAGAGGTATATAATAAAAGGATCATTACTAGAGTAACATGTTCTGGAAGTGTGTATCACCTCTCGTAGGTAAATACCAGACCAGGATCACACTCGAGGCTCCGCCTCTCGTGTGATCCTTGATCTGGCATTTACCTACTCGAGGTGATACAAACTTCCAGAACACGTTACTCTAGTAATAATCCTATTGAACTGGTGATCCTGTTACTAAACATATTTTTCTTGAAGTTGATGCTAGTACTGACCATATGAGGTATTGCTGATTTATGATTCATAAAGAAAAATATTGTACACCGTGGCGTTATACTATTCTTGTTCGTTTAAGTATTTCTTATTCTGTTGTTAATGTTGAAAAACGTTATTACATATGTTACTAGACACTTGTTTCAATAAAATCCTCCCATATATAGTGTATATTGTGATTTCAGTTACATTTTTCAGCTAACTCCCAGCATCTCAGGACATCAGGGAATCTGAAAATAAAAATGATACAGATTCTGTTTAACCATACATATGATATTTTTGTTTCAACTTATATAGGTAACAAGTTGGTGAGTTGAAACAGATGAATAAAACGTGACTATAGAACCTTTGTTTTTATAAGAATATAAATTGAACAGAACATGGTGGGTACATCGATCAGAAAAAACTAAATAACGTGACGTTCTAATTTTACTTTAATTTTTAAACATGATCAATGGTGGTTTGAAATATGGGACCAAAATACGGGTATCGCCGGCTACTTTTCTTAGCAGTTTTTCGAGTTTAAAAAAACCTGTTGAGTTTTTTTTTTGTTATTCATATTTTAACAAATAAAATGGGTCGGAGGGTCTAAGAACTGAAAAAATTTAACAAAAAACCCTGGCCTAAGTTGGCTCAACAACACATTATATGTCATTTAGAGCCGCCCTTAAAAGACGGGAAGGGCACATAGGAAAATTAAAAAAGATACATCATCATATTTTGCTTACCGTAACCAGATTTCGTTCAACTGCACCCTAGAACCGGTTTAAACCCCCCAGTGGCCTACTTTGCCACTGACCGTTCCAAGGCGGTAGCCCTATTGTCAACCCTTTTTGTGTTTGTGATGTCGTTTGCATTTATTATTGCTTTTGCCTTCTTGTTTGTCTGTTTGCGTGTTTGTTTCTGTGTTTTGTGGTTTACTGTCCTCCTTGAATGCTACTTTACTGTCCGATCTTTTTATGTTTCTTTAAATATTTAAGAAGTTGTAGAATTGAAATATGTACATGAATAGTGATTATAGAACTTTTTCTACATACATTTACGATAAATTAAAAATAATCGCTTTCTGCTAATCAACACATAAACGGTATACTTTATTTAGAGCCCCCCGAACGGACACATAGGAATTTGAGAACCGGTCTTACTCTTACTAATGAATATATTTATATGGTTGTTTATCGTTCTCGGAGAATAGACTCCACAGTTTCAATCCAAATCCAACAAACGATTTAATTCCACTCCTGTACAAAGAAACCATCGATCTATCGGGCCGGATGTATCTATGTGTGTATACACGCATCAGCATAATTTGACCTTTGAATACACATCGTGTTCGAGCTATTTTTAGCACATCCTTTAGATACACAACATTTCAGTTCAATTCAAAATTTAGTTTCAGCGATTGTATGTTAATGTTGTGGGGTTTGTGGCGTGCAGCTGACTGGCCCTAGGCTGGGTGTTTTTCTGTGTCGCCGCCATTTTGAATAGCCTCTGAAAGCGTGAAATGCAGGTACCAACTTTCAAAACGGTCACGAAAAATGTATATTCACGAAAAAATAAGAAATTTTCAGAAAAGGTTGAACTGGTAATGATCTTCGACTCCTGACAATTTCAACAATATTTAAGAATATACATTTTTTGAGACCGTTTTGAAACAGTGGCAATTTCGAAGAAGACAAAAACTATTTTTTTTCGATCTTCACATTTGTACCGCAATTTTCGACTATGATATCTCTATAAAACCTGTCAACACGATTGTTTGATGAATCTCCGACATAATAATTTACTTCTGATATGATTTGTTTTTTTCTGCCATCTAATCTAAGCTTTAAAATAGTTTTTTTTAAAAGAGTACTATAAAATCCGCGCATCTGCACGTGCTCGCAAAATGGGAACTACGTTGCCTCCAACCCCAATTATTTATGTTTGAGTTATGCGGTTCAGGCACGTGAAATGATTCAGTTGCTCCCCTACTGGTTTTGAATGCTTTTGGCTGACTGAGTTATGATATGAAAGGTCGTTTCCTGGCGGACACGCCACAAATATACAAATCTTCCTTTTATATTTATAATTTTCCATTTCAAGAAAATGAATACATTTTGGTAGTTGAGGAATTAAAAAGTACCCTTCTTTATATATATATATTGTATTTATTAAAGTGCAACCTGTTTACAACAATCTACATGTAATACAACATTAAAGCAATATTAGTTAAACAGCCAGCCTGCAGAGGCTTACGAAGCACTATCATTTTAACAAATTATGTTCATTAAGTGTTTATTTCATTGCCATCTTCCTGGCAATATTAACTGTTACAAACGTTCTGTTTAACCAACGTATTACTCAGTTGATTGAAACTCTGTTATTGTATAACTGTTCCTTGTATAGTTATAATCAGTTCCTAAAAAATGATTTTACAGCATGGAATAATGATTCTATTTTATATACAGTTAAATGACAGTTAAGAGTATATCATGCATAAATACGCCTTAAATCACATTTAACACACACAGTTATTATTCTGTCTTAGCGTTTAAGTAGTTCAATACGTTCATCAAATGCTTCAATCAAAACGTTTGCTAATATTTTACAATCTACATTTTTCATTGTATTGTTGAAAACATCAGTGTCACTACCAGTTCCACCATTATCGCCAAAATGTTTTTTTCGAAGCTCGTGGTACTTGGGGGCGTCTGTATCGACCGAGCTCAACATCGAGGGGGAAAACACCACATCTGAAACGAGCAATGGCTGATCGCTGTTTAAACGACAACTGCCTATCTAAATAGTGTTCTCGTGTATAGTCGGTTTTAAACTGTTTATAAGTCCTTAGTTTTGGTGAGTTTATCACATCAGCTTGCCAATTCGTAATGAGTTTTTGTTTCAACTTTGTTTTAACAACATTTAATAAATAACAAAGTGACACATTTTTAACGATGTCAATTTCAAAAAAGTTGACAATGTTGCATTCATCTAGTATGACTTTCAAATCTGAACACCAGGTGTCTCTTAAATGTACAGTGCTGTTAAGGTCCCACATTAACACACGATGGGCTATTCGATTTGGCGGTAACCTTGCCAGTCTGTGCCATAAACGAACTATGTCGCAGTGTCGTCTTAACCGTGGGCTGTCCCACCCTGTATCTCCATCTAGAGCCGCTAATGACGCTTGCCTTCCCACAACGATAAATGTTCGAATGGCTTTGTGCTGCAGCCTGTCCAGATCATCTTATTGTTTATAGCCCCACACACCTGCAGCACAATCGGTGACCGGAATAACTGTACTATTATATAGTTTTTCGTAAGTGTTAACATTAAATCACTTTTTTGCAAAATGCTTGGCCGTAAGTTCACCGAGTGACCTGCCGCCTGCGTCGTTAAATATTTTCACACTATGTGTGTAATTAAGTGATTCGTTTATATCAAATCCCAGATAACGGTACGAACTCACGGCTGCAATATCAAATCCCCGAATTAAAAATGAAAGTCTGTCTGTTTGCTGTTTTGTTTCCTGCAGTGCATGACCTTGGTTTTGTCAGTGTTAATTGCAAGGCGTCACCTATTTGTCCAGTTGTAAAGAGTGTTTAGCATTGTTTGAAGGTCTTCTGGTGTCTCCGCTATTAAAACAAAATCATCTGCGTACATCAGTAAACTGAGTCGTTCTCCATTTAAAAGTTGAACACCAGTGTTAAGACTGCGAGATTATTTCCCTGCACAACACCGGAATTAACCAAGAACCAGTCTGTTAACATAGTAATAACTCGTACGCATGCTTCTATGCTTTTAAACAGAGATTTGATTATATTGTACATTTTACCAGAAATGCCAACATTTAATAATAAACCAGAGACACCCTCTATTTACTGAATCGAATGCCTTGGCAAAGTCTATAAAACACAGAAACGTAGGCTGTTTTCTCAACCCTTTTGTGTTTGTGATGTCGTTTGCATTTTTTATTACTTTTGCCTTTTCGTTTGTCTGTTTGCGTGTTTGTTTTTGTGTTTTGTGGTTGACTGTAGTCCTTGAATGCTATTTTGATGTTTGTCCATGATCTTTCTTGTCGTGCCCTTAATGGTTTATTCTCTTACTGCTCTGGCTTCTGCAAAGTCATTGAGTACCTTCATTGTGGCTTTCTAGGCTATTGTTTGTTTTGTATTATATTTACACGAGCATATTTGTGTTTTACTTATATTGCCTATTGATGCTGCCTTGTTGGTTAGAGATTAGTTCATGGCGGGGATTTCTTTATTTACACTGTCCTGTTTTAATGGGATGACAGTAGGGTAAGTGTGAGGTTTGGTGCGTGTTTGTTTCTGTGTTTTGTGGTTTACTGTCCTCCTTGAATGCTACTTTCCCTGTCCAATCTTTTTATATTTCTATTTCCCTGTCCGATATCTTTATCCTTCTTTCTACTACGAATAATGTTGGCAAGAGAATAAATATGGTTCAGACATGATCTCAGTTTACGAAAACAGTTTTGCTCTTCACAAAGAATGTTGTTCATGTTTAAAAAGTTTACTATTCTTACGTTGAGAATTCCATTAAACAGTTTAGCAATTGTCGACATTAAGTTTATACCTCTATGCCCTAAGGGATCTGCTGGATTCTTGCCATTTTTCAGGATCGGGTGTATAATAGTTTTGTACCAAGCTGTCGGAATAATGTTGTATTCGAAGCATGCACAGAATAGTTTGTGTAACAAGGGGGTAAGCCCTTCAAGTTTTACAATTTCATTCGGTACGTTTTCGTAGCCTACGGCCTTCCCACATTTTGCGTCAGACACAATCTTGACCACTTCCGCCAACGTTATTGCTGAGTCTAGGTTTGTCGTTGATTCTGGTTCCGGTCGGTTGTCGTGGTTTTCAAAATTCGCATTCAGGTCTTCGTAGTCACGCTCCCATTGTTCCGTCAGATAGCGTATTTCCGTCAGAAAATGTTCATCAAAGTTACCCGCCGTTTCACTTTACAGAAAACTAAAGTCCGATTTCCATTTTTGCAGAATATCGTTTTTATCACGTGATACTCGACCGTCATCCAATTTTACAATCAACGTTATGTTTGATTTTTCCAGGACCTAACTTATTAATCTCGTGCCAAAATTCTTTGGGGTTTTGAGTTTGCATATTCGATATATGTGCCCGTTCTTTTGCAAAATATTGCCTCTCGTTTTGCCTGAGTTTTTTATCGAAGGCATTCTTTGATGCTTTGTATTTGTGGCGCAACGCTGATTTTACGTAATTTGAGCCTTGACATTTAAGAAATGCAGTCTCGGTTTTCCGCGTTTTATTCCACAATTCTTTTAACAAATCATTCCACCACGGCTTTGAAAAATGCTTTTTGCGTTTATTTGCAATGGGTTATCTTTATGATTTAGTTTACTGTCCATTTCGGAGTGAACAATTTGCATGAAATCACTATACAAAGCGTCTATTTCGCATTGATTTTTATTACTAATCTCAAGCCTCGTAATAAGCGCGTTAATTTGATCCCAACACACTTCACTGTCAAACATGCCATTAGGTATATTTGTTACATCATATTTGCGAAACACATTTTCATTACCTCTGTTTAATTCACCATCATCGTTCATATTATCCATAATTTCCACGCTACTTTCATATAATGAAAGATTAACAGTACATTGTAAAACGAAGTGATCTGGTATCGTAGCACGGTCGGTCATTATGTTAAACCTCTGATTTAAGTTTGTCACGAGCCGCACGCGACAATTGGTGACATATTTTAACTGTGAGTGAGGTGTAATGATATAGTCTACAACCGACTTGCCTTTAGAGGAAACACACGTGAAATTATCGTCACTTTGATCTGCTCTCCCGTTAAGTACACATGTCATTGTGTCTTTTAAAAACTAAATCAATTGGTCTCCGAAAGGATTACGTGTTTTATCAATGGACAATCGTTTCGGTATATTTTCATTAAAATCTTGTAAATCTCCAATACGTCTATTCAGATCTCCAAGGATTAGGAGTGGTTTGTCCTCCTGATATTGATAGATTTGTGATACTAGCATATCACAGAATAATGTGATACATCACCACAACTCGAAACGGAAGGAGATAGATAACACGAGGATAAAAATATACCGATTTCGTCATCGGTTTTATCCGTCAGTTTAATCCATAATATGTCATCGGTGGAACAATCGAGTACTACGTATTCATATTGCGTTAAAATACTTAGTTTTATTAAAAATCCGACGCCCCCAGAACCGCGCACCGCCGTTGGTGATAAATTTGTCCTATTATGACCTATCCATTGATACCCAGGAACAGCTAACTGTTCATCGTTTCTTAAGTGTGTTTCACAAATTGAAATTATATCAGTTTAGACAATCTATAATATTTTCTCTCAGTATACGACTCGAATTATTTGTATTTGTTATATAGAATCCGTTCACATTCCACGCGGCAATTGTTAAGTTCGCAAGCCGCCGCGACTGGCTGTTGTCCTATTGTTGTTGCGTAATGACTCGTCCACCACGTACCCGAAGTCCCTCAATTTTGTTCACAATTGTACGCATGATGGCCTCAATAATTCGTTCGTGCCTCGTCTTATCCTTCTCAATGTAGATGCTGCTGAACTGTTCAGTTTCCCTCAGGTTACGCTTACGTTTAAGCCCGACGTGCGTCTGCTCTTTGGACTCGAAGGTTACGATAACCGGTCTGTAATACTGCTTAGTATGGGACTGAGCTATGTTAACGTCCACGGGGCTCTTTGTGCCAACGCGTTTTACCGCTACAACTTTGACCCCGACATCTGGCCCTCGCAGTATATTGTCAACAAACAAGCTCACATTGTCTGCATTATCACCTACGTCCTCCTCTACAATGTTTTTGAAACATAAGTTTCGTTCTGTATCGAATTCAGATTTTGGACCCATGCTTGATGGTAAAGGGGCAGACTCTAACGAGTTTATTTTGAGATTGATTTCTTTGATTTGATTGTCTACTCGTTCGAAATCACCGTTGATTTCATTACGAAAAGATGATAACGATTGATTCAAAAATGCTTTGACACAAATTTCAAACGTACCTAACCTGTCTTCCATGCACGATCATGTCTCCTGAATGGCTATTTGCATCTTTTCGAACATTGTATACACGTCATCAATAGTCTTTACACTCGATGGTGAAGCGGGCGCTGAGCCATTGTCTGTCATTACCCCTTGTTGCTTGACCGGTGTATTTGCGTCACTGTCAGACGAAATTTTGCGCGACCTACGCACAGACTGACGAACACGATCAAACATCCACTTAGTTTATTGTTCACTCTTTCTATTACCACTACTTGATATGTCCAGTAAGCAGTTTATCGATTATAATATCCAAATTTATCGTTTTTTTCGGAGCAGTTACGAAATGTCGCCATGTTGGAACCACTTTCACACCTTTTCAAAATCTTTATATTGACAAAAAGCACAATTCTATCACAGTTTAATATTGTTCTTGAATCAAAATATGAAGAGTAAGATACATTTTCAATCGTCTGACATTTAGGATGTTAAAATCGAAAACCGTGTTATGAATATCAGCAGTGGCATTACAACTAAAAAACCTAGGCAGTTTAGATGTTATGTGTATCCGGTATGGTGAGTGTTTTCATATTTGTTACCTAACGAGGTAACAAATCAATGTTTATAAAAGGAACGTGTTTGGATCATGTCTTAAATAGTAATTGTAAGAATATTTATGAAAACGGACTTTTATACACTTGGTTTTCATTTAAAAAGACCTTAGCAATTGATATTAGTAATAATTACACGTTCGTACTGTTTTGACAGATTAAAACCTCCTTTCGCAAAGTTATGTATAACGTGTTGCATTGTTAAGGGGTATGCATTGACGACAGCGACAAACGGAAGATAAAATGGACACCAAAATGTGTTTGAAATAAATTCGTGCTCCTGATATTCGGATAATGTCAGTCGCAATGTCTTTTTATACATGTTGATTGTAAATGCTCTGAACTAATGACACTATGATGACAAACACATTGATTGTCCAATCTTCCTTTTGTTTTCTTAGAGCCTGTTTAGCTTCGCCTTTAAGTTCTTCATTGCTTTTGTTTAATTCTCTCAATTTGCTGTCGCTTTCGTCCCTGTTTCGAACAATCTGCTCTTGAAGTTGAATGTTCATATTTGTGATTTTGCGTTTATCTTCCTCTAAATTATCTAATTTTTTTTGTAGGCAGATGGCCTCATTTCTACCTGCCACAATTTGCTGGTCTAATTTTGTTTTTTCTTTTTTAATCTGTTTCATCTGTTCGTTTGACTCTTCAAGTTTTTCCTTCAATGCCCGTTCGCCAGCGCGCGATTGCTGTAGACACTGTTCACATCGATAGAGATTATTTGTAAGTTCTTCAATGAATTTGTCTAATTCGCTCAATTTTTTGTCGTTTTCTTCCTTGTTTTGATCAATTTGCTCTTGAAGCAGAATGTTTATATCTGTAATGTTCTGTTTATCTTCTTCTAGATGTTTTATTTCATTCTGTAAGCGGACGGCCTCATTTTCAAGTTTCTCCACGTGTTGAATTGATTTCGATTTTTCTTTCTCTATCTGTTTTATCTGTTCGTTTGACTCTTCGAGTTTTTGCCTCAATGCCCGTTCACCCGCGCGCAATTCCTCTAGATACTGCTCACATCTACGGAGTTTATCTATAAGTTCTTCAATGCATTTGTCCAATTCTCTTAATTTTCGTTCGCTTTCCTGTCTGTTTCGAATAATTTGCTCTTGAAGTTTAATGGTTAAATTTGTCATTTTCATTTTTTCGTCTTCTAGTTTTTCGATTTCGCTATGTAAGCCGACTTTCTCATTTTCAAGTTTTTCCACTTGTTGAATGAATATCATTTTTTCTTCTTCGAGCTGCTTGATCTGTTCCTTTGACTCTTCGACAATTTTATTCGATGTCAGTTCACCAGCACGCGATTCCTTTAGATATTGTTCACACCGACGGAGTTTATCCGTGAGTTCTTCTATGCATTTGTCCAATTCTCTCAATTTTCTTTCGCTTTCTTCCTTATTTTGATCAATTTTCTCTTGAAGTTTAATGGTTAAATTTGTCATTTTCAGTTTTTCGTCTTCTAGTTTTTCGATTTTGCTATGTAAGCCGACTTTCTCATTTTCAAGTTTTTCCACTTGTTGAATGAATATTATTTTTTCTTCTTCGAGCTGCTTGATCTGTTCCTTTGACTCTTCGACAATTTTATTCGATGTCAGTTCACCAGCACGCGATTCCTTTAGATATTGTTCACACCGACGGAGTTTATCCGTGAGTTCTTCTATGCATTTGTCCAATTCTCTCAATTTTCTTTCGCTTTCTTCCTTATTTTGATCAATTTTCTCTTGAAGTTTAATGGTTAAATTTGTCATTTTCAGTTTTTCGTCTTCTAGTTTTTCGATTTTGCTATGTAAGCCGACTTTCTCATTTTCAAGTTTTTCCACTTGTTGAATGAATATTATTTTTTCTTCTTCGAGCTGCTTGATCTGTTCCTTTGACTCTTCGACAATTTTATTCGATGTCAGTTCACCAGCACGCGATTCCTTTAGATATTGTTCACACCGACGGAGTTTATCCGTGAGTTCTTCTATGCATTGGTCCAATTCTCTCAATTTTCTTTCGCTTTCTTCCTTATTTTGATCAATTTTCTCTTGAAGATTAATAGTTAAATTTGTCATTTTCAGTTTTTCGTCTTCTAGTTTTTCGATTTTGCTATGTAAGCCGACTTTCTCATTTTCAATTTTTTCCACCTGTTGAATTGAGTTCGATTTTACTTCTTCTATCTGTTTTATTTTCTTTTGAAGTTCACTGTTAAGATGATTTTTATCCCTTTTTAGTTCCACAATTTCTGTCCGGAACTGATCAGCTTGATGATCTGCAAACGACTTAGTAAACACAGTATCCTGTTCACACATCTCGAGCTGATGCTTTAACTCTTCTAATGAAGTCATGTCAGCAACATGTTTGTGTCCACCATCCGCTTTTGTTTCTTCTGTGTTAACTTCTATGTCATGGCGAAGTGCTTGTGCTTTTATTTGCATCCCTTTTCGCATCATCTCGTACATCTCCTCAGAGTGCAAGCTCATAACCATTCTCTTTTCTTTCAGCTATAATTTACAAAATAATATTGATTAATAATATGAATCCTTAAAAACTTCAACCCTAACCCTTTTTTGTTTGTGATGTCGTTTGCATTTATTATCAATTTTGCCTTCTTGTTTGTCTGTTTGCGTGTTTGTTTCTGTGTTTTGTGGTTGAATGTCCTCCTTAAATGCTAAATTCCCTGTTCGATCTTTTTATATTTTTTCACTTGATGTCAGACGAGATCAATCATTACATATGTACCTATACATAATTGTGGTATTCTAAGAAATGTATTATATTGCGCTAACTTTATTGAATAATTCAAAGAAAGTGTTATAAAACAAACAGGATGAGTAGCATTCCCAGAATACAGTCACTCCAACAAGTATTACAGCGTAAAGGTAATTCAAAAAGTACATGACAAACACATTCAGTAAGAAATCACATCGCAAACATATAAGGGTTGACAACACGGGTACTGCCTTGGACCATCGGTGATTTTAAACCGGTTCAAGGATGCACCAAACCTCACTCTTAACCTGTCATCATAAAGAAAATAAAGAAAAACGCCGAGTTTACCCGCTACATTTGAGAAAGCGTGTTTCACTGATAAAGGATCACTTTTATCAGTATGTATTACAAGAACAAACACAGAAATGTTCATGTATATAATATATAAAAAATAAGTTAAACCTTAGAAGCTAATCTCATATGTACTCGATGACTTGTCTGATGTCAGAGCATCAAGGGGAAAACCGATAAGGGCACGACAAAACGGAGTGAAGGACATTCCCAAAACGGTTCCCGCCTTAGAGGATTTAGGAACACGTTGTCATAGAGTCCACCTCCCTTCCGGTCGTTGCACAATCAAAGAGGAAAGCATAATTGGAAATTGTAGAAGGGTCTACAACTAAGCACGTAGTGCTGAAAGGGGCTGCCGGACCCTTCTATTATACAGTGAATTGAGTATATTTTATTAAAGAGCAGTTTTGGGTAATTTTTCATTATTTTTGTTTGTTATAAGCTCATAACCATTCTCTTATGTTTGAGCTATTATTTATATAACAACATTTTTGAATACTTTACTTGACGTCAGGCAATATGCTCTCTAAAGGTGTATGTAAAGTATACATACATTATATATATTCACATTATATATCTATATATACACCATATGTGTGTGCGTGCGTGCGTGCGTGCGTGCGTGCGTTCGTGCGTGAGTGTGTGCTTAATTGTGTGCGTGAATGTGTGCGCGTGCGTGCGTGCGTTCGTGAGTGTGTGCTTAACTGTGTGCGTGAATGTGTGTGTTCGTGCGTGCGTGCGTGCGTGCATACGTGCGTTCGTGCGTGCGTGCGTGTGTGTGTGTGTGTGTGTGTGTTATTGTTAGCACTTCTTGGCGCTGATTTTAACTAGAAAAAAGACACGTGATATGAGTGGGACTGTCGCGATTTGTCATTATTTTGATTTTTTTAAAAGGAATTCACTTATTTACATTCTTGTTTTTAAACACATGCATTAGTCTATTCGCTAATAGTGTCCAAGTAAGTCAACCTTTGTTATCGATACATGCATGTGTTTATCGTTATGACAACATATACTTTGCATCGCTAGACATTTAACTAACATATTTGAACGATAAGAAACTTCCGCAACCAAATCACTGATAACTACTGCATTTGTTGTATATATATTGTGTTAACCCCTCTCTCCAATACTTTTAAATTACTCCTGGCTTTCAATAAACATTTCGCTATCTACATTTTGGTAAATATTTTGTATCGTAGTTCTTTTATGATTCAGTGTATGCATAAATTTAAACAATATTTTATTTGAGAATCAGTCCCTTCTCTAATCCTCTACATGGAATTTCATACCTTTACGAGTGCCGCAGCAGCTTCCTGACATTCAGGGCGATACCGTAACTCTTCGTGATCCAAGAAAGTGATCATTTTATAGAAAAAGGAGTTCATGTCATCCTCGTCCACTTTGTTATCCTCTGAATGCATGAGACTGTTTCTTACTTCGATGAGCTGAAGAGGACAATGAAACTCATATTAATAATTTTAAACATAAACGCATGCCAAAGGCAACGTGACACTTGACTCTGTACTTATAATCGAAACAGTTGAATGATGTTTAACGGCCCATTATTTGGATCCACTCGAGAGAAAGGGGATAGAGACAAAGGCCACCGGGAACCTGCCCTACTCTCACGTAAAAATATATACCGGTTCTTTAAGGATATACTTTATGGGACCGCCCGTCTTACTCCCCGATCCGACGGACGCAGCAAATGTAAAGTGTCTTTCCTCAAGACACACCGACACACGCAGTTGTGCCTGTGAGGCTTCAATCCCGGACATCCGGTTTCAAGTCCATCTCGTTATCCACTTGGTTACACTAGCCCAATATTCGAAGCAGGTATACATATGTGACTACCTTTAATACTATTTATACGAGGAATGAAAAGTTCCGATGCAAAATGAAACTAGTAGAATTATCACTAAAGTGGATTAACACCCCCAGAAACAAACTAAACATGGATGAAGTCAGAACACATGTGCCTCATTTTATTTCTAAATTTTGAATTCTGAATTTTGAATGAATGAATGGTGTTTTACGGCACGTCGACACATAAACAGGTCATATTGTGAACAAAAATTGATGAAAAATGAAGAAATGAAGTATTAATTAAAAATTAATGTAAATATATAAAGATAAAACTATTAAAAAAAAGGGATAAGGTGTAATATAAACTATGTACGTAAATCAACGAATGCCCGCCAACGGGTATATAAACAAGTAAATATATATAAAAACACATTATAATGATTTATATAGTCTGATCTCTTTTAGGAAATCTAAAACAAGACTAAAATCTACAGTATCAAATAACTCTTTCATAGTATTAACATTGTAGTACCTTTGACGCATAGGAACAAAGTCTACACATTCCAATAATATGTGTTTGACCGTTAACGGTGCAAAGCAGGGTATACATTCTGGTAATTCCTCACCTTGTAATAAATATGAATAAGTATAACATGTTTGCCCTATCCTGCACCGGCCTAGGACAACTTCTTCTCGACGAAAAAAATCAGCATAAAGTAATTTGGCATTAGATATATGTAAATCTAATGCTGCCTTAGCAGCACTATCAGCTCTATCATTACCACGTATTCCTACATGGCTTGGAAGATAGCAGAAAATAATAACATTATCAATTATAAGAGAATTGTACTTTTCTAAAAGTTGAAGCACAACTGGGTTATCATGTTTCATATTACCCAGTGCCTGAAGAGAATCAGAAAATATTATAAAATGGTCATTTCTGAATATGCTGTGTTTGTGAACAGCTGCTACAGCTACCTTATCTCCATCTTTAGAGCCATCTGTGTAGATATGTTGAAAGTCACTGTATTTCGATTTAATTTCATTAAATTTGCTTTGAAAGACAGTAGGGTCTGTACTGGATTTGTTATTATTACAAAGATCAAAAATTATTGTTGGAGTTTCCAAAGTCCACGGTGGAATTTGTGGTACTTTGTACTTGGCAATCAAATTTAGGTCGATTTCAGTGTCTCTTAATTTTGGTTTAATACGAAGACCAAATGGTCGAATGGCCTTCGGTTTTCGATCAAAAAGAGGTTCACAACTAGGATTAAAAACATTATCGAAAGTTGGGTTTGAAGGATTCGACTTTAATTTAATGGCGTATTGAAGAGCTAATTTGTCTCGTCTATGAGACAGCGATGGTTCATTAGCTTCAACATATAGACTTTCGGCTGGTGATGTACGAAAGGCACCTAAGGCGAGTCGTAATCCTTGATTATGTATAGGGTCGAGCATCTGGAAGTACGACTTGCGAGTCGATCCATATACTATCGAGCCGTAGTCCAGCTTGGATCTGATAAGAGATCTGTAAAGTCGCAAGAGGACTTTTCGATCTGCTCCCCAATTAGTGTTTGCAACAACGTTAAGTAAGTTAAGAGCTTTAAGGCATTTGGCCTTCAAGTATTTAAGGTGTGGTATAAACGTTAATTTACGGTCGAAAATAAGACCAAGGAATTTTGTATCATCCACTACTGGTATTGGTGACCCATCCAGTGTTAGATGCGGGTCTTTATGATGTTTACGAAGTTGACAAAAGTGCATACAATTAGTTTTAGATTTAGAAAATTTAAAACCACTTTCATCAGACCAGGTCTGAAGTTTATTGAGACATTGTTGTAATTGTCTCTCGATAGTATTCATGTTTTTTGCACGATAACATATAACAAAGTCGTCAACATATAGCGAACAATCCACACCTGGATTGATGCATTTTACTATACTGTTAATCTTTATATTAAAAAGTCAGACAGAGAATATGCTGCCCTGTGGAACACCCATCTCCTGTTCATGAATATCAGAGAGGGTTGAACCCATTCGGACTCGAAATTGTCTATCATCTTAGAATTTCTCTATAAAAATGGGTAATCGGCCTCTAAGACCAAGGTCATGAAGATCATTCATAATACCATACTTCCATGCAGTATCATAAGCTTTCTCCAAGTCAAAAAATACAGCGACTAGATGTTCTTTTTTTACGAAAACTTCCCTAATAAATGATTCAAATCGAATGAGATTGTCTGTTGTGCCTCGTTGGCGCAGGAATCCACTTTGATACTTTGTTATCAGCTTGTTGGATTCCAGGTACCAAACGAGTCTCTCATTAATCATTCGTTCCATGGTTTTACATATACAACTCGTTAAAGCAATAGGGCGATAATTTATTGGGTCCGTGTGATCCTTTCCAGGTTTGGGGACTGGAATAATGATTGCTTCCCGCCAAGAATCGGGGAAGTTTCCAGTCACCCAAACCTTATTAAATATATCAAGAAGGGTAGAGAGACAGGATTGAGGTAAATGTTTTAGTAATTGATAATGGATATCATCAGGACCAGCTGATGTATCATGAGCCTTTTTAAGAGACTCTCGAAGTTCTTTGAGAGTGAATAGTTTATTCTATTTTTCAAAGTTTTTCGACTTGAAGTTCAGCTTCTTCTTTTCTTTTTGTTTCTTATTTTTCAGAAAATTAGGTTGACAATTTTCAGAAGAGAATTTTTTGAAAAAGTTTCTGCCAAAGTGTTTGTAATATCTTTGACAGATGTTATATCTCCATTATCTGTTTTAAGATGATTTACAGAACTAGAATTACCTTTACCACTTATTTTCCGGACCATGTCCCATGTCTTCTTAAGAGATGAGCGAGAATTCAGCCTAGAGAAGTAAGATCTCCAGGATTTCCTCTTGCTATTCTTAATAGTACGACGGGCTTTCGCACGAGAATCTCTAAAGTTATCTAAATTTGTTTGAGTTGGCCGCAAGTTAAAATTATTTAATGCAGCTTTACGATCGCTGACTGCCTTTTTGCAGTCATCGTCGTACCATGGTTTATTTGGGCGTTTAGGATTTGCCGAGGTTTTTGGAATGGTTTGATCAGCTATATCGTGAAGAGTTTTGTTAAAAGGAGCAGTTGCGTCTTCGACATCCTCGAAAACGGAAGGCTTTAATTGTTCCTCGCAAAGAGATTGAAACGTAGTCCAATCAGCTTTGCGAAGTTTCCATCGTTGCATTTTTTCGAGAAGTGGAGGGCCGATATTTTAAAGAAATATGGGGAAGTGGTCACTTCCACAGAGGTCGTCTCCAACACTCCACGAAAAATCCATCAAAAGCGTTGGATCGCATATTGTTGAATCAATGGAAGAATGAGAGCCTGTAGCAGGATGTAAATAAGTATTGACTTGTTATTAAAAAGACATAAATTGTTTTTGGCTAAGAAATCCTCAATGTTTTTGCCTTAATCGTTTATATCTTTACAACCCCAGATGTAGTTGTGTGCATTACAATCGCCCAAGAGTATAAAAGGCGATGGCAATTGTGCAACTAGGTGATTGAGATCTTTAGGGTCTAGTGAAGAACTAGGTGTTAAATATAAGGAACATATTGTTATGACTCTGTGCATAGTAACACTGACCGCAATAGCTTGCAAATTTGTTTTCAACGCAACAGGTCTGTGAGGAATGTTTCGATTAACGATTATCGAAACTCCACCAGTCGCCTTGTCCCCGGTATCACAAATATGATTGTATAGTGAGTATTGTTTAAAAGATACCTTATCACTTGTCTTCAAGAATGTTTCTTGAAGACAAAAGACAATAGGGTTGTGTTCATTTAAAATTAAGCTGATTTCATCATAATTTGGTTTCAAACCTCGACAATTCCATTGAATGATCTGATTAGTTTTACCCATTATTGAGCGTTAAGGCGACTTTTAATTTTATTTTTGGCCTTATATTTAGGAGAGGTCTTAGGAGACCCAAGCAGCGACATCTCCACTGATGAATCCTCCTCCCTGGAAGAAGTCAGCTGAAGTGGCACCTCAACTAACTTTTCATGCGAGGATGGAAGTGGCAGTGCAGCTGCCGGCTCTGAAATGTCCATGAGCTGTTCGAATTCGTTATGCAGCTCAATAGGGCCGTTAGACACCCTTGGCTGCTCCTTGTGCTCCCTAGTTGGAGAAGCACTAGGCTTTCCAACTTCCCAATTTTAACAGCACTAGGCTTTCCCACTTCCCTAGTTGGAGCAGCACTAGGCCTTCCAACCGAGGAAGTATTAGGCTTCACGACTGGGGAACTACTAAACTTCACAGGCTTAGAAGAACCCACTTTATTGTTTTTGGTAAGACGGGTGTTGCAAATGTGAGTATGATAGTATTTGTACTAATAATTTTGTCATTCCTCTTGATGGTTATTCGGCGAGCTGCAGTTACCAACTGTGGCGCAAGCTCGTGAATAATTTCGTCCTTAGGTACTCCGGAGAGATCCGGGCACCTGATGACGCCTTTGGAGATATTCATAGAGGAGTGAGGGTAGCATTTTACTTTTGTGTTTAAAATTTGTTTAATAGTGAGTAAATTATCCGAATGAGATTTTTTTTCTGTTTTAATAAGAAGAGTTTTGTTCTTTAATTTTTTGATTTGTTTAACATGTCCAGCAATGGAATGGACAGTTTTCTCTATTAGAAAAGGTGACATATCTGCAACAGGCCTTTCCCCGAGGAAACGAGGAAAGGACTGGTTAATCACTGGTTCCTCAGTATCAGATTCATGTTCTGTTTTTTTACGTTTATTAGTAGTTTGTGCGTTTTGTGATGCCATGATGGGCGTTAAGAATTTATCTTCCACGCTTCTCACCCACCTCGGATATCCAACAGCAAAATGCCAAGAATACGTAGAAGGTATACTCATATAAAGCTAACGCATCAGACCCCCATACCACCCAGCGGACATAACCCCTTAACTAAAAAGTCAAAGAGCCGCACTTATGTTCCGCTTAAAAAGTGGCACGAGTATAGCCATATAGCGTTTTGAAAAACATGATTAGCCCGTGCGCCACCGCCATAAAAGACCCTATGTATATAATGTTTAAAGTAGAACCATAATAAAGGTAAGTAGGATACAGTGTACTGGTACTGTCTGAATAATAAGGTCGGATCTCTTATAGCTGGCGTGACAAACCGATTGATCAGATCGGGCCAAATCTGACCGCCCGTCTAGTTGAAGTCCGGACCAAAGTGGTGTGTTGCAACGTGGAGATAACTACCAGATCTCCACGCCACTCAACCACCAGGACTCCCTTCTCCAACGACACGGGTCGCCACCCACGGTCAACAGATTGGTTACATTTCGGGGGGGGGGGGGGGGGGGGGGGTCCTACCCCTCTGCTAAGTAACGAGCAGTCGGTTAATTCTTATCACCCCACCACCGAATGGGTGGTCTGAATTTTGAATATATTATAAAAAGCTTAATGGTGTAATTATACAATGTATGAAATGATTTTATAGTATGTTGTATTTTATTATATAATATAACTTAATACCAGTTTAGTTATATTATTAATTTGCGTTATATGCGAATTAATATAATCAATCCTAACATATGCATACATATGCATGTCCGTACTTGGGGCGAAGTTCATTTGCGATAATAATTAAAACACCAGCCAGCGTATGTGATAATAGCATTTTATTATTTAACGTGTGTAAATTAATTTATGTGTTATTGCACAACCATGACGGAAGGTGTTATAACATGCAGCTTAAAATATTATAAATTAGAACAGACTGGCATGGTTCACAATTACAAAAGTTGGTGGTGGTGGAGGCAAGAATGAATATCAAAACGTATCACAGCGTTATTTGCATATGTTTCAAGTAGACACTAGCTTGACGGAATAAATGGTATGCCACGCACGTTCTGCGGGTCACCGGCTAGACATCCTTCACATGTACCTCATCCTTCACATGTACCGCGTGATCGGGATACTCTTACTGCATTATAATTACATACATGTATACCGGAACACGGGTGCTAAAGGGTTAGGTATATTACGTATGAGGGTCGATCCAAATGTTTTTATCTTAGATTAAATATCTTTGTTTTCTTACTTTAATTTCGAATAGGTGGTTCCACTGCACACTGACACTACATCAGAAAATGCTTTGACCTAAACGAGAAAACAAAGTTAGAGGCAGAGGTCCCAGTCTAAAAATGGAGGCTTTTTGGGAGCATTAGCCGATTTGTTAATTGGAATGGTAACTATACCTATTGATAAAACAAGAATTTCTTGAATCAAATACATTAACACCATCACAAAGAAAAAAGATAACGTAGTCTAAAGGATGTTGTCCTATTAATCTAACAAAGCAACAGCAACAACATGGAGTATTCTTGGGCGTCTTGCATCACTAGTAATTCCTTTAATCGGATTTCTTATTAGTGGTTTAATAGGAAAAGGTTTGCAAGTAGGTAGAAAAGGGAAAAGACTAAGAGTTGACCGTGGAAATAGTTTAGAAGTAGATTCGCAAATAAAACCATATAGAAGTATCACATTTGTAAAAAAAAAATGTTTTTCAAACACGAGCCTATTTCTGATATAGATATAATAAAATGGGTTCAGCAGTTAGATATACCCAATTTCAGGAGAATGTTCAGCAGAAACAAATGACCAACAAAACAAAATAAACAAGCATGAGGTATTACTAATCTACATGATTTTACTGGACCTGGTACACACTGGACTTGCTAATGCGATACTTATTATTTTGATCCGTTTGGTCTAAATACCTAAAAGGTGATCTCTTAGAAGCAACAAACACAAACAAGAGATTCGGTCTTATTATTATAGTTTGTAAGATATTTTTTATAAAATATTAAAACTTTATAATCCAAAAGAAAATGAAAACATAATACGATCATATTTTAAATAATTATACTTATATATGAGTTACTGTGCTAAGGAAAAGATGATTACTGAACATGTTAATCCTCAGCAAACAACGGTAGATTAATGTTAAAAGTCACTTGTGCGTATTGTGGCTTTGATTTTGTATTTGTTAAAAGCACACAAGCTGGAAACATTGATATCCATAAACTGTTACTCCTTTTGTTACCTAAAAAGGGGTTGACAATTCCTGCTTATAAATATTGCGGTCCGGGTAACCCACTTGACAGTAGAGAACCATCAAATGAATTTATTTTTGCTATTTGTAAAGATCATGAGTATTGTTATGACAAAAATCCTTGTAAACAAATCAATGTGTGATAAAAACATGCTGACTGGCTTAACAACTAGTAAGTCTAAATCACTTGGAGAAATAATTGCTAAAAACTTGATTGTTAAGCCGGTTATTAGTACTAAATACAAACGCCCATTATCATACTCTTTTTTGGTCTTGGAGCATAAAAAAAACAAGAAAAGGCGTTGAGATGGACTGATAAGTTTATAGTCGATGAACTTCATAAACTATAAGAAAAATGTTCACTCAACGCCGTGTGATTTTAATAAAATGATAAAATATGGTCGGTTGATTTAGTTGATATGCAATCGTTTTCAAAGTATATTACAGATATTAAATACTTGCTTACTGTTATTGTAATTGATGTATTTAGTAAATTTGTTTGGGCTATGCCTGTTCAAAATGAAACTGGTTAGGAATACTAAAGCTTTCCAAAAGATCATAAGCACAGGAAGGCAGCGTAAATTTCTTTGGATTGATCAGGTTGTAGAATTGTATAACAAAACATTTAAGCAATTTCTTGATGATGTACGTTTAATTATGGAAAAACTATAGTAATTGAACGGTTCATCCGAACATTAAAAGAGAGGATGTGGAAATATTTTACAACAAACCATACAAATACAAATACATATTGAGACGTGTTGCGGGCAATGGTTGATAGTTATAATAACAAAAAACACCGTAGTGTTAAAATGACACCGATTGAAGCAAGTGATGATACAAATAAAGGAGAAGTACATTTCATTTGTATAGAAAGATGAAAAACTATACATCTTTACCTAAAATGAGTATGAGAGTGGACCTTTGGAAACGGCCGATCACGATACAAACGAAATATTGCAGTCTCGGTTTGATTGAGACTGTTCATGAACATCTTTAATATCTTTACCTAAGTTTAAGATAGGAGACAAGGTTAGAGCAAGTATAAAACAACTTTTGAGAACGGATATACCCTGAACTGGACGGAAGAAATGTTCGCTATCGATGAAATTTAACTTAAAAATTCTATAACATTCAAAATAAAAGATTGACGGGAGTTTTTACGAATTAGAAATGTTAAACGCTGACCAAGAAGTATTTAGAATTGAAAAAGGTTATAGGACGTGGTTATGGGCGTGCTTTGGCTAAGTGGAAGGGCTATACTTATAATGTCAATAGTTGGGTTCCTTTTATTTTAAAGACATTGAATATATTAAGAAATAACAATGCAACAACACTTTAGTGTCATATAAAGTAAGTCGACACATTCAGTATTTGTGATAAGACTACGAACGTCTAAAACGTTCATGAGAACAGTCTTTTTTTCATATTTCATCTATGTATTCGCTTGTTTTTCTTGATAATTGTATATATACTCAACATATTTTAAAAGTTGCATTAAACTTATGTAAATGCAGTCAACGTCATTGATTCTTTCCTGAGTTAGTCCCAACCAATATTGAGACAACGCCCACTGAATACAAATGTACGATAAAATTTCATAAAATAAATACCGACTACATATAGCCTGTGAATTTCACACTTTCCAACGTTTTGCTCCAAACAAAGCCACTTTCAATCAATCCCATTTTGTAACCAACGTTCCACCCATGCCGTGACAAACGTGACAACAGACGCAATTTATATATCTACACGAAAGGACCCTTAAACAATTTTGCCCTTTAGAGAAATAGATTGTAAAATACTTATACTTTCACATGCATTAATGCACATCAACTTATTGAACGGCCCTGCCGTACGCCCTCTACCGGCGCTATAAAATTGCTCGCTTTTCCGTGGGACATAAATATATCAGGCAACTGGCGAATTTGCTTCAATTATGGATTAGCATGTGACTGACAGATGTCTCCAAGCGCTTACAAGAGATATGTACGACCAATATGCTCTCCTCGAGATTATTTTGTGACAGTGTATATATAAATACAACAGAACAATAGCCTAGAAAGCCCCGAAGAAGGTACTTAATGACTTGGCAAAAGCCAGATCATAAACCTAAGTGTGCATAATGCAGAACTAAATAAATTCCCAAAACAAGGGCACACGTATAACACACAGTGTGAGATATACACCCCTGAGGAATTTCCTATCTAGGCATGGGACACTTACGAGACATTTTGAAACATAAACTTTGGTGGGACACCCGCACCCCCACATAACAACTTAACAAAGCTAATATTTCCGATACTAACGCTTCTTTTCTCGATTTACATCTCTCCATTGAAAATGGTGAAATAATTAGCTAAATATATGACGAGAGAGATGATTTTCATTTTGATATTGTTATTTATCCCCATTTATATTGGGATGTTCCCCAAGCAACTTCTTATGGGGTCTTTGTCTCTAAACTTATTCGATTTTCTATAGCTTGTACTCGAGTTGGTGACTTTAATATTCGTAATCTGTGTATAACTAAAAATCTACTCCATCAGGGATACCGTTACCATAAACTTCGCAAAACCTTTGCAAAGTGTTATTATCGTAACCCTGATGTACTTTCCAAATAGAAAAGTTATTTAATAACTCTTCTGCGACAAGGACTATCACAACTTGACTTCTATGGTGACGTGATATACAAACTTCGTAAGATACTTGGTCATGATCACTTTCATACTATCTTTGTTAAACTTAAACTTTGTTTAACAAAAGAGGTTATGACCCTGTCATTTTTCAACATGCTTGGTGGTTGACCCATTTATAGTTCGCCACTATGCTTACCTCTTTAATTGTACGATTACCGGACAGGCTGTGGACCCTATGATGACGGATAAATCAAACCCAAAACACAAAGATGCTCGTGTATATATAAATAAAAAAGAGAATAGCTAGAAAGCCACAAAGAAGGTACTCAATGACTTGGCAGAAGCCATCTCAACAAGAGAACAAACCATTGAGGGCAATATAAGACAAGATTGTGCCCTCAATGGCTTTTTATATATCCTCGAGCATCTTTGTGTTTTACTTATATTGGCTATTAATGCTGCCTTGATGTTTAGAAAATAGTTAATGACGGGGATTTCTTTAATTACACTGTCCCTTTTTACTGGCATGACCGTATGGTAAGTATGTGGTTTGGTGCATCCTAGAACCTGGTTTAAAACCCCAGCAGCCTTTTTGGCCACTGACCGTTGCACGGCGATAGCCCTATTGTCAACCCTTTTTGTGTTTGTGACGTCATAAGCCTTTACGTGTTTTCGAGTTTACTGTGTTCCGTGAAAGATGTATTTCCTGTTCGACTGTTATACTTATTTATATAGTGTGTTATGTGTATAAACAACAATACAATTAAAAATATTATTTTCAACTACAACAGCAAAGCTTCTTTCCTTGACAGATTGCTATGCTTCGTAAGGTCATGTCATCACTGGTAATTCTGATAAATAGATAAACGTATTCGGAATTTATTGTGTACAGGGCCAAAATATAGATTACCCTCAGTTATTGATTTTAATGCATATCGTGCTTAGATTGCTCAATCCTTTGAGGATTTTAGTATAAAATGGTATTGTATAAGAACATGCAGACCCGAATTCTCTTTCTGCTTTCCAACCTTTATGCTATGATGGTGTGGTCTATAAACATTGGAAATTAAAGGGGTAGGACGGATTTCCTGTCAACTTTATAAAATTAATCAGAAAATTCTTCAGAAAAAGATACGACCCTTTAGTATTACAACTCACTTCATGCTTGGTGATTGACCACTCTACAGTATGTCACTACGCTTCACTTTTCTCTTGTGCGATGACCGGACAACCTCGTGGGACTCCATGATTGAAGCTTCAAAAACCCTACAAAATGAGGTTATTGCATGAAATTTTGTCCCTCGTGGTTTCTGGTCGTACCCTGAATTGGGGGTGTCTCTTCGGCTGCAAACGCTGTTCTTGTTCAGTACAATTCTGGATACATCCAGAGGTGTTTTTAACTATGTTTTTTATATTATTTTACAGTAACATATATGTGTATCGTTTGCTAACTTCAATTGATGTGGACTTTACGTTAAAGATTTCATAGCGAGGTTGTGTACACTTACAATTGACATAAGCTAACCTGTGGTCCTTATTGCATACTGACCGCTTTAAGCCAGTAACCCTGCCTTTACCAATTTTTGTGTTGTGTATTTGCCTTTTCATTGTAAAGTGTATTTGCTCTTTGTTTGTGATGTAGTGCAGATCTACGGTAACATTGCATTCTATAGGACCATTGCTCTGACTTTTAAAATTATAGATACCCGTATTAACTTGTATAATAGTAACACCAAAAGTCGTAGACCGGGTGATATGAGTTGAAACAACATCATCCGCAGTAGATTGAAATTGATTATACGAATAAGTGCTCCCGAGTTCCAGAAATAAAACATTGATGTAATGTAGGCGTTAAACAATAACGACAGTATAATCTGCTTTATCAGCAGGAACTAAAAGAAAGTTATGCCTTGTTTAAACCCCCAGCGGCATTTTTGCCATTGACGTTATAAGCCTTTATTCCTTATTAACAGTGCCATTCATGTTTGTCTTTTTGCGAGTTTTTGAGTTTACTGTGTTCTCTGAAAGCTGCATTTACTGTCCACTCTCATACTCTTTTATATAGCACAATAGCGTTGCTTGTGCAATATGGCGGCAGTAAAACTCTCCCCGCGCTTGCAATCAGGACTGTTATTCATTCGATCTTTCGAGATCGCTGAACACTATACTTATATTTAGATATCGGTTTTCAAACTTTTTCAAATGCTTTTGTTTTCTTATTAATGAATGAATGAATGAATGGTGTTTTACGGCACGTCGACACATAAATAGGTCATATTGAGCGCAAAACAAATATGAAAAATGAAGTATTAATTAAAAATTAATGTAAATATATAAAGATAAAACTATTAAAAATAAAATTAAAATAAGGGATGATAAGGTGTAATATAAACCATGTATGTAAATCAATAAATGCCCGGCAACGGGTATATAAACAAGTAAATATATATAAGAACACATTACAATGATTTATATAGTCTGATCTCTTTTAGGAAATCTAAAACAAGACTAAAATCTACAGTATCAAATAACTCTTTCATAGTATTAACATTGTAGTACCTTTGACGCATAGGACCAAAGTCTACACATTCCAATAAGATGTGTTTGACCGTTAACGGTGCAAAGCAGGGTATACATTCCGGTAATTGCTCACCTTGTAATAAATATGAATGAGTATAACGTGTATGCTCTATCCTGCACCGGGCTAGGACAACTTCCTCTCGACGAATGGGTCTACTAGAAGAACGCCATTCTCCGAGTAACGGTTTAATTGGATGGAGTTTATTGTTAACTGACAAATCCCAAGCGGCTTGCCAAGAGTTACGAATATATATGTTAATACAACTTTCAAAATCAGCATAAGGTAATTTGGTATTAGTTATATGTAAATCTTATGCTGCCTTAGCAGCACTATCAGCTCTATCATTACCACGTATTCCTACATGGCTTGGAAGCCAGCAGAAAATAATAACATTATCAATTATAAGAGAATTGTACTTTTCTAAAAGTTGAAAAACAACTGGGTTATCATGTTTCATATTACCCAGTGCTTGAAGAGATGAAAGGGAATCAGAAAAGATTACAAAATGGTCATATTCAGATTCCTGAATATAATTTAAGGCAAGTTCAATTGCCTTAATTTCAGCTGAAAAGATAGAGGCCTTGTCAGGCAGGCGGCTCTTTATGCTGTGTTTGTGAACAACAGCTGCTGCAGCTACCTTATCTCCATCTTTAGAGCAATCTGTGTAGATTTCAGTGTCTCTTAATTTTGGTTTAATACGAAGACCAAATGGTCGAATGGCCTTCGGTTTTCGATCAAAAAGAGGTTCACAACTAGGATTAAAAACATTATCGAAAGTTGGGTTTGAAGGGTTAGACTTTAATTTAATGGCGTATTGAAGAGCTAATTTGTCTCGTCTGTGAGACAGTGATGGTTCATTGGCTTCAACATATAGACTTTCGGCTGGTGATGTACGAAAGGCACCTAAGGCGAGTCGTAATCCTTGATTATGTATAGGGTCGAGCATAAGTACGACTTGCGAGTCGATCCATATACTATTGAGCCGTAGTCCAGCTTGGATCTGATAAGAGATCTGTAAAGTCGCAAGAGGACTTTTCGATCTGCTCCCCAATTAGTGTTTGCAAAAACTTTAAGTAAGTTAAGAGCTTTATGGCATTTGGCCTTCAAGTATTTAAGGTGTGGTATAAACGTTAATTTACGGTCGAAAATAAGACCAAGGAATTTTGTCTCATCCACTACTGGTATTGGTGACCCATCCAGTGTTAGATGAGGGTCTTCATGATGTTTACGAAGTTGACAAAAGTGCATACAATTAGTTTTAGATTTAGAAAATTTAAAACCATTTTCATCAGACCAGGTCTGAAGTTTATTGAGACATTGTTGTAATTGTCTCTCGATAGTATTCATGTTTTTTGCACGATAACATATAACAAAGTCGTCAACATATAGCGAACAATCCACATCTGGATTGATGCATTTTACTATACTGTTAATCTTTATATTAAAAAGTGTAACAGATAGTATGCTGCCCTGTGGAACACCCATCTCCTGTTCATGAATATCAGAGAGGGTTGAACCCATTCGGACACGAAACTGTCTATCATCTAAGAATTTCTCTATAAAAATGGGTAATCGGCCTCTAAGACCAATGTCATGTAGATCATTCATAATACCGTACTTCCATGCAGTATCATAAGCTTTCTCCAAGACAAAAAATACAGCGACTAAATGTTCTTTTTTTTTGAAATCTTCCCTAATAAACGATTCAAATCGTATGAGATTGTCTGTTGTGCCTCGTTGGCGCCGGAATCCACTTTGATACTTTGTTATCAGTTTGTTGGACTCCAGGTACCAAACGAGTCTCTCATTAATCATTCGTTCCATGGTTTTACATATACAACTCGTTAAAGCGATTGGGCGATAATTTATTGGGTCCGTATGATCCTTTCCAGGTTTGGGGACTGGAATAACGATTGCTTCCCGCCAAGAATCGGGGAAGATTCCCGTCACCCAAACCTTATTAAATATATCAAGAAGGGTAGAGCGACAGGATTCAGGTAAATGTTTTAGTAATTGATAATGGATATCATCAGGACCAGCTGATGTATCATGAGCCTTTTTAAGGGACTCTCGAAGTTCTTTGAGAGTGAATAGTTTATTGTATTTTTCCAAGTTTTTCGACTTGATGTTCAGCTTCTTCTGTTCTTTTTGTTTCTTATTTTTCAGAAAATTTGGTTGACAATTTTCAGAAGAAGAATTTTTTGAAAAAGTTTCTGCCAAAGTGTTTGCAATATCTTTGACAGATGTTATATCTCCATTATCTGTTTTAAGATGATTTACAGTACTAGAATTACCTTTACCACTTATTTTCTGGACCATGTCCCATGTCTTCTTAAGAGATGAGCGAGAATTCAGCCTAGAGACGTTTTCTTATTAAATTTCGATTCGGTGGTTCCACTACTCCGGCCGATAAAGGCTCTGAGTATTGTTTAGGAAGACGGTAAAATGGTCAATGTCGACTACGAAACGGAGCTTACCAAACCATTCGTAGTAAAATATTGAACATATAAATATTAAATGCAAGGTCCCAGCATCCCAGAGTACTTTTGTGACAATATGAACTATTATTAGGTTCAAAACCTCAGATAGATAAGTGTTATTATGTTGGTTACTACTGGGGAAAAAATGAACTGGTTTTCAATCACAATCACTTTGTATAATCTCTACTGACACACCTGTATATGGTTTATAGTTATTGATATTTTACTACCTCCTGTGTTAAACATTTGGGAATACAATCACTTTTATCATACTATGTTTACGCGTGTACCTAATTAACCATAGCCTTTATAATACAGACCAACATTATTCCCCTGTGAATTGTTTATATCCCTAAATGAATACCATCACTTCTATGTAATCAAACACATGTGTATTGGAACAACCGAGTTACTCTATCTTTAGCAGCTAGGTCGTAAATCGCTTATAACAGGTATTAATTAGGGCACAACGTTTTTACAATGATACAAGCATCATGCTCTGAAACGCTTGATATTAGATAGCCCCGAGGTTAAAAAAGCGCTTACACAATCCGGATTGAGTCGTGTAGACAGTTTGTTAAGATAAATACATATGAAAACAAACAAAAGCAACGCTTGTTATGGTAATAAAGGGTAGAGCTATCAGCATATATTCTGTATAACAGTTACATATGTATATGCATACACCTGGAAGTACGTCTTCTGTTGATAGAGTTGCAGATATGTGTATTTCACCTGTTATTGCTTTATAAAATACAGTAACATAGTATGAACGCTTTGTCTTCAATAAAGTAATTAATGTAAACGTTTTGATAATGCCAAATCTGCCAACACATGCAAACATTATGAATATAAGATCATGTATGATTAAAATAAATAAATAATGTATTAAAGCATTAACAAATTAAGATGATATGTAAAATGTACAATAATGGTCTACTAGTAAAATAAAACGAGAAAATTTTAAAATATTTCATTTGTACATACTTGCGATAGATTAATGGTAGTACTGTTGTCTACCAGGAGTGTGTCTTTCCAAGTACATCAATGCGATGTAGAGACGTTTACTTAAAAGACATTCTTACTCATGTTTATGGTATGGTATTGTGGCTGTATAAATACTTAACATTTTAAACAATTCTACCCCTGGGCCGACCATAGGCGATTGGTGGTTTGCTGTCTCCCTACCTAGCAAAAATAATAGGGCCTGGGCCTAAATTCATCAAATTTTTGAGCGCAAGAATCCGACTCAGACTCAAAATCTCTTTTTTTGCAAACCCTATAATCACAAAAGTATGGGTAAGAATTGTGATTTTCAGACATTTTCTGTTAAATTACCTTTCAAATTACTCGTTTCTGTAAGCAAATAAAGTAATCTGCTTGTAAAATTGTTTTATTTTGATTTCAAAAAAATTAGATTTTGAGTCGAGTCTGAGTTCTTGTGCTCAAAAGTTTGATGAATATTAGGCCTCTTCTGGAAATATCTATCAGTTATGTTGATATATATAAAAAAAAAAGTTTTGCTTATGTGTGCTAATTCTTATAAGGGATGGAAATAAACTAATTATTGATGTCTCAATCGATGGGAAACGGTTAAATATAATAAACATTTATGGTCCTAATAGAGACGATCCAAACCCCCAGTGGCCTACTTTGCCACTGACCGTTCCAAGGCGGTAGCCCTATTGTCAACCCTTTTGTGTTTGTGATGTCGTTTGCATTTTTTACTTTTGTCTTTTCGTTTGTCTGTTTGCGTGTTTGTTTTTGTGTTTTGTGGTTGACTGTCGTCCTTGAATGCTGCTTATCCTGTCCGATATTTTTTTTCCTTTTTTCTTCAGTGTCCTCAGAAGTTGTTGATTTTTTTTTTCACAGACTTTTTCATCTATGAAAACATGTTACAGCAAACAGGCGATCGTTTAAGGATAGCCTTGTGGTTTACCTTGTTTGAAACTTGAAACACTGTATATTTTAATATATTTTATTTTTATTTTTTTGAGAAAAAAAAGGAAAATGTATATATTTAAATATAACTTCTTTTGCATTCAGTGGTCTATAGAATAACTATATTTAATTTGCTACAAGGATGACTATGCGATTTAAAAAATAAGAGTGTTATAATTTCTTTTTTGCATTTCTTGTATTTTGTTTCGACAAGGAGCGCTGTCACAAAATGTCACGGGTAGAGCGTACTGGTCGTACATAGCTCTTGTAAGTTATCGGTTACACCAAAATCTATTGTTCGAGTTGAAACAATTTCACAATATTCATGACCTATTCATGTAACACGTAAAAGCGTGCACATTTTAAGTGGCCGCCAGAGAGGCCGTGTCATAATTTTAGTTTTGTGCTAATGCATGTAAACGTATAGGTATATTTTCCTTAAACGGCAAAATTGTATAAGGGGCCTCTCGTGTAGATTCAATACTGCAGATTTAGCCACGTTTGTCACGGACTGAACGGGGGAAATAATGATTTGGGCGTAATGTTTGCTATAAAACCCATTGTCTTCTAGCTCTCGCCGGGATGATCGATAGTACTTTGTTGGAACAGAGATTGGACGGCAAAATTCATAGGCAACATGTGCCTAAGCCATCCAGGATATAAGCCATCCAGGGTTGGAGTAAGCCATCTAGGTTTGGATATCCAGTCGTGGAGCTAAGCTTCCACGATTAACGTTTACGAGCGGTGGAGACGGTCCCCGTACCTGCGTCAGCATGGCCAGGTTTTACTAACGACAACCCCCGGGACACAAGGTGGGCCCGTTACCAGTCCTCACTGCAGGAGTATCACTCACAATCTCAGTGGAGGTTAACTATCATTGCATCGCGTCATCAACCCTTACAGAAGGCATTTGATGACAATCATCCATTGAATTCGCGCATCATCATCTTCATGAGCTCTCGCGCATCACAGTTATCGCGCTAGATCAACATTGTTATAGCTTTAACAACACTTTAGTGTCTTAGACATTCCGTATTTATAACAATACTAAGAACGTCTTAAACGTTCATGAGAACATTCTTTTCATAGTTCATTTGTGTATTCGCTTGTTTTTTTTAGATAATTGTATATATATTAAACATACTTTAAAAGTTGCATTAAACTTATGTAAATGCATTCACCGTCATTGATTCTTTCCTGAGTTAGCCCAACCACTAAGGTCATCCTGTGACAAGCGCAAACAAAAAGAAATTCAAAATATCCATAGTTAAGACCCAAATGCATAATAGATCGGACTTCTCATTTTAACAATGCAGAAGTACTATTTAAAAACAAATATATCAAATATTGATTTTCTGATAATTGTAATTTCATAAAACATATCATATAATGACACTCATTAGTTAAGAAAAATATTTCAATGAAATATGTATTGTCTGTTTTTTTCACCTTTTAATAGAATGTATGGTACATGTACCAGCCATGACATAATCAAGAAAGAGAGAGTATAATGGTGTAATAGTACCAGAAATGTATATAGGTGTTAGTCTATATAGATATTATTGTATATTTACATTAATTTTTGATCATATTTTTGAGATGCTGAACTTGTGTTTGTTTATTTGTTTTTTAATGTAATTGTCTGATATTTCTTTTCATAATTATGTCATTTATTAATTCCTATTAATTAACAAGAAAAACATTAATAAAAGCTCTTCTCTTGTTAAAGGGACATGGGGCAATCTTGAAATATTTATCAAACAATGCAGTTGGCGTTTTGGGTTATTTATCCACTATGAGTCTATCTTTTTGACATTAAAGCGTTCTTAAATAAATGTTTCAGTTCTCTCTCCATTTGATGTTGGACGACGTGAGCTTATCGAGATTGTCGTGTGTTCCTTTAATTCATCTTTTATTCACTTTTACATAAGGTTAGGCACAAACTTCTTTCTATCTCCATCCAAAATCATGGACCATTCAAATCGTGTTTATATATAAGAATGTGTGTTAAATGGAGTTTGCATTGCACAAAGGCAACGCCACTGCTATGTATATAAAAATACAACAGTTAATTCTCTAATTATATTTACACTTATATTCATTAAGGCCAGTGAGACAGCCAGTATCTCTCAATTATCTCCTTAACATTGTCTTGACTACATATGTTAAGTAAAATCACATTTGCCTCCATGAATGTACAGTACAGGGTCTCGGTGACAACACAAAAGAAAAGACACTTTCGACTTTCTAAAGAGTAAACAATATTCAGTTTAAATGTTACAAGACAATAAAATATATGTGTATCACTTTACTGATGCGGAAAATAACTATATTCAACTTCAGTGGGGATATGACTGCTATTTTAGTAATTTTTCAAGCCAGTCAAGAGGAGTTGATATTCTTTTTAACAACAATTTTGAACTGAAAGTGCATTCAGAAATTAAAGAGCGGGATGGAAATAAACTAATTATTGATGTCTCAATCGATGGGAAACGGTTAAATATAATAAACATTTATGGTCCTAATAGAGACGATCCAAATTTTTATCATACGCTTAAAACTAATATTACATCCGCACGTGCCTTCAATAATAGCGGGTGACTTCAATTTGATATTAAATCCTGAAATAGATTGTTTCGAGTATTTTAATGTTAATAATCCAAATGCCAGAGATTTAGTGATTGAAACAATTGTTGAATGTAGCTTAATAGACTGCTGGCGCGATCAAAATTTGGAAAATATAGAATTTACTTGGTTTAGAAAAAATTCTAAAAAAATAGCTAGGCTAGATTCTTTTCTTACATCAGATTATATTTATACGTATATTGATGAAACACACATTCTGCCAGACTATAAAACTGACCACTCAATGATCCTTTTAAAATTTGAATTTATCAACTTTAAAAAAGGCAACTCATACTGGAAAATGAACAACTCCCTGTTAAAAGATGCAGAATATGTTGATGAGCTAAAAACACTGATAAAAACAATAAAAACTCAATACGCAAAATAGGAACAGTTAGCTGATATGGACGTCAACATAACTAATGCAGCAGATTTACAATTTAAGATAGATGATCAACCTTTTTGTAAAAAAAGAACATCTAGTCGCTGTATTTTTTGACTCGGAGAAAGCTTATGATACTGCATGGAAGTACGGTATTATGAATGATCTACATGACATTGGTCTTAGAGGCCGATTACCCATTTTTATAGAGAATTTCTTAGATGATAGACAGTTTCGTGTCCGAATGGGTTCAACCCTCTCTGATATTCATGAACAGGAGATGGGTGTTCCACAGGGCAGCATACTATCTGTTACACTTTTTAATATAAAGATTAACAGTATAGTAAAGTGCATCAATCCAGGTGTGGATTGTTCGCTATATGTTGACGACTTTGTTATATGTTACCGTGCAAAAAACATGAATACTATCGAGAGACAATTACAACAATATCTTAATAAACTTCAGACCTGGTCTGATAAAAATGGTTTTAAATTTTCTAAATCTAAAACTAATTGTATGCACTTTTGTCAACTTCGTAAACATCATGAAGACCCTCATCTAACACTGGATGGGTCACCAATACCAGTAGTGGATGAGGCAAAATTCCTTGGTCTTATTTTCGACCGTAAATTAACGTTTATACCACACCTTAAATACTTGAAGGCCAAATGCCTTAAAGCTCTTAACTTACTTAAAGTTTTTGCAAACACTAATTGGGGAGCAGATCGAAAAGTCCTCTTGCGACTTTACAGATCTCTTATCAGATCCAAGCTGGACTACGGCTCAATAGTATATGGATCGACTCGCAAGTCGTACTTGCAGATGCTCGACCCTATACATAATCAAGGATTACGACTCGCCTTAGGTGCCTTTCGTACATCACCAGCCGAAAGTCTATATGTTGAAGCCAATGAAACATCACTGTTTCATGGACGAGACAAATTAGCTCTTCAATACGCCATACAATTAAAGTCTAACCCTTCAAACCCCACTTTCGATAATGTTTTTAATCCTAGTTGTGAACCTCTTTTTGATCGAAAACCGAAGGCCATTCGACCATTTGGTCTTCGTATTAAACCAAAATTAAGAGACACTGAAATCGACCTAAATTTGATTGCCAAGTACAAAGTACCACAAATTCCACCGTGGACTTTGGAAACTCCAACAATTATTTTTGATCTTTGTAATAATAACAAATCCAGTACAGACCCTACTGTCTTTCAAAGCAAATTTAATGAAATTATATCGAAATACAGTGACTTTCAACATATCTACACAGATGGCTCTAAAGATGGAGATAAGGTAGCTGCAGCAGCTGTTAACAAACACAGCATAAAGAGCCGCCTGCCTGACAAGGCCTCTATCTTTTCAGCTGAACTTAAGGCAATTGAACTTGCCTTAAATTATATTCAGGAATCTGATGATGACCATTTTGTTATCTTTTCTGATTCCCTTTCATCTCTTCAAGCACTGGGTAATATGAAACATGATAACCCAGTTGTGCTTCAATTTTTAGAAAAGTACAATTCTCTTATAATTGATAATGTTATTATTTTCTGCTGGCTTCCAAGCCATGTAGGAATACGTGGTAATGATAGAGCTGATAGTGCTGCTAAGACAGCATTAGATTTACATATATCTAATACCAAATTACCTTATACTGATTTTAAAAGCTGTATTAACACATATATTCGTAGCTCTTGGCAAACCGCTTGGGATTTGTCAGTTAACAATAAACTCCATTCAATTAAACCGTTACTCGGAGAATGGCGTTCTTCTAGTAGACCCGTTCGTCGAGAGGAAGTTATTCTAGCCCGGTGCAGGATAGGGCATACACGTTATACTCATTCATATTTATTACAAGGTGAGCAATTACCAGAATGTATACCCTGCTTTGCACCGTTAACGGTCAAACACATCTTATTGGAATGTGTAGACTTTGATCCTATGCGTCAAAGGTACTACAATGTTAATACTATGAAAGAGTTATTTGATACTTTATTATGCCTTATCTTTTTAATAGTTTATATCTTTATATATTTACACTTATTTTTAAATTATACTTCATTTTTCATCAATTTTTGCGCACAATATGACCTATGTATGTGTCGACGTGCCGTAAAACAACATTCATTCATTCAACCTTTTTTTAGATGTTTTGCTAATGGAAATTAGGGGAAAAACCATAGCATACTCTTCCTATAAAAAAATACTTCAAAATAATAAAGAACATACTCTTCTAAATGAAATTCAAAATTTAGAAAAAGAAATACTATTAGAACATGGCATAATAGAAAATAAAGGGAATGAACTATATGAAATTAGGGAGAAAAAAATAGAGGGAACAAAAATAAGATCTGGAGCAAACTGGGTTTAGGAAGGGGAAAAAACAAGCAGATCTAGAAAACAGGAATTTATATTTCTAAGTCAATGATAAGGTTAAAAACAAAAGATAATAGAATTATTAAATCTCAGAAAGATATACTAAATGAAGAGAATTTTACAAAAATCTATATTCTTATCATGCAACCAATCATGGAAACCTAAAAGAGATATTGTCTAACATGCACATACCAAGAAATATAAAAATATCGGACAGGGAAAGCAGCATTCAAGGACGACAGTCAACCACAAAACACAAAAACAAACACGCAAACAGACAAACGAGAAGGCAAAAGTAATAAAAAATGCAAACGACATCACAAACACAAAAGGGTTGACAATAGGGCTACCGCCTTGGAACGGTCAGTAGCAACAAAGGCAACTTGGGGTTTAAACCGGTTCTAGGGTGCACCAAACCTCACACTTACCCCACTGTCATCCCATTAAAACAGGACAGTGTAAATAAAGAAATCCCCGCCATGATCTAATCTCTAACCAACAAGGCAGCATCAATAGGCAATATAAGTAAAACACAAATATGCTCGTGTAAATATAATACAAAAAAACAATAGCCTAGAAAGCCAAAATGAAGGTACTCAATGACTTGGCAGAAGCCAGAGCAGTAAGAGAATAAAACATTAAGGGCATGACAAGAAAGATCATGGACAAACATCAAACGCCACCGTCCCAATGGGCTTTAGGTAGGCGCCATCATAGGGTCCACAGCCTGTCCGGTCATCGTACAATTAAAGAGGAAAGCATAGTGGCGAACTGTAAAAGGGTCCACCACCAAGCATGCAGTACGTTGCAAAATGATAGGGTCATAACCTCTTTTGATACATTTTTAACAAAAGTATGATAATGGACCTTTGGAAACGGCCGAGCACAACACATACGGTTTGATTGAGACCGTTTATGAGCGGTAGTGATATATGCTTGCTACCGCTCACGCCCTCTAGCCCCGGGTTGAGCAGAACTCATTATTCATCAAATCAATAGTACACAATTTTAACCATCCCGAAGATGGCATGCATACGGCGGTGGACATGGAGTTGTATGCTTCCCCATGTCGTACGGCGTATGGTCCCAGTATCTAATAAAATTAATTGCCCCAAAGAGCGAAATAAACATAATGGAATTTAGTTGGGAGCAGCGGTTACGAAGCCTGCATATCACAAGTAACAGCCAAAAGACTAAATTAAAAAGCAGACAACATATCCTATAAGTGGTTAAACAATACCCAGAGCCTTTTATCGGCCGGAGTAGTGGAACCACCGAATCAAAAATTAAGTAAGAAAACGAAAGAAATTGAAAATGTACCACCGATAACTAAATATAAGTATCGGGCTCAGCGATCTCCAAAGTTCGAATGAATAACAGTTTATCAAAAATAGTATGATAATGATCAAGACCAAGAATCTTACAAAGTTTATAAATCACATCACCGTAGAAGTCAGGTTGTGATAGTCCTTGTCGCAGAAGAGTCCTTAAATTACTTTTATATTTGGAAAGAAGATCAGGGTTACGATAATAAGATTTTGCAAAGGTTTTACGAAATTTATGGTAACGGTAACCCTGATTGAGTAACTTTTTAGTTATGCAAAGATTACGAATATTAAAGTCCTCAACTCGAGTAAAAGCTCTAGAAAAAAATGAATAAGTTGAGACACATACACCCCATAAGAAGTTGCTCGGGGAACATCCCCATCCAAGTGGGGATAATTAACAATGTCAAAATTAAAATCATCTCTCTTGTCGTAGATTTTGCTTATTATTTTACCATTTTCAATCGAGAGATCTAAATCAAGAAAAGAAGCGTTATTATCAGATATATTAGCTTTGTTAAGCTGAAGTTCTTTAGGATAAATATAATTAACCATAGTTGGAAAGAAAGGGTTGTCAATGTTCAATATGTCATCCAGATACCGAGAGGTGTCATTAAAGGCTTCAATAACATCTGCCTGGGTATCTGGTGAAAGACACAACATGAAATCCCTTTCATAGCAAAATAAGAACAAATCTGCGACAAGTGGTGCACAGTTCGTACCCATAGGGATAACAACAATTTGTTTATAAACGGTGGTTCCATACCTGACGAAAATATTATCTAATAGGAAGATGAGTGCTTCACAAACTTCGTAGCAAGTCCACATAGTATAATTGTCTAAACTGCCGTTAGTAAAAAACGCTTTAATATTATTACATGCCAAAAATGTAGTATTTTCTCTAGCGAATGTTTTTTGAATAAGAGAAATTAGCTTGTCTTTAATAAGATGATGTGGTAAGGTTGTATATAGTGTAGAGAAGTCATTAGTACTTATAGGTGAAACTTGACCTTTATTGAACATTTTATAAAGAACGTCTCCTGAATTTGTATAGAACAAAACAAATTTATACCAGAGTTTTCATAAGTTTTACCACAATATAGTTTAACGTGATCTTTAACGGCAGTAAGACAAGAAGTTAAAAGTTTGGAGATGTTTGTCGTGGTGCAGGCACTAGAATTAGAAATAAAGCGAGCATTAAACGGATTTTTATGTAATTTAGGAATCCAGTACATGGTAGGCAGTTTATTTTGCTTATCGATTACAACAGCCTTGAAAGAAGTGCACCGAGTGATATGTGCGGAAACAACATCATCCTCAGTAGAATTAACTGGAGTATACGAATTAGTGCTGCCGAGTTCCAGAGATAAAACATTGACGTAATGTAGGCGTCAAACAATAATTACATTATTAGCTGCTTTATCTGCAGAAACTAAAACAAATTTATTATGAAATTCCTGAATTCCCGATTTTAAATTACGAAAGGAAAATCTAGGTCTCGGAGGTAGTAAAGAGGGGTTAGCATTATAAAAGTTAATACGTGTATCTATAATTTTAAGAATTGACGTTTTTCAAGTAGAAAGCGAGTTTGGGTCCGCATGTTCTCTACGACACCATTTTATACTAAAATCTTCAATGGAGTGGGCGATCTGGGCACGACAGGCATTAAAATCAGTAGTTGAAGGTAATCTATATTTAGGACCTTTCGAAAACAAATACAAATAACAATATCAAAATTACCAGTGATGACATGACCTGCTGGAGCATAGCAAAATTTAGATGTGTTGCATTCACATTCCTTAGGAGTATTACGTACTATATCAACGTCAGAAACTATTTTGTTGTAGTTGAAAATAATATTTCTAATAAACCAACAGAGGAAAATAAAAATCTACTTGAGGGCCCTCTTACCTATGAAGAAATATTTTTAAAAGTCCTTGCTTAAGTGGCTTTACCGCAAAATATTACAAGTTTTTCTGGCGAGATATCAATGACAATGCGACATTGTATCTGGCCCCAACCGGATTCTGTTTGAAACTGCACACGGCTGCAGCATTTTAACCTACTTCTTCCAGCTAGGATCTGTTCAGTTTCTTGTTGTTGTTGTTGTTGTTGTTTATTTATCAAAATTATGGTCACTTTTACCCGTGTATTTACTTATAGTCAATTTCAATTCTTCTTTCCACCATTTTTTTTTTTTCAGTAAATACTAAAGTAAAGTTTCTTTTCAATGCGTAGGGAAGTTGAATCAACGGGTAGTGCCTCTTGTTAAGTTATTTGTTCCTGCAGCAGTTTTCTAGGTTACGCCACTGAACTTGAACAAGTTCAAAACAAGTTGCATCAGACTAGACACATCAGAGTTATAGCCTTTGCTTTTTTAAAAAACTGTTTTCCGGTAAGCCTTAGACTATTCAAGCCAGTCTATCCATCAGCAATTTCATAAAAAAATATTCTAGTCTAGATTTGAAACAGTTTAATGACAATTGATCATAATATATTTGGAATGGATTGACCCTCTAAGATTTTGGTAGGTCGCCCAAGATCGCCAAGTTGGCTAAAACTATGTAAAATTTATGGACATTTGAAATGTCCAGCAATCGGGCAAATATTCATACGGTCTTTCCTATCGAACCTTGCATTCTCTGTACTTTCAGTACTTTGATTTATCATAAGACCAGTAATTATGTAGAGGAAATAACCCTGCAAGTGCTGTGGCAAATATCGCCGCCAAATGTCGCACCGTTTCACTTTGCACGAAAAAATGAAATCAGTTTCTGTCGAACGGATTGCGTTTGCATTGGACCGACTTTGTTTTCGCCCGATCATTTTACTTACCACCAGACTAAATGTGTTTGTGTTAAACTGATTCATATTGCATCATGCTGATTTACTTTGATCTGTATCACTTCACATTTTTCGAGGAATCGTTTAAGTTTTCATTGTACCGACTTGTATTTTATTGTATTGCATTAGTTTTTTTTGTCAAATGGTTTGTCATTGCACTGAATGATTTGTATTTGCGTCGTATGGTTTGACATTTTACACCGTTTCATTTCACTTCGAACCGTATCAATTCACTTGGTAACGAATGAACAGAGTTAACAGGTCGCATCGAATCAATATGTACGTCATCAAATGCCATCATGTTGAATTAAATGGCCTGTCATTGAGTGGTTTGTAAATATCCACATTTTGACAAGTTCTCCATTTACTCCATTAGTGCACACTATTATTTCTCCCTTTTATATTGTCACTTATGTTTTTCATTGAGTTTATATGTTAAACATAAAAAGCTATTCCAACATGACATGCTTCTAAAATTATAACAGATAACTGTTGTAAAGCTAAACATTAATGCTATTCTTGTTATCTCCCCTTTATACAGGGCAATATAATAGCTCGCTTTATCTCCCTTGCTAGACATGACTATAGAAATATACTTTCTGATTCTTATATAAGTGTGTGATAGAGAAGGACATTTTATATTACTCATGGAATACGTTTAACATGGTTCATTGACTAGTTTCAAATGAGTTCTCATTAAATAAATCTTTATAACATATTGTTGGAATTTCTCAACTACTCATAGATGATTGGAATTGAAACAAAAGCCCAGTATAAAATACTGAAAATACAAAAATCTGATGACAGATCATGTCGACTATGAAGAGTCAGTAGTGCTTTTAAATCTTACATTAACTATTATAATAGCTATTAGACAGAAATCAAATCATTAGTTATAACTGTACTAGCTACATTCTAGAGTTCTAATGATAAATATACTTTCATGTATTACATAGTGTCATATAATATTTCCAGATTGTACATTTAGAAATAAATAATAATAACACGACATTATATTCACTAGATGCATGTGTATATGTAGAACTCGACAATAACATTGTTAGGAATAAAAAAAAAAGATTAAGAAAAAAATCCAAAATATAGAAAGGGATATAGAAAGGCTTCTGAAAATATTAAGGACAGTAGATAAACCTGAAGTTAAAAAAAACAGTTAAAAAATCAAATAAGAAATAGTTATATCATATTTAATTTAACTTATCTTTACTTATTTTATCTTATCTTACCTTATTTCATCTGACTTCATAGTATACATGTCTTTGTTAAAATGGAAAGATTAGAAGTTAAAATGCAAACAAACAGGTGAATTTATAAAATATGTTGTAACTAAAATAATTCAAAAACAAATTAGAAAAATGGGCTGGTCGTGATTTATACAAAGATGTATTTAAACCGGTAACTAGCAAAAATGTCAGTTAACTAAGCTAAGCAGGTAGCTGCTCTTCTAGAAATAAGTCAGCAATTAGCTGCTCTTCCTGAAGCTATTACCAGTAAGATACCGGAAGAAGCGTCTGAAGAACAACGTCTTAAGAACAAGCGCAGGGGCCGCCTCGGGAATCGTATAAGAAGCCTGGTTCAACTGATACATGCCTAATTATTATTAACCCCGATGCTGGTATCGATAAAGATATGTTGTAGGTATATCGTCAGAGGCACATACAAGTTATAATTTAGAACACGTGGCCGAATACGATACCAATGTGATTGAGTGGCTGGTCAAGAAAAAACTACTCTTACTAAACAAATGAAAAAGGAAAAGGACAGCAGACAAATGGAAATTGAACAAGAAAGAGAAGAGAAGAGAAAAGAGTCAACTGAATTAATGTATTATAGAAGTAGGATTAAGGCACTAATTGATCATGCTTCTGTTTATTTCGGGGAAAGGATTACAACACAAAAGAAATTCGTATAAAGTCAGTAACGGTATGTTACAAATTGATTTTCCTGAACTTACTGGTCATCACGAACTAATTGCTAGACAAGTAGAAATAATTGTTTTAAATCAGGAAGTAGACGGTGATTTTATTGATTTGATAACAAATCCACCGCTGCTCCCAACTAAATTCCATTCTGTTTATATCGCTTTTCTGGGCATAACATTGTGTTAGATACTGGGACCATACGCTGCTGGACATGCAACTATGACAGTAAAATTAGCATGTCGATCGCCTTATGTATGCCATCTTCGGGATGGTTAAAATTCTGTACTGTTGATTTTATGAATATTGAGTTGTGCTCAACCCGGGGCTTGGGGGAGTGAAGGGTAGCAAACATATTTCACTACCGTTCATGAACAGTCTCAATCAAACCGAAACTTCAATATTTCGTATATATCGTGTTCGGCCGTTTCCAAAGGTCCACTCTCATACTCTTTTTTAGATGGGTCAATAGGATTGAAAAACGAAAATCAAACTGTTTGTTCAGTGTGATCTTAAGTATTCTGAAAGACTACATGACTCACACAATGACTACCGCTTTGTTCCTGAGAGATTAAATATAAAAGATGAATGGTTATCAGATTATTGTAAAACTTTAAACAAAAAGTTTAATTTAGGAATTAGTAAAGTTAACAAACTTATCAAAACACTAAAGGATAAAAAAAAATATGTTGTGCATTACAGAACTTTAAAATATATGAAAAGTTGGGATAATACATAGAATACTACAGATTGATGATTCAGAGTGGTTAAAAGTATACATAGACTTAAAACTGTGCTAATAGAACATAGAACATTGGTAAGGACGCTTTTGAAAAGGATTTCTTTAAAATAATGAACAATTCAGTTTTTGGTAAGACTATGGAAAATTTGACTATAGAAAGAGTGTTCATGTCAAATTGACTCATGATGAGGAGGTCCTTTTGTAATATGCAGCGAGAGCTTCATTTATTTCTTGCAAAATTTGTAATAAAAATGTATTTTTTATAAATTAAATAAAAAACAAACTGATTTTAAACCGCCCTTGTTATGTTGGTAAGTGTATTTTAGACTTGTCAAAATATTTGATTTCCATTACAACTACATAAAAAACATTTATGGTAAAACGTTAAGTTACTGTTTACTGATACCGATTGTTTGTGCTATGCAATTAATGCAAAAGATGTGTATACAGATTTTTATAAGGATAAAGATATTTTATGATAATAATGATTATGATCCGAAGAATCAATTTCATTTCAACGACAATAAAAAGATTATTGGTAAAATGAAAGATGAAAATTGTGAAATTTGTTGGACTGCGAAGTAAACTATATTCGTACGTATTAGACAACGAGTTTAATACAAAACAAGACGGCTATGTTGGCCTCAGAGCGCTCACCTGAGTACTGGCCCATTGTCAAAATTCTCGGAAATGTTATGGTCACATAAAATATGTGCACGTTTGGTTAAGATTGCTCACGAAATATGGCCTCTGTCGTGTTTTAGGGACACTATCCGTAAGTAAGCAAATATTGAGCATAAACAAGTAACTGTCTGATTTTTATTCAGTGAAATGAATACATGAAATGTATACCTAAAAACATGAGCATAGACTCAAAAAAGTATGTAGTAATACATTCGTGAGTTTGAAAAAGAAAGGTTTTATTTATTATTTGTAAACAATGTGGAACCAAAATTATTTACATTTTCTGCTGATCACGTGAACCCATTCGCGTATTAGGTGTTCTATATACACTAATTAACTTTTATAACTTTTATCAACAATGTCATCTGAAATCTTTTTTTTTTAGATTATATGTTGATAAACTTAAATATTGGTATGTGTTTCGGTGATTTCCAGTTTTTAGTATTCGTGTTATTTTCAAAAAACCTGGATGACCGATTATAAAAGTTGAGTAGTGTAGTATGTATAGCATAATATATATGGGCCGTTGAGTTTAGTTGGGAGCGCCGTCGACTATCGTGCGATCACTATTATTATTCGCGAATGTAATTTTAGTTTGGGCTGCGAGTTCAAACTCACGAAGCGGTACTTTCTTTATACCGCGATTGAATTCCATCAAACAATCTTGCTTTTATTTATTACATATTCAATAATATTTAGGGTGTAATTTTTGTGAACGTAATTAGTGTGTGTTTTATAAGCTAAAAGTTAATATAATATAATATAACATTGTCCCTTTAACAAGATGAACTAGAACTACCACCGCTTTCAATTGCAAACATTGCATATAAAAAGACAAATTTGACTGATTTACAAGTTTAAAAAAGATTGAATAATAAAATAATAAAAAATTGACATTTTGAAAACAATTAACAATGAAAGGGCCATAACTCCGGCATTACCATTGGGATCTGGGAAAAAAAGAAATGAAAAAAGAAAAGAAAAACGTATTTTTGTTTTAAAAAATCAATAAAAAAATTCCAAACGCAATGGCATCTTAGGTCCGCACTGTATTAGATGGGTCGTACCCTAGATTGGTATAGGACCATTTTTCTCGTTTTCATTGTCTTCTTGCAGATATTCGCCAGACTTGACTATTTTTTGTTTAAAATTTGTCACATGTGTATGCCCTATTCAACAATAAGTACTACACATCTCTTTTGTCGCCTGTTTTGTTTTTATAGAGGGAAGAGATATTTATGTTCTCGAAAGCGATAAGGACAGTATTGACTAATGAGCAACTCCGAATTATTATGCCCCCGGTGAGTAAAAAATACATGTTTTGTCTTATACCTAAGAATTCATACTTACATCTTTTTTGTAATTTATTTCTATGGCATCGAACCGTTTACAATGTACCATTACTTGAAACAACGCCGCAGCATCCGATTCAGTTGGTCCTAAACTCTTTGCGTTGCCTGGCTTCATGAAAATCTTAGCAAGTGTCCAGTATAGTGACCGCGGACGCTCACAACCATAAACATTGTCCCAATTTATCGTGCTTTTGACGTTAGTCCAACCAATACAGCTCACATTATGTGTGTATCTGTCTATGTGGTTACTCATTATTTCTTCAAAAATGGGTTCACAACCAGAACACTGATAGGCCATATTCCATCGTCCTCGTTTTTTGTCAAATTCGATTTCACTTGGAGCTGGGAAGAAGCCTCCAAATCCATGATCGATGCTGTAATTTTGATCGGCTTTTGTTCCCAAATAGGTTTCAAACAGTCTGAATGTGTCTTCTATGTAACTGTGGAGAGCCTCTTTAGTGACCCCTAATCCTGTTATACATTTTGACCAGTTCCCTTTCTGTGGGTTAAATGTTCTGTCTGACATCTTGCGAGCGGTCTTCCATATCAAACTGAAAACGTGACTGATTATTAATACAACATGTTAAGACATAGATATAGTATGGGCTCATCGCGTTGGTTGATTTCAACATCCAGATGGGCGTAGCACTTCGATGTGTTTAAGTCAACCAATTCGAGGAGACCTTACTCTATTTTTTTGTAGCATGTCCATTTCATCTGTCTGCTATACTCTGACTTCCGATAACTGGTAGTTAGAGTACACCAGTCATTCTGATAGGTGTTATTTCCAATAAATGATTTACCACCTTGCAAATACATGTAGAAAGCAAATGTCAACGACCACACTACACATACACATATATTATATTAAAGGAAGAAAGAAACGTAACTCGAGAATTTCCGCTGTATAATTTGTATTCTGTACACTTTATTCCGCTAACTATTCAAAAGAAGTCCCATATCTTTTTTTAAATAGGTTGCAGCTAGTTAGTGAAAGGACTGAACGCTGTTATAGACTGTTTAATCACAGTACACTTTGTAGCACGAAATTCATACATGTTGAAATTCCGCTTTGACAATTTGAACCATTTTGCTACTGATTTAAACATATTTTATTGCCACAAGTTCTAACAACATTAGCCAATATAATATATTACAAAAATGTACATGGCTAAGCAAGTAGTTACATAGTATTTATACACACTGTTGGTTTCACAATTAATATGTACTTTAATACACCTGAGATCAGTACCATCTGTTGTTTTCTAATATGGTATACGGAGAAGAGATAGGAATTTCGCTCAAACACGGTCACGTGATAAAATAAATAACAAAAAAATACATTAGCAGCGAAATTGACCCTGGTCAGATTTGTACACCTTTTATCTATAAACTGTGATTATGACAAAACACAATCACGGATCGTTGTTAACGTATTAAGATTTACAAACTACATTGGTCGAACATAATTGTTGTACACTTAATGTCATTCTCATTAATAGTTAAACGTAGTTTTGATTGGGAAGAATTTAGATTGTTTTAATGTTAAAATCGCAGACAGTTCGCTTGTGAATAAAATTCGATTTATTTCTCATTTAAGAAGCGAGAATAAAAACAAATACATGTAGGCTTAGATAGTTATTGGCTCTGTCCACATGTAAAATTTAAATAAAATCGGGGACAAGTACTTTCTTTTCCCGAAATTTAACTAAAATGACCGTCCGACTCAAAGACGATAAAATTCATATACATTTACAGACGCGACCGGGTACACAAGAAATAAAATAATTTCATTATGTAAATGAATACATAGTTCAAGGTATTTTTGGAAAGGGAAGAATTTAGGTTGTTTTAATGTTAAAATTGCCGACAATGCGGTTTTTAATCAATTCGATTTATTTTAACATTTTAGAAGCGAGAATAAAAACAAATATACGTACGCGTAGATACACAGTTCCTCTGTCCATATGTAAAATTTCAATCAATCGGAGACGAGTATTTTTTTCCCGAAAATTGACTAATATAAGACGATAACATTCATATATATTTACAGACGCGACAGGGTACACATTTAAATACGAGGGGCATTCAATATATTCTGTCACTAATGCGCTTCCGTAGAAATCACCTTATATTACCGCACTGAAAACTCGTGCATTTGAAGGCGATTTCACTAACTACGTACATGCAAAATAGCGGTTTAATCCGATAACAATTGCCGGAGATATCCAATGAGAAATTATGCGCACTCCTGTATAGTGGCCATATTTCAATGCTATCATGAAAAATGAAGAAAAAATTGAAATTAGGGCTTACATTAAAGCCAGGGTTGCTTTAAAAGTACCTGCAACAGAGATTAATGCTGAACTGTGCCGTGTACATGGCAGTTCTGCCGTGACATTGAGAACGGTTTTTCTTTGGGCTAAGTCATTTAAAGGGGGTAAACTTAGCATTAAAGACCATAACCGTCCTGGCAGGCCTGTTGTTGCAGCAGCAAAGGAGAACATTGATGCTGTGAAGGCCATGGTAGACGAAGATGGGCGGTATATAGTTACGAAGATAGCTAATAGTCTTGGCATCTCAGAAGGCACAACTCATCGCATTTTGACCAACTGTTTGAAATTTAAAGGATATTTGTGCTAGATGGGTCCCTCATTTGTTGTCAACTGAACAAAAGGCCAAACGCTTACAATGTGCTAAAAATCTTCAAGAAAAATGTCTGAGTTGCTCACTGGAGATGAAACGTGGGTGTACTATTTTGAGCCCCAGCGGCGGATAAACAATAAACAGTGGTTGGGTTAAAATCAGGCAAGACCGGTTATTGCAAAAATAACAAAAAACACAAAAAAGGTTTTGTATGCAATTTTCTTTAATTCCTGTGGCCCTGTGGTACAAATTCCATGCAAACAGGGGGAAACCATCATGGCCAAATTTTACAATGACAAAGGTCTCAAGCTGATTCATGACAATGCCTCAGCTCACCAAGCTAAAATTGTGCAGTCTTTCTTGGAGCAAGAAAAAGTGGTACATCTTGAACACCCACCTAATTCTCCCGACCTTAGTCCCTGTGACTTTTTCCTATTCCCTTTGCTGAAGAAAAACCTCTCTGGTAGACGCTATGCTTCCAGAAGTGCCATTGGTGCCTGAATATGTCAGTGTCCAAAGGGAGACTACTTTGCTGCGGTTACGTCATGGATAGCGCGACTCCGAAAGTGTGTATCTGTTCAGGGGGAATACTTTGCAGGATTGTAATAAGAAGTCTTTTTCATATTTCCAGTATCTGTTAATTCCGAATACAAGTGACAGAATATATTGAACCCCCCTCGTACATATAATTAAAGTGGGTATGTCCATACATTCCGGATTAAATTTATGATCGATACATGCTTCGGGTTTATGCAAAAGTACTGAATTTATTTTTTAGCAAACAAAATTGCAACGGTACGTCGGGAAACAAAATCAGGATTATGGTGAAACTATAAGTTTCAGTGTTACGTTTTTGAATCAGAACACATAGCGAAAAAAATTATTTTTTACGAATATGTTCATTGACCTGTTTACTATTAAAAACCAACGTACACCGTAATCGCTAAAATATGAAGATATCGGCGTTACAATTAAAATTTCACACGGGATATCGAATCGTGAAATTAAGAAATCATTTTGAAGAGACAAACTGAATTCAACTTTGTTTATTATTTAATAAATTATTGAGTAGAATGTTCAGAGTTTCCTGAAGGACACCATTACGGTAGTATCCCTCAAACACCGCTCCCGTGCCCTTCACCTCTCCACACCGTACAAATTAAGTTGTATATAGCTAAGAGTGCGCTTTTTTAATCAAATTCGATTTAGTTCTTCATTTTAGAAGCAAGAATAAAAAAATAAACATGTACGCGTAGATACATCTCTCCTCTGTCGATATATACAATTTCCAGTAAAACAACTGGTTTTGTTCACAGGCGACATTATCGGTGAATCAAATCACATGTTTCAACATTGTGCAAGCAATATACATATATGATACTATAAATATTATAACATGGTTGTTGTACTATTTATAAACCAGCATCAACACTAATCAACTCGAGCTTATTCTAAGAAAAACAGATGTCTACACCCCCCCCCCCCCACCTCCCCTCCCCCACCCACTGCTCAACCTTGTTAAAAAATGTTTGCCTTAGATGAAGAGGACAAACTGTGTGGCAATTTTATTTTTTTCCGGTCATAGTGACTTTGACCTACTGACTTCAAAATAAGTAGGGCTTATCATCTCACCAAAGGTAGTCAAAGCATGACGCTTTATGTTATGCAGTAACGCAAGGTTTTTCTTTAGCAGGTCACGGTGCCATTGACCTTAGATTTACTGACATCAACATTATTATGACCCCTCACACTAAAGGCAGTCAACCCATGACGTTTGAATATATTTGCTTCAGGGAAAATGGAATTACGGTGCGGACAAAGGTTTCATGATCGGGTCAGTGACATTGACCTTTGACCTCAAAACAAATAGGGGTCATTATATCACCAAATGCAGTCAACCCATGTAGTTGCATGATATTTGCTTCAATGTCTTTAACTACATGTACTGAGGAGTGTTATATTTATATTGAAGCACAAGCTGTTTTTCGAAAACATATGGGAACTTTTGATAACATATTTCTTCTTCAGGGTTTGATAAATCATTGAAAAAAAAGTTATGCGTAAGTTGTATAGATTTCACTAAAGCTTTTGATTTGTTGATTATACTAAGACATATTTTATAATCTTATACAATAAGGAGTGAGGGGAAACATTCTAAATGTGATTAAATCATTGTCTACGAATATGCACGTAAGAGTAAAATATCAAAACCAGCTTAGTGACAGTTGTATCTGTTTTCTTGGAGCTCCACAGGGCGATTGTTTTGTCATAATTCTATGTATGTAAATGCTTTAGAAGAATATTTTACACTAAATTGTTTTAAAGGTATCGATACTGGATTGCTACCTGCCTGCCTGCCTGCCTGCATATATCTATCTGGTCTGATCTGATCGGATCTGATCTGATCTG